>CM074188.1:9074972-9674972 GCA_037179385.1 Holothuria scabra | reverse complement strand
TGAATCAGTCCTTTCACATATTTGCTAAATTAAAAAAAACAAAGATTTGTCCATGATAAAACATTTTCTTAAGTTTTGTCCAAGGCAAAAAATATGGAGGGCCTTCAACCGTAAGGGGCTAAAGCGACAGTCTTCAGCTATTACAAGTTCCATGAACAATTACATCAAAGTGTAAAATGTTGCATTGCATTCTTCTGTCATCAAATGGGTCCACAAAAGATATGAAATGATCACATTTACCGAATGTTTCAAATTTCTCAATTAGCCATCCTCCTACAGTATTGGCCAGGTACTCATCTCAGTGTATCATACAGTAACCAATGACAAACTTTCAAGTATAAGCAGGAGTGTTCAAATTTTCAGACACTGTAAAAGAAATGCAGAGCTATGAAACCAGTACATCTGTCTATTTGCAAATAGTCCTACGTGTATATATCCATACGTTGTTAACATACTGAAATGCACTAGTGAGTTGTAATTCATTTGGACGGTTTTCTGCTAGTAACTGCTTCACATTAGTTACATTATTCATTTTCTCTAAAGTACAGCAGAGTACAGTACAGTACTGTAGGTCTCCAATCTATAAACTCATTCACTCCACAGGAAACATTTGAAAGGTACTGTAGAACTTGCTAACATCTGTCCTGGATATGATTCAAGAATTCGATGGCCAACACAGCTCAAAAAGTAAAAAGATATTGATGGCAGGCTCAGAAGATATTCCCAGGCAAACTATTTTTTACTGGAAGAACGAATACATATTTTGATCAGTTCGAAGAACACAGTGCACTGCTAAATAACATTTTAAAGTTTCACAGATAAGGCGTATAACCTCCACCAGTTAAAGCTCTTTTAATGCCAATTGTACCGTGATTCCAATCCACTACAGGCTGATTTTGCTAAATGACATAACTTCTGAACATAGCTGTAAACGGGTTAGCTATTGAAGATACAACGGCAAATACTGTTGCTCCCTCATCTGTGTAGTGTTTCACCATCAAACTCACGCTGTTAATGGAATTAAAAATAAATAAATTTTAAACACAGTGCAAATCAATGCAGATCGAAGAAAAATAGTGATTACACTTTCATACTAAATATGAACAGTATTGGAGAGTCCCCTTCCCCCACAACACCAACCCACCAGGACCTTTAAGTACAGATCGAATAAGTTTTTTCAGTACAACTGGCAGTGTTTGTTTGTGACTTTATATACAGTACCTAACTTTGAGTCAAATTTTTTGAGATGCCATGGGGATACTTAGGATAAAACTATGATACTACTTAAGTACAAGCATTACAATATGCATAGGCCTACAGTAACCCTAGGTCTTAATTAAGCTCATGATCTAGACTTTAAGCAACTGACAATACTGAAATGGACAGAGGTTATGCAGTGAGAAATTTAGTATTGAGTATTAAGAGTCATGAGTAACATTGCTCAGCATTGATTTAATCCAAGTCTTCATAAAAATAATTACTTTGACCTACAGTAATCTCCCATCCCCTAACCTTAAAGGGAAATTTTGCGGTTGAAATGTCAAATGTTCCAACATAACATTCATAGAAAATAGCTGAAGGCATAGTCAAACTGTTCATTGTCAAACATACTGTACACCCCAGCAATAGCTTCATCTCAAAACGATTATGAATGAGAAGGGTGCTGAAAGTTGCACAATCTGAAATTTTGAAAGTTTAGGTACCCTAAACAAATTTTTCTAGAGCAAAAAATGTCAAGCTTAGGGAAACCTATCTTGAGCAGAAGACCACCATACTGCATTAATTTATTCATTTATCCACCAGGGGCCAGTGCCAATAAAATTGGTTTAAAAAGGATGAAATTTTCTGCAAAGCAAATGCAATATTTCCCTTTAACCCAACCCTCAATTTAACCATGATTAAGGCAAGGTACAGTAGCCTGTAGAACAGCCCTTGGACAGGGCTGTGCATTATGTTCAATTTGTTCAAATGCCTTATACTGTATGGCAAATTCCACACCAATGTGTTGCCTAATGGAACCAGCCTACAGTAATTACATAAGCCATCATGTGATGGAACATAGATGGTTAGTTCAAAGTTCATATATGTTCTAAATTTGAACACCTCATTAAAATCATTCTTTTCTTCAATTAATTAAAATATCATTAAGAATTAATTCTGGCTTCATTTTGTGTGGTAAAACTGACAATTTTGCATCGATCAGTGAATAAATAAGCATGTAAATGAGGTGTTCGAATTTAGAACCTGTTTAAATTTTGAACCAACCACTGTACATACATACATGATACACTACAGCACCATTCAAGGTTATGGCTGGGCCTATAGGCTTAAGTTATGCTTATGGTATGAAAACACCTTTATATCCACTTGAATCCCCAGCTTTCATTGCCCAAATTTTACTGATTTTCCCATGCAGCATATGGAGGAAATTATACTTGAAACTTGGATGTGTGCACTATATTTACAGTTTAGGCATAGGCTGTATACTGTAACTGTAATGTAAGTGTAATGTATACTGCAATAGTAACGTTACAACACAAGTAACGTTAGACCTAACGTTAGGCCTAGCCTAGGCTAATGTTTATGGTTAAGCCAAACAGAACAGTGACAATTAAATACTATTTGCCCAGCCACCATGACCCTCAAATTGCACTGCATTTTGGTGTAAAACTGGACCAACAAATGGATCATAAAACATTAATGACTTACTCTGCTCCAGAGTATTTTTTGTAAAGAAATCTTCCTCTGCTGCCTTCACTTTCATTGCACCTTTTTGAATTTGTGAATGTGACGCATGCTCAGACAACTACTAAGCTCTGGCTCTGTACTGTACAGTGTATGCATGCAACAGTAGTAGTAATAGTACATGCAGTATGTGCACAATATACACAGGCAGCTGTTATCTAGCAACCTTACTCAACACTGTGTGTGCAGAGAACTGTGTCACTGCAAAGGGGCCATGAAGGTAATCCTTTGTTCAAGCAAACTATTGCTTTGTTATGTGCATTGCTTCACAAGAGATAAGAAGCTTGTATACTTAGAGAGCAGCAAAGGTATTTAGACTGTTTTGCTACTATGTGGTATGAGAAGAAGAGAAGATAAAATAAAAATGAAGCACTTGGGTAAATGAATTTTAGAAGGAGACCAGGATGCCTTAATTATTATAAGCACAAGAAAAAAATTTGGAGGCAAGTTCTATTGGGAGTTTAGTACTTGTCTACAGTATATACCGGGGAATCCGTGTCAAAAACAAGATGTTGGAGGCATGCATGCAGCTAGGAGTCCTGGGTATAACAGGGGTAGGGGTGGGGAGGGGGGGTGGTGGCAATGACAGGAGAGAAGGGGGTACGATATACTTCTCTGTGCAACAATAAATATCTTGGAACTTGTGTGAGCTACTAGTATTCGGGGAGGGGATTGTAATTTTACCCCACTGTTTCCGACCCCATATGGTACATGCACGTTTATCTGGCAAGTGGTCGAAGACAATTTTGTATGGAAATAACCTGTTCAAATAGCACCGTCGCTGCTGGAACCTATTACAGAAGATTCACATGACCAATTGAATTACCTGTTAATTCCCTGTTGACATTAACAGGTACCTGTTGTATCCCTGTTCATACCAGTTGGATACCTGTTAGCACCTGTTACATATTAACAGGTACCTGTTGAATCCCTGTTCATACTGGTTGGAAACCTGTTCATACCTGTTAGTACCTGTTAATACCTGTTAATTACCTGTTAATACCTGTTCATACCTGTTAGAATTTCAACAGGTTTCAACAGGAATTTTCTCCTGGGATATCCAATCGATTTTAAGTTGCTTGACAATAGAATCTTTGGCATGGAGCGATATCAAATGGGTAGGTTAAAGAAACCAAAACTGGTTTCAACACATTAACTGTATCATTAAACAGACCGAAGGTACGCTAGACTCAACAATTTCAGTAGGTCTACTTTTTAGTAGGTAGACAATTTGCTAGATCGAAAGTGCGGTAGATCGAGGATCTGTGGTCTAGCGAGTCTACGATCCAGCAATCCTTTTGATCTAGCCAACCCTTGTTTCTTGTATCATATTATGTAAATGTTCTTTGCTTTTGTCTTTTTGATTCTAAAACCTCAAATGAGGTAAACAGAATAAATTGAAACTGAAACTGAAACTGAAACCTGGTGACATTCGGTCTAGTGTATCTCCGAGTTAGTAAACCTTCAATCTGTTGGAAATATTTGATTTCTTCATTAGCGAAAGGGAGCATTTCAGTTTGGGGCAGAAATTTATTGCCCGAAAATGTAAGTCTGCCTGAAAGACTACCGAAGCAAAGTGCCGCCATCAGTAGGCGCTCGACGTACAGAAAATTTTGACAATCGCCCGGACAGGCAACTGCAAACGGTATTTTTCACAGGATCTCAGCAGTAGCAATTTTGAATTTTCGTTTGCCAAAGAATGTTTAATTCAAACTAAATTTCTGACAGGAAGACTATTTAAGCGTTACGCCACCATTTGTTGGCGGGGAACGTAGAGAAAAATTGTGAAAATTCGGCCTTCTCATAGGCCTATAGCCGGAAATAGCATTTCCCGGCCTTTTTGATAGAATGTAGGCTTTTTCTTCGTCGAGTTTTCGTTTGCTTTGAAATGTCCACTTCTAACTAAAATAGCAAATAAAAAAGTGACCAGAGAGTTATTACAACATTTTTTGCCCGAAAAATGTAATTTATCTATCCGAAGCTATCTAAGCGGAGCGCTACTATTGGTTGGCTCAATGCGTTCATAAAATTTTAGAAAATCATGTCCGCTCAGATGTACATGGCAGTCGTTATTTTGAGCTTTCGTTTGCAATAGTAGAAAAATCAGCTGCTTAATAAGTGATAAGTTTGAAAATTACTAAATAAAATGGTCTTGTATCTTTTCGGGGGTGGGGGGGACTATAAACGGAATTGGAAAGATGTTTATGTTCTTTTCTCTTTTTCGACTCTTGGCTGAATTCAAGATATAGTGAATGGATGAAATTTTGTAGATGACTACCCGAACTAGCGACTGCAAATTTGAAAAAATGTCACGTAATGAGGTGGGCATTAAATGAATTTTCAGACAAACTTAAACGAAGACAGCCTCACACTACACCATTACAGATTCAATTACAAATTACCCGATTTTCATTCCTGTTGCCCGAAAACCGCTCTGGGCCAGGATAAATGACAAACTATTGGGCACTGCACATGAACATCCACCCTTCTGTCCGTGGAATTATTTTGGCAATTGAAAACATCTCAGACATTTTTTCAACATTCGCCCGAATATTTTACCATTTTGGGCAAGGTTTTTGCAAAACTATACAGACTGAAACGGGTCTGAGGAAAAACTTTTATCTCAAGATGTCCAAGTTTTTTGTAGATCGTTGTTATCATATTTTTTGCCCATAAAAAATTTACTGAAAATATGGCGTTTACTGTGTTTCAAAGTATTCAAATAATCGGCCATTTCGATCATTATGCTGCACAAGATTTGGCTGAAGAATAATTTTTTTTTTCTTTCAAGCAACAGGCTTTCCAAAAGTGCTACGATTTTCTTATTTCTTTTGATTTACACAGAATTTTTGAAAAATATGTTACCCTTACTATGATACTTCTCTATATGTCGGGAAAGTGTTTGAAATAGTTCTGATATTCGAGCATTCCGGGTATTGTGTTTTGAAAGACAGTGAAGTAAAGTTCACCAATAATAACTTTTACACTGCCCGAATGTAGGGGAAGCAATTTTGTAATCTTGTTGATTTTTCATGAATATTTTACGTCTTTCTTTGATTTTTTTGAGCATATCTTTTAAAACTTCGCACACGCTTAGGAGTGTACTGAAAAATCATGCCACTTTTTAACTTCAGTTAGCTGCCAAAATTTCAAATTCTGAGAAAACTTTGGGTGAGCCTGCCTCCTGCCCCGCCTCGTACGACTATGAATCTATCGAACCTTGGATCAAGCAGATCTTCAGTCCAGTCCAGTGCTTCTTAACCGGGTCGCGTGTGCACCCCATGGCTCAATTCGAAATGATGAAGGGTAACATTTCGAAATGGGGGAGTTAGGGTTGGTTATACACAAAAAAAAATTTGGGGAAAGGGGAAACATGTATAAACAAATTTTCAGATTCAGAGTTGAAAATTCATGGCTTCATCTGACCGGGATTCAGCGGTCAGTGACAGAACATAGCGTGCATATTGATAATTAAAGAAAGGATTCTTAATATCAGCTCTCCAGATGTATGAATGGGTGGCTATTTATTGCACTGATCGTCAGAGCCTACATTTTTCCTTTCTTCACATATTTAGCTTACCCAGGTACTCAACCCCTTTAAGTTGTGTTGTTGTGGAGTAATGAATATTCAGTGGATCAGATTTCGGACATGGTGGAGGCAGGCGCCTATAGCCAAAGGAGTGGTCCCGGGGATTGAAACCCACATGATTTAAGCTTGAAAAAATGAACTAGCAACAAAATGTCAAAAAGGTATCACTACTACAAGCGTACTATACATTTGATACACAAATATTGCACCATGTTGCGTCTGAAGATCTAAAACACATTTTTACTCCAAAGAAGGGGAATACTCGTGTCCCCATAACACATTCCTCCCATGGCCGCAGTTGGAGATTAATCTACTTGACCTAGTTTACACAATTAAACTTCACTTTGTCTTCATATTTACCAACCGAATAAGTAACAAGAGACGGGACAAGAATGCGAAAGAAGTAAGAAAATTTTTATTGAGGTGTTCATTGAAAGATTGTTGTTAGTGAGTTTTTGTTAGAAACATGTGTGCTGCTATTTCCATGTAAGTACACAAATTACAGTTGTGAGAGACCGGTTGATAAGTTAAAATTGTTTAAAAGTAGATGGCAAACTAATATAGTGTGAATCATTTTGGGGTGAGATCATTTTTCCCTTAATACAAGTATACAAACTGAGTAGCTGTGGGAAGTGAGTAGGTTAAAAGAATTAGAAGTGTACGGGCGAGAAGATTTAGCTTTTAAAAATCCAAACAATTTTTATCTTCTCTAAGGTGACCTTGTCATAAACTCTATAGTGGATTCCCTACAAGAGGAAGTCGACCGTTTAATGGAAGAAGATAATATCACTAAAATAATAGCCGTGGGTCACACAACGAAAACCGATGCTATGAATATAGCTAACAGTGTTCGTGGTCTTGATGTGGTTGTTACAGGTGGAGATTCCGTTTTCCTTTACACAGGTATGTAGTCTGTGCAATTTGATGTAACCATGGATCATAAGTGAATATGATGTGAATGAACTCTCTAGGAAGTATCTGCGAAAGGAATGGACAAGGGTGATCACTATCCACTACGAGAGAGAGAGAGTGTGACACCCTTTTACTCCCCTTCCTCTACTTTCATTTTTAAAGGTTATGCACGTGACGTCAGCGCGTTTCAATCTGACATTCTGGATGAAACTTATCATGCGCAGTCGTTGTGTTACAGAAACGCGCCCTTCAGTACCATACAGTAACGGTTGTTGTAAAATGGACCACTGGATTGAAAAAATGGAGGGACACGCAACGCAGCGACGTCGGTGCATAACCTCTATAGGTACCATAATAATTCATAAGGGTCAACCTGCAACAATATATTTACCATATCTTCCTGCATGTTACTCATAAAGACTAGGTGAAAGACAATGAGTCCGGACATGCTTTTGGAAAAACATCTCTTTACCAGATAATATAAAATATGAAGGAATATAAAATATTTGTTTCAGGGTTCCCAGTTCTGGGTCGTAATATGTCTAACTCATGCTAATTTATCCCCTTCTTTAGTTCTTGGGAAAACTTACCAATTATTGGAGAGGGGGCTTAGTCCTGGCCCTTATTTTTTCATTACTGAGAGGCTGACCCGAGACCTTCGGTTTCGCTACCATTGTATTTATGTAGACATCAAATCAGCAAAACATTGCTCATGAACGGGCTATGTCAGTGGGGGGGGGGGGGGTGTTGAATGGAGGAATCATCCCGAACCTGTTTGTGAGGGAAAAGTTTTCGTGTGTGATTGTATTATTTTAAATATTTGTTCCACGAAAGGTTTTGCTTTTCTTTTCACGTATGAATGACATTTTGTAGCTTAAAAAACTTTTAAATAGCACTTATTTACATCTACGCTTCTTTCTATGTGAACTGAGCAAGAATCCGAAGGGGTAGGTAGACACCTCCCTCATTACGGTTGACTCGAATGTCTTGGTATAGTCTTTCATAGGAAAAGTTTCTTTTCCTTCCCACCATTGGTTACCTTAATATATTTATATAACAACCTTTGGAAGAGCTCTAAATTTCAACTTGAGAGTGTTTTGATCCCTTCTAGGTCTAGAAAGTGCCATTTCAATCTGCCCTTTTTCCAACATTTTCTTGACACAGGGCACTTCACAACAATCTGCCTTGGTCATCGCCTAGATAGTAAAACAAAACGAAAGGCTACTGAACAAATATATTTTTTTCACCTTCTACAGATTCATAAGCCATTCCTACGCGTATGGCAAGAAAACAGTGATAGATCTACACTGTAAAAAATTTGTTTTTTTTTCAGAATTTTTCTGGCAGCAGTGTTTCCAGAAAATTTTGTAATTTCACATTACATATAAAGTTTGTAAAAAAAGGCTGAAACTGTAGGCCTAATAATAATAACAGATTTTGTCTGCAATGTTTCGGATTGCAGTTTAATCTACGCGTAGACAATGTGTATAAAAATATAAACATTTCCGTAAAGCATTTTACATACATAAAACGTCTGTAAAATCACACAAAATCATCCGTAAATGAGGAACACTGAGAGAATAATTCCCACAAAATTTTATAGTTAATTTGGAAAAAATTTATTACTTCGTAGAACGATCCTACAACAATTGGATAAGTTTCATCGAAATACGAATGATCGAAACGTACCATAAACCAAAGATGTACGCGAGAAGTCAAGTGTTAGTCAGATAAAGTCAGACATAAGTGAAGACCGAAGCTTTAATCTTTCGTTTCATTTTATTCATTTTTTTGATTTTTATAACTTTTATTCATTAATTTATTTATTGTTATGTATCGTAGGCTGTGAAATGAAATCCCAGTGTATTCAGAGGATTTTTCACAATTAAATGGTTACTTTGTAGTAATTAGTTTTTCTTAATCCACCACAAGTTTTCAATTGCATGTTTTGTTTCAGGGGAATCACCGGATAGAGTATTAGAACCGAATGGGGAATACCCAATTGTTGTACGACCTGATTACGATCCTAGCAGAACAGTTTTGCTGGTTTCTACTTATCCCTTCGGAAAATATCTTGGCAGACTCAACATCAGTTTTGACGAAAGTACTGGAGAAATTGTCTCATATGAGGGCAACCCCATATTACTGGATAGTTCAGTCGATCAAGGTTTGTTCACTGCAACATGCATCTTCGACACCATAGGTTACTTGTTAAACGCTGTACTCTCTGAAAACATTCTGTAATTTTAAGGGCAGGGCGGTGGTTTCACTCGGTGGCGGAGCTGGGGATTTTGGTACCATGGGGGCGAGGATGGTTTGCAGGGGCGCGTTAAAGTGGGTTTTCAAATATCTTAAGAGGACTCTGGCAGGCAATTTTGGTCCTTCAGAGAGGCGATCGTCATTGACCAAATGGACGTTTCGCCGAGGTTTCAGTTTAAAACAAATACAACTGTGTCACCTCCATTGATGTTTTAGTGATTGATAGTCAATACTGTACATTGTACTGTGTTGCTTGTGTTTTTATTATCACGTGATGAGAGGTTGTGCAAATGCATAATGGGAAAGAACAGCCAAATACCTCATTGTAGGCCCGACTGCACTTGTACAGATAGTGTAAGCCATTATCATTGGATATACGTCAATGCAAGTGTTCCGATGGATCTTCAGATATATCCACATCTCCAAAGTATAATAGTTCATGTTTGAACATTTTCCAACCAATTTCATTTCATTTCAGGATAGTGATGTATAACCCTCCCCCAGTGGCGGATCCAGAGGGGGGGATGGGGGTATGCATACCCCCCCCCCCACCGGGATGGTAAAAATTGTATAGATAGCAAGGTTAATTGTAACCTAGGCCTAATTACTTTTTAAAAATACAGTGATAGTTGTTGCATTATTTGATTACAGTATTTTTGTGTGATATTCTTCAACAAAATGAAAAAAGTAAAGACACATTACGCAAATGACGAATCCTAAATCCAGTGTTTGCCGCGAAAGACCGTTGGTAACGCTGTTTGCGACATCGTATATCTGTCTATGTCAATACGTGGGGCTACGTCTACTGTCGAATAATGGACCAATCGTTGATACGAAGGCTTATATACGGGGGTGTTGCAGAGTGTGTAGGCGATACGAGTTGAGATATGAATAAACAGATGAGAAGAAGATTTAATTTTGATTCAAGATGATTGGCGGTCTTATTCCGTTCGATTAACAGCCGGCAAAATAAAAACAGTTATTAAAATTCAACTATGTACAGATTGACGCAGGTGCTCGTCGTCTGAGACCTGCTGCACCAGTGTTTGAGTGTGACCAAAACTTGGCAAGCTCGGAGCTTTCATGTCTCGGGGAGATCAGAACACATGCAGTCCCCTGGTTGGTTAAAAGTTGTGATGCACCAAATTAGATAAATATTAAGTAATGTGCTGATCTAAATGATCAGTGAGGAGGATGTAGAGGGGGAAATTGGCCACATCTTGAAAATATGGGAAACAACATACACGTGGAACTATAGGGCGGGGTAGTTTGTCACGTTCATTGGTAACACGGGAAATAGCAAGGGCACTGGGAATCTAGGACAAGAGGATGGAAGAGTTGCTCGGAAATAACAAGATGACGTTCCTGTTGAAGGTCAAGGACGGTACACCATACTACATGATACTACGTACAGATTACACATGACATAGCCTAAAACTGCGGGACGGTAATAGAGTACACCCGGTATTAAATTCACATTGATCGTGTACGGTCCGTTGAAGCAATGATTACCCACACTTTCAAGAACATGTTTTGAAAGCTTGGGAGTTTCATAGTGGCTTAAAATATTGAAACATTTAGCACCATGTTGCATAGGCTCGCACTTTTCTTAGACACCCAGGCGGGGCAGGGGGATCTGAAAATGAAGAATTCGGAAATATGCCAATTGTGAGACCAGTCTACTGTGTGGTTTTGACAACTCATGAAATTACGAAATTCCCTATCAATTTCTCTGATAAAAGCTCCACATTCGTCATTATTTGATTCAAGAAAGTAAATTTTTCCGCGAGCTTCGCGCGCCGAAAATTGCAATTGCTTACTAGAATTAGTGCTTACTCATACCTTCACTTTGGTAAACATTTCCGAGCTCTGCAGCTGGGTCTGACAAAATCAGCAATTTGCTACACTTGTGACACTAGATCACCAAGTGACACCGTTAAATATATACTGTGCTATTTTCATAAATTTTCTTTCATAAAATTCCATATCTTCTCCAATCCAAGCTCAAAAAAATTTCGTCGGAGAGCCTAATTACGTAGGCGTTTGATAACATTATGTAGCAATAACGATCTTTGGTCGCCGCCCAACCTGGCAGATTTGCCGATAGAAAATGCAGATTCTACAGTAATTCCTCACCTATTCAAATTTCCTTGCAGGAAACCCAGAATTCAAACTTTACTATAACATAAGCTCCATAATTTCAAATATTTCAAATGAGCGGAAATTTCAGCCCGCTCCGTGCGCTGCAAATTACGCCCTTATAGAGTGGTAATCACACTTAAAAATATGGTTAAATTTGGGTGCGTAGCTACCACTCCCATTTCCCATTTCCTGAATTCTTATAGGTATCAGAGACTAAGCAACATACATAGCTATGGTGAAAATTGGCTCAGCGTACATTTGATACCCAACCGCATGCAGACCCCCCCCCCCCCCCACTGAAAATTCCTGGATCCGCCACTGCCTCCCCCGACACAGAAATACACACATCTTAAAGGAGCTTTTACACTATAATATCGTACTCATATTTCTTGAAACTTCTCTTTAATCTCTGAAATCCTTAACAAAGGATAACAAGAACTTAGAATTTCACAATTTTAATGTTCAATTATTAGATTTTTATAACCCCATTCCATATATTTTATAATACAGAACCAAGACAATAATGTAATATCTAGTACATGAGCTATAAACCAAGCAGTGGGATACCGTACAAGTATAAGTGATAACGAGAAATGAAATGTCTATACTTTTGCTTCAAAGAAACATAAGTCGTCGCAAGGACACTAATTGCCACATTTTGTACGGTACACCAATAGTTCAACCACTTTATCAGTAAATATATGAAGATTTGAAATAAGGGTAGAGTTTAAGATAATGTTTATGCTTGTAACTGTATTAATATACTAATTGAGGGCATTTTTTTAATAATAGCTGAAATATATGGAATGGGAACTTCTAAAACTACTGTCTTCGAAAATGGCAACTTTTGCTTTGAAAATTTTATTCCCCGAATAGATCCCGATATCTTAGAAGAGCTAAATGCATACCGTGGTCCAGTCGACGCCCTCGCCAAGAAGAATGTTGGTTATTCATTGGTACCTCTCAATGGTTCATTTGAACTTTGTGGCACCCAGGAGTGTAATCTTGGGAATACTTTTGCTGATTCGTTTTTCAGTTATTACTTGAGCAATGCATCATTCCCTTATTGGGGTGACATCAACTTCGCAGTTACTAATAGCGGGGGTTTTATTGGATCTTTCCAGCGAGGTAAGTAACGTCATAAACCCATTCTGAACAGAAAATGGGGAGCAGAATTTGCTCCTAGTCCTACGAGAGCAAGGATCAAGTTTTTTTGAGTGTATCGACCTTTTACATTTCAAACACAATGATTCAATTTTATTGCACCCTTATGTCTATTTCTACAGCTAAACAGTTAAGGTCTACATGTAGTAATGCAGTAGCTTTGCTAACGTAGGACCCTTCAAGTATAACTATCCCTCCCCTCCCCGTATCCAAGAATGGTCTAAAAGCCACCCCGTCCTTTCGTAGTCTTCATGGCGTTTCCATTACTCAGATTTCTGTTGTGAGTCATTCATCGATCACGACCCTAAAACCACGCCCATGCATGGAAATTTCTAATATGAAATAGTATTAAGCAGGGAGTTTTAACATATGCATGTAAAAATCAAACACTGTCGTAAAGCTTTAAAGACCGCCCTCCTAGCAATGTTTGAAATAAGATGTAAATAGAAACGTAGAAAGATTTACATGTCCGTAAAAGCCCCCCCCCCCCCCTTAGATCCGCACCTTGGTATGTAGTCTGTGTAATTTGATGTTACCATGGATTATAAGTGAATATGATGTGAATGAACTCTCTATAGGAAGCATCTGCGAAGGGAAGGGGCAAGGGTGATCACTATCGCCCATGCGTGGAGGCCTACGATACCTCTGTTGGAAAGAATTTGAATTTGAAAGAAAATTCTCAGATGTGATTTTGAACTGAAGAATGTTACTTATGGAAGTGAGGAATTTTAAATTTTCATCAGGACCAGCTGACCAGTGCTTTTCGTGATGTCATCATATTTGGAACCAGAATGATCATAAGTCAAAAACTTAGACTGATCATCCGATAGGAGTCCAGTACCAATTTATTTATTTATTTAATCTGTTTTGGTTTCTCCCTGTTTTAGGTAAAGGCTTTTCTAAAAATGCTTTTGAGAAAATTAACCCTTCTGAACTGTTCCTGAGGACTATTTCAGCTCTAAAATGTTAATTTTATAAAATGCTTTTGTAAACATTTTTTATGAGGTCATGGTAAGGTTTCGTAACGACTGACTTTTCGCCATGGAGTTATTGCAGGCTCCCTGCAGGTTTCAATCACCCCTGCTGTTGAGGTTCCATTATTTTTCCGTAAATTTGTAATCCAAAATGGACTTCCTTTAATTCTGGGGATATGCAAAATGGTTCTATTATCACATACCATATCCAGACAATATCTTGGGTGAAAATATCATTTACAAAATCACTTCCATTAAAAATACCCTAATTTCGAAGCTTTTCACTAACTTTGCATGAGGAATGAACCCTATTGTTTCAAGTTTTAAATCAATCTAGTCCATTCTAAATAAAATTTAGTTAAATCTAGACAGGATATATACTGATTCATACAACCATAATTATGACCGTCTGAAGTATCAAGCTTTTGGAGCGCTCAAGAAAATTTTCCAGGGATAATCTATCCCAGATGATGTACGTTTTCAAACCGAATGTTTTCAAAAGGAGTTTGCATTTAATATCAAGCAGGTACAAACACCTCTCCGTGGTGATATTACCTACAAAATGCCCCAGGAAGCATAAGACAGGTATAATTCAATGAGTGCGCCCTAAGAGCTCTAGAATATGGTCAAATAAGTCAAAATGTTTAGAAAACAAAAGTCCTCTTGCCCCCATTGGGACTTAATGTGTGACCGTTTTCCTATGTGATTCCACTAATTGAGGGGATCTTAAACACGAAATCATGCTGCAATTTATGCATTTTTTCAATTTGCGGTTCATCTTTGAAACCAAGTCTTCCAAGTCCCCCACCCCCGCATTAGCTTCGTCTGCCATTTGTCTTTGTAAATAAACACGTCTTTGGAAGATGAAATAATTTCCTATTAAAATATGAAACAGGCTTTTGGGCAAGAGAAACAATTCCAAATGATGTAGTTTTGTCTTCACTTATTAGATTGTTTAAATCAGAGACCCGAGAAGTTACTCGAATGTTAGCCACATTTCATTTTTTTTTTACCAGGTGATTTGACCTTTGGTGACCTTTCATATATTATACCGTTCGGAGATACTCTTCACGTGATCGAAATGAGAGGAAAAGACGTCTTGGAAATGTTAGAATTTTCAGTGGCAGGTCTTGAACCAGGAGTCCCTCGATTTGAATTTTTGCAGACAGCAGGTAAGGCCACTTGCTGGAAGCCCGCAGAGCGGGCGAGGTCTTACCGTTCAGCTCGTTGCAGGGGTGGCAGGCTAAAGGGGGCTGCAGTCACAGAGGCGCTATGCAGGCTAACTTTTTGACCCATTGCCTTTCCGAACTGTCACAAATATTGCCTTTCATCCTGAATATTTTGTTAAAATAGTCCGTCTGGAAATGGAGTAAAGACCATCTGCCATTTCAAGTTATATTAACAATATGAACTGTGACATCATCGTTACCAAGTTAAATGAATCAGGGGCTTGGGTTACCTGCAAGTCAGAGGAGCGCCTCCTGGTATGAACATAAAAAATACCTCGTAGGTAATACTTCCATGCCACATAAGTCATGTCCCTAATATGTGATAAGTCATTTTAGTATCTGCACTGGGTGAAACACGACTTACTCCACATCTTTTCAACTGTCAACCTTTAAAGTGAAAACTACCTCTGAAAATCTATCACAAAGGGAGATTTAGTTTCGTTCACTGGTTCACCATGTCGTTACAGGGAAGCAAAAGTATAAATATGGGAATGTTAACTGAGGAAAACTTGTCAGGATTATCACTTTTTATTTGGCTAACTCTACCAAAGTGTTTGACGAGTAGCAGCACGCGGTTGTTACGACCCATTTTGTAACAACTGACCAAAATATGTTATGACACTTAAAGGCCCAGTTCTCTCACCCCAAACAGTACCAATTCTCCTAACCTTCTAACTGAAGCTCCTCCCACAATTGTCTGAAATTCATCCTCATCCAGATACAATCTCAGTTTATTGCTTCAGGGTAAGTATAGAAAACTCAGTTTATATAATCAAAACAGTCTCAGCACCGTTCATGCTGTGTTATATAAGCTTTGGCACTCTGCATTGTTTAAATTAGCTTTCAATCAAAGAGCTGAGCCAATTGAGAATTTCGGTACCCTGGTACCAAAATTGTAGTTTGGGGTGGGAGGTTTGGCCCTTTAGAAATATGGCTGCATAATTTAATTTTTTAAATCCTCGTCTGATGTGAATCTTTATGTGGTTAAATTTTGGACAGAAGGTTGTTACTTTTTTGACCAAGTTGTTACATTTTGGTCTGTTATTACAAAATGGGTCGTAACAAAGGTTCGTTACTAAAGTTTCGTTTTCTACTAGACTTGGGCTAAAACAAATAGCAGCAATTGTTGAACAACTAACAATCTCTACATTCTGCTGTTTCAAAAGCAAAACAACCTGCTACTCCCTAAGGGATGCAATTCGAATTGCAGTTGAACTAGAAATTGTCTTTACAAAATTATATATCAGAGAGGTAAGCTCCTAGGTTACAAACATTTAGTCTAATTGGGTGTCAAACAGCATCAAAAATTTTCTCAATAGTTAAATCGTACTTAACGAACGTGTTGTACTTGCTGCGGTGGCTTTTGTTTTTGTTAAACGCAACATTTCATTGGGGCAACTTCTCCCCCCCCCCCCCCATTGATGTCCCTGGTTTAAAACTATCAGATACTTGCAAGTTATATACCATAAGATTTAAAATATTGTACTGAATTTTCAACTCAATTTTGGAACAGCTACCTATTGTATGTCAATTAAAACCTTGTGAAATAGAAAAAATGAGAAAAGATGAGGATTTAGCCCATTGTCCTTTTCATTTATCTTTTTAGACATGATAACTTAAATGTAGACATGATAACTTAAATGTAGACATGATAACTTAAATCATTCAACAGGATGTTCAAATGATAAAATTTCGTCACGTGGGTTAAATATTTTGGAAGTCACCAAACAAGAACATCTAAGCGGTCATTTTTATGGTCCCCCATTATTTTCCTTTAATATTACAAAAGGTAATTAGCACGATTCTATTGCTTTCTAAAAAGAAAACGTTCTTGTGTCGTTTTTTCTTTTCACATTACAAGATATACAATGATCACATCTCCCCCTGTGGGCTGGGGTTGTAACATATGCGTAAAAGGCGACTAAAGGGAAACCAAATTTGAACTTGAACCACACTTGAAAATAAATTTAACTTAAAACTCTTTTATCGAGCTGATTGACACTATATAACACATACGTGTTGGTGTGTCGTCCAAATATGTTTCGTTACATTAATGAATAATACCAGTGCCGTTAACTCAAAACTTTTTCCGCTAATCTGATTCCTTTAATATTCTTCTCCTTACGAAATATTTTTACCTTCCCTAAAAGGTCTGCGACTGACATACGATCTCTCGAAGAGACCTGGAAACCGCTTGGTCAGTGCTTCTGCACTGTGTACCATGTGTGAAATACCGCGATTTCTACCGATAACTGAAAATATGGTTTACAAGTTTGTGACCAACAGCTATATTGCTTCAGGCGGTGACGGTTATACTGTTATTCCCGACAAGCTCATAAGTCGTACCAAAGGTATGTCTTGTAATGAGGTTTCTATAGGCGTATTTAAATTACTCTTTTCTGATTTTTCCTTTCCCTTCCCCAATATATCGTCGCTTCCCTATGTATCGGAACAGTTTGCCTGCTAATGTGATTTCTCTATCTGACCTTAATCATTCCTATTCTAAAAAGATTTTTCTGTAATTATTTCAACTGTTATACGATTTCGTATTTTATGCTTCGGTCTCTGTTGGTTTCTTGTTCTCATCGCCGTGATGGACGGGAGGGCTGGGTGCTGCCTAATTGGTGAAAACCTTGCTAAATCTGGCAGACGTCGGAGCCTCAGTCAAGCAGAGAATGAGAAAGGGATAGGATATGGAATCAGGCAAACTTCACCGCCCTGTCCTTCCCCCTTTGAGAGAAAGAGTCCCGTACGGTCATACTTGTTTTAGATTTCATCTGTCTTCTTCGTTGCGTCTTTTGAATTTTTTCTTTGAAAATGAGTTTTAATGGAAAGGGTTTTATAACTTTAAAACTAGAATTATTGTTTATTTTTGCTATTATCAAGCAAAAGTTAGTGGGCCTAAATGATAGGCTATTTGGCCTTCACATAGACCGTCCGATTTGGGGATCACGGAAGCGTAGTTAAAATGGTATGGTAAATTATGGGCCAAAACCGTATCTCATTGCGCTCGGCCAGCTACTGAACATTCTTGCCATGGTTGCTACTGAAATATGGTAAATTAACTGTTCTTGATGTAACTTATTTCATATTACGTTTCTCTCCTTTGAATTAGTGATAGGAGTGGCGCTAGGATTTGCTTGACATGGGGCCAGCATTTCGAAGCCCCGACAAAGATAAGTTCCCCGTGTTACGTGACTGGCAGAATTCGAGGCGCGAGCAGCGTGCCGAAAATTTGTGATTTCTTTTAAACAAATATTGGAAAATTCAGAGCTTTTTTGGAAGAAAATTGAAACTTTTTTGGAAGAAATTAAGGTTTTGGTAAAGATCATTAAAATAATCGGAGTGTTTGTTGGAGATTCTGCCCTTCATATGATCAAAGTCCAAAAAGTTGAAAGTGCGACTGTAATTCGTTTGGGTTACGCATTTTATTGTAGGGCTGCGCACTATCAGAATCCGCTCTCATGAGAAACTGGAACTTCCATTTACATGAAAACTTTTAACCTAAAATGACTTGATAATTAAACGCATATTTTGGAGAAATTTTGGAATTGATGAAAGAAAATGTGGCTTTTTTGTAAGGTAAAATTGGAGAAGTGTTTGGTTTTTATTAAGTGATCTGCCTTTAAAATAAAAAATTAGTTAAATGTCGAGTTGATAGAAGTTGATTTGGGTTTTTCATTGTAAGGAGTATCCACCGCAAATACCGTACTATTTTCAGAAAATATTTTGCCATTTTCAATAAATATTTGAAAACCTGCAGCTTATATTGGAGTAAGAGTGGTCATTTTATGAAAAGTTTTGGATTGCTATTGAAAAATCTGACCTTCTTTTCAGAAAGTCACGTATGTCGCCGGGGTGACTTGCAGCTTGTGAGGGTTGGCTACTGAATATCGTACTGCAGATCAAAACCCTTGGACGATACTGATAAATTTCCCGAAAAACATTTGGCTTACTGTTAACACATATTTGAAAATCTGGAGCTTATATCTGTGTGTATTAAAGGAATTTTAAAGAGGAAAACAGGCGTACTTAAACATTTCAGTTTTTGCGGAACTAAGATATTTTTGCATGAAAAATGTAATCCTGCAAGAAAGACTTTCGAAGCGGAGCGTAACCATTGGTTCGCGTCAAGTTCACAAAAAAGTTGCTACCACACAGTTAGGCGAAAATCGCATTTCCCAAATTTAACTTAGGATCTGAACAATCGCTATACTGATTTTTCGTTTGAAATAGAATGTTTCACTTGAAATAAATTAGCAAATTCATCAGAAGTTATTCCTATACTGATACGAAACAGACTACGATGTGCAAGCCTTCAATGTTCTGTTCAGTGAACAGTTCAATTGAAACACTTTCTAAACGGAGCGCCACCGTTGCTTTACGCGAAGCACACAGAAAATTTGGAAAAATTGGATCCCTCAGACATCCGGAAATGGCATTTCCTAGGCTTGTAGCTAGGAATGAAGCAGTCGTTATTTTGCTTCAGCTTTCGATTGCAATAAAATTTTTAGTCCAATAGGTAAAAATAGCAACTTGCTAAGAGATCAAAAAATTATTAGATAAAATGTACCACTACCATTGGATGAAATGGTTTTGCACCTTTTCGGGGGAGAAAGATAAAACGAAATTGAAAAAACACTATTTTTTAACTCTTTTGCGACTTTTGGCTAACTTCAAGATCTACTGAATTGATGAATTAAGTTGTCGACAGTATGTGACTGCATGCCAGAACTCTATTAATGACTTTTCTTTTAACGCATTTTGAAAAAAAAGTCTGATAGAGAAAAATTAAAAAATGGTTTTATTTGTTAAGGAGAGTTGGAAAATTGAAGTCTTTATTAGGACTAGTCTTTCAATTTCATATGGAAAAAATCAAAACTGTTGAGGTTTCATCTGTTCATACTTTGTCGTACGTTAAAAATGAATTTTTTACCTTCTTTTCAGAATAAGTGAAAATCTGGACATTGCACTGAAAAAAAATTGGACTTTGGTGAAAAAAGATGGGAATTTTGTGAGTTTCGTTGAAGAATATGGTCTTCTCGTAGGCAAAATCAAGAAGATCATAGGGGTAAGGGTAGGGTGGGGAGACTGAAATTTATCGGGCCTAGATCTTTTTCATGTGTGAATGAGGGATCTACAACAAAGGGGCACCCTTCCTTAAAGGCGGCTTATGACCCCTCCCCCTCCCCGCTGGCGCCAACCTTAGTCAGAGAACACATACGGGTGGGCACTTTCTGTTCTTATTTCAAAGCAGGAGGAAGTCTTTTAAGAAATCATTGGAGAGCAGAAAAAAATTGAAAAGATTTAAAAGCACGTTTATCTGAAGTTTCTTTGGGTTTTTCTGTTTTCATTAGGTCCAAATGATAAAGATGTATGGGCAACGTATTTATCCAATGCGTCTCCCATCTGGACTGGTGAGGAAGGAAGGACTACCTTTACAAATCCTATCGGAGCATGCGCAAACCCAAGACCTGGATCTATTACTGACTTTTTGTGTCAATTGCTTTAAAGGAACAGTTGCATTACCCAAACATAATTTAAAATTACCCTCAACATTTTGATTGACATTAAAATACGACTTCGAAATTTCTTCAACGAGCTGTTCATATATAATTATGACCTAAAACAGTGCGCAAGCATCAACAAGTTCCATATCCCACAACTATCAAAATTGAGGTTCAAATATGTTTAATTTTTCGGTAATGGGGTGAGTAAACCGAAATCGGCATAATTTGAGAATTGCCGAGATTTAGGTGATTGTCTTCCTTTCTTGCTCTTAAACACAAGGCAAAATTTAGTGTCTAAAAGAGGGGCGGGGACAAAACCGGTCGGGTAAATGGGGGCAGACGGGACCAAGGGGTGGGAAACGATGCTCTAGGACCTAATGGCGTGGAGTCAAGAGATTCGTTATTGAGCCCTTGTGGGATCTGGGAAAAAGATCATGTAGAAATTCAGGAGACGATAACTAAGTTTGTCATCTGGAATTGTTCTCAAATCCTTGAAAACATCTCAAGTCATTCCACCTCTGAAAAAACAATGCCTAAACCAGGATGTTTTTAAAATTTGTAGACCAATATCAAACCTAAGATTTATTAATTTTTAAAGTTATAGAGCGAACTGTTGCATGCCAGCTTCATTAATACCTCCAGCAGACTGTTCGATATGCCCCTGTGCAATCGGCATATCACTCAAGTTCACGCACCAAAATCGAAATGCTACGAATTTAGCAGAATCTGGCGAAAAGTCTGTTGATCAACATTAAGCTTCATTAGTACTTCTCAGCGGAAATAGATGGAGTAGGGAAAAAACAGGCCAGTAACCCACAACTGGAAAGAGGACCACCGCCGTTCCGACTCAATTGATTTGAAAATAGGCCGTAAAACTCCATCTAACTCACGAACTCAGCGGCGTTCGATACTACAGATCACGACATTACTCTTGAACGGTTGTAAGGTCGTTATGTTATTGGGGGCACACCATTAAAGTGGTTTTATTGCTATTTAAAAAGACTCAATCAATTCATGAATAGGTGGAATTTTCTCTGACCCACGAAGTCTGAATGGAGGAGTACCATAAGGCTCTGAACTTGGTCCCGTTTTCTCTACTGACGAAGCCCCACTAGGTGACATCAATACTGCTCATGGTATCAATTTTATGTCTCATGCAGAAGACCTCAAATTTATCTCACTTTGAAACAATCTAAGCGTCATGTTACAGCTTTCCGTTTTCGAGCTTTGTATTCGTGATGTTAAATCAAGTCTGAAGTATATATATATATATATATATATATATATATATATATATATATATATATATATATATATATATATATATATATATATATATATATATATATATATATATATATATATATATATATATATATATATATATATATATATATATATATATATATATATATATATATATATATATATATATATATATATATATATATATATATATATATAATAAGTTAACACTAAGACAGAGTCCTACATATTTCTTCTAGATTTCTGAAATTCCCTTCTTTTCCTAGAATTTTAATTGATGACACTTTTGTTGATATTACTAGTAATACTAAGTATCTTGGTGTTACCATGGATGGCACCTTGCAAATGGAAAATCATGATTGGAGGCAATATCGTTTCTGTGGATCCTTTTGCCATTTATAAGGTCGGTCAATTAAGATAACAACTTGATCCAAAATCCATGTAGGGTTTGGGTCAGGATTTTTGCGTCACTGTCTAAACAAATGTAAAAGTTTCCCTGTATTGGCTTCCAGCAAGCCACATTTCAAAGCTACATCGTATACAAATCTCTCCACACAGATTAGTTATTTCGTTTCGATTAGAAGCACGAACATATTATACCCCAATCCTGCACGAGCTGCACTGGTTACCTGTATATTTTAGTATTAATTGTAGTATAGCTGTGATAGATAGGGTGGCATGCCAGGGGGTCGTCTCTGCCACCCCCTTAAAGGCGTCCCTGCCTTCGAATATGGTATGGCCCCGCGCTATATTTCAAGTAGCCTAAACAAATACTCATCAAATCGCTATTTACGATCATCATCTGATTCATTTCTTTCCCATCCTTCAATCGTGCGTTATGCTCAGCATAATCAATGAATTAAGGGAAAAAGCCGTGGCCGGCTCGACTTGGACCAATAGCTTGGAAACTGGGCCGTATAACGCTATCTAACGACCTTACCCATCCTTCAATTTCTATGATTAAGTTTTATGGGAACAGATACTTTACTGTCGCTGCCCTGGAGGTTCTGCCTGCCAATGTACGTTTTTAATTAATTATTTTAAAGAGAATTTGTAAATCGTTGTTTCATTGTTTAAACTGATCAATGCTTTTGTATTTCATTGGTTTCACTTTTTTCCCTCTGTTTTCAATTTTGATTTTATTTTTGTTATTTTGTTGTACATTGTTTTTTGTTCGAAGTCTTTTCATTGTACAACGTTTAGAGAGTTATTGAAAATCGCTTTATAAATAGCATATTTATTTTTTTAATTATTAAGTGCATTCAGATCTTTGCCACTTTATGTGCAAAAGGATTTTGAAGACATGAGGAAATCTTTAATCTTTGCAAGAAAAAATTGAAGATGTAAAATGTGATCGGAGAGGGGAGCAAATTAGGCTCAGGCGTTTGAAGGAACATTTTTTGAAGGGAGGGCTAAGTTAAACCATGGTTAGCCTAGTCAGTTGTGTGATATGCAACGGTATTGCCAGCAAAGAATAATTAAGCATAATAAAGTTTTAATGGCAAATCCCGAAGATTGAAAATAAAGTCAGTCCAAAGCTCCGTCAAGGATATCGAGCCCAAGTCGAATAAATATATAGGTCCATGGTATCATTCTTGTCAGCATTGTCCTCCGTGTCTAGGGTGACACTATGTAATTTTTTGTTGAAGTGTCGTTGCCTCGCAACTAACCTCCCCTACCCCTGGAATGACACCCATTCACAGCTTAGTAAAATACTTCTTCAGTTCTCTACACTAAAGAGGAAATTTTCAAAACACTCCAAAATATTCAAACATCTGGACCCTCTCCTCTCAGACTCTTTACTAGAATAAGGGCTGATTTTCATTTCAAAATCAGTAAATAAAGAGCTACTCAAGCATTTCGGGAAGTTTGAGTCAGTTTTTTTTTCGGAAATAAGCTAAGATATATTTTTTGGAATTTGTGTGCCCTCCATACGTATTAAGAACCTCAATGCATAACGAGCGTGAGGACGCTTAGATCATACTTATTGATTTCGGGTTATGCAGCTATTTTGAACACTTCTGATCAGTTATCTACTCTTTTAAGGACCATTTCTAATTACAACTCCCTGCAGTTACAACCGTCTTGATCCTCCAAATAAAATGGTCCAATTTAGATCTCAGTTTATAAATGTTTAATGGGAAGTATATGACATTTCAGTAACCAAAGTTTGCTAATACCAGCTGTTGGTATCAGATTCTAAAGTTTGGGTATTACAAAATATATTTTACTTGAATTGATTTTACAACTACATTCGGCTTTTAAGAATGCATTAAGCTCATCTGTTACTTGTCACTCCATTATCTGCAGTATTTGGATCAAGATGTTTTGTGGCTAAACCCAAATGTGGAATAAAATAACAATAACCTTGAAATTTCAAGACATAATATGATTAAAGACTGTATAGAAACTGGTTCATATTTCCGAGCTTCCCGGAATATAACGCTGCAGCTTAAACATATTGACAATCCATGTATCTCCCGGTCGATCAGCCAATACACCGACATGCATGGCTCCGAGCTCGGCAGTGTGCAACGTTCAGTTTTTAATTCGGCAACAAAGTAACCTTTAACTAACATTAGAAACAGAACCCGAGAACTATTTTAAGGTATCCTTTGTTTATTACGTAGCCAAGTAACGAAGTGAATTGATTGATGAAATTGAACATTACAACTTCATTTTACACTTAACTGCAAAATCTGTTATTTACATACTATTGTTTTTTATTTAATTTTTGTAAGTATCTCCCAATGTCCTGTTTCAGTTTGTATTCGCGTCAGTTTCTTATATTTTTTAGCTCCCGTCAAGACGTTGCTTCGTTAGTTTACTGAAAAACAATCATCTGCAACTACAACACCCCTAAACATTTGATCAATACTGTTAGAGATATTCTTTAATTCCGGTGTATTTTACACTATTGACGAATCCGGCAGAAGGTGATGAGATGAGATATTGGGGTCCATCAGGCTTAGGCCCTGGTCACACTACAGCGATATCGAATCGGATTTCGCTCCGATATTTGTGAGTTTTAATTAATAATTCCTCCCTCTTTGGTCGAAAAGAAACAAAAATTTGCCAACCTGTGTAGATCAACTGTGTAGATTGAGATCATGCACCATTTGAATTGAATACAACTATTCATGGTACGGTACAGGTAGACTAAATAAAATGGGAATATGGACAAAACTAATGGCCAACAAATCTTAGTAACCGGATTCGTATATGACAATTTTACCAAAGAAGTGGTACAAATAACAAGGCGGTCATTCATTGATGGCAGAGTTATGGGAGTTTATCCCAAAGTTAGACGGGACGTACTTTCATTTCGGTGTATACGATCCTACTACCACTTCCAGGGAGATTATACCAATAAATGCCATGACTGTAGTGGGTACCGAAGTAGTCTCCGTTCAAGTCAGAATAGTGACAACTGTTATACCACCAGGCACCGTGATAAGTAACAGCACAGTTACCACTATAACCATCGTTGTCGTTGTTCTTAGTTGAGAAGGGCCAGTTCCTGTGGTAGTTCAAGGAATCGTAACCTGAAAAAGTGAAAAGTAAAGTAAAACTAAAGTGGAATATGGGTCTTTATCAGAATTTTTTGACAACAAAAAGAAATAGGCAAGGGTCCTCATGTCATCTAACCTCTTTAGAATTGTAATTATAATATTTTTGTAAAGTAACTTGAAGTTGAAAAGGATTTTATCCTTGATTAAAGAATAAAACCAAAACCTTGCCCATGTTCTTTTAATTTTAACAATCTATTTCTTGCTTCCAAAAATAAAGCATGTTAATGAAGGTAGCAATGCGTTCATATTTTTAAGACTAAACATCTGGATAGGAGTTTATTAAAGCAACTCTAAGGTGGAATAGTCTGAAGGGTTTTAATTTTGTTTGTTTTCATGTACTGAAGAATATGAAGTGAGGAATATTTTTTTCAACTTCTGATGTATTTTGTATTCATTTTTTGATCTTCAGCCAAATAGGCTCAACTTGAATTTCAGAATGTTCATTGTTTGTCACTCAATGTTTCATTCCCTAATGAGTCAATTTTTTTTCTTCGGTCTGAAAATGGAAATATAGGCCTATTAGATGAATTAAAACCACAGAGCACAAAAGGAATGTTTGCAGAAGAGAATGCCAGAATATTTTGTAATGGTTCATACTTTTTTTTCAATGATCTTTCTAGATGATGGAAATGCTATGGTCCACCCGATTGTATGTAATCTCTGGGGAAGAAACTCTACACTCATAAGTTTTTAACCCCATTGAACAAACTGGGTTACCCATCTTTTGATAGAACCTACTTTTACCCCAGTCGGGAGCCTCCTTATCAATGGCACACACCCCTTCTCCCATTTTAAGAAGTTTACCAAAATTAATGGGGGGTTTTTCTATCCTCTTGCAAACATAGTCTGCCTAATTTAATGAAATTGAAAGAACTTTCTTTAAAAGTATGGTCCTAGGCTACCAAAACGCTAATGAAAACCTACTATCGTAGAATTTTATGGGTCACAATGTTTACCAAGTTTTTAAATGGTTTTTGATCTTGTTAAACTTTTTTGATAGACCAGAATTTAGAAAGCCTGTATTAGTTTTATGTAAGTTATCCCCAAAATCGGGAGAATTTTGGTTTTCTCCCAAACCAGTTGTTATACAACTTTTCCAGTTCTTCATCAGTAATATGAATATGTTTTTAGAAAAGTAAAAAGGAAGGAGCTCTTCTACTGTACAGATAAAAAAATTACCGCCTGTTTCAATGAGGTAGTTGAGTCACATTTACAAAATAAAACCGCATCATAAAGTACGGTATAAAGTAAAAATTAGCCTAGACATAAGAAACGATAATGACATTCAAGTGGTGGCGGTGTCAGAATGTCAAAATTACGAGCGGGGGGGGGGGGGATGCGGGTGGGGAACAAACTAAGGGCAAAGGATAATGTCGGGCAAAAAAAGTTCGGACGCAGCACGAAACAGAGCCCGAAGTGCCCGTTCCTGTGGATAGGGGTCCAGGAGGCGAAGTCCCGGATGCTCTGAGGGTTTAGAATATCTCTTTATGAAAAATTGAGTCTCAGAAGAGGTACAGTATTTATTTTTTCGGTTAACAAAACTTCTAACTGACCTAACTTGAGGAGCTTTGGGGTCAATCCAGTCTAGGGCATGTAAAAAATCCCCCCCCCCCCCATAGCGCCGTCACTGCACTCAAGACAAATGTCGTCCCATCATTTGGCTTAAACTAAGGCCCCGGGTTTGTGCCGCTTTGTTAAGCAACGTTCCGCAATAATAATAACAGTAGCTTTAGAAAGTCTTGCTCTATAGCTCCTTCATTGGCCTTATATTTTAACATATGACAATTGTACAGTACAAAGTTTTTGATGACAACACAATTAACGAGTATAATATCTTTACATGCATCTCCCTATAGCATTAGGTGACACCCTCATGTTACTTAATCTAAGTGAATTCAAATTTACTTTAAGTTAAATGTTAACGTTTTGTGTTGTCTCATAAAATATATAAACATTACAAACCTGCTGTTCCGGAAAATGTTCCAAGACCAACCAGCCGATACAGGTCATCTCTATCACTTATACGAAAGAGTGTATATTTAGCGTAGTAGGGTGCACCATATCTGTTGACAAAGTCGATTCGAAGTTCATAAGTCTTTGGCTGTTGGTTCGTCAAATAGTAGAGATTGTCATTTCCAAGCCAAAATTCATCATCTTTAGGGCCAAATCCTCGTTGGTAGTCAATCCAGTCTCGGTAGAAGTCAACATCACCATCCTTCCTACGTTGAAATACCTGAAATGAAAAACGGTGAAGATTCTTCACTAAACCTTCAGAAATTAACTTGAAGCAAAATATGATAAATTTATCCATAAAGTAACTTTTACTTAATTGATTTATACATAAACATATAAAAACATATTAAAAACAAAGTGTTAGCTTCACTCTACGTGCATGGTTACTTCAGTTCTTTTCGTCCCATCTATATTCATAGAGTAACTGCACTGTAGAGAAACTTCGACACTGAGATTGAAAAAAAAATTAAAATTACATTTAAATTAGCTTTTCAGCACACCGTACGTACATTAATATTGACCAGCTATTTGTCAGTCCAGGATATTAAATTTCGTTTTAAGTCCATCACACATTATATTTTCCATAAAGACGAATCCGGCAAGCAAGTGATGGTCTGATTTCAGTCAGCCATAACTGGGGTATATCACCCCCTCAGTTTAATCTTTCACTTTCCTTGTTTACCCACCTTTATCATGGATGGTTGTATACTAAATTGTTTCTTGATTTCTTCAATATATCTGAATATGAGGGTTTGAAATTCATGCAGGCAACAAGTGAAGACGATTTAAGGCTGATGGACCCCACCAATGGCTGCCTGCAATCCCTTAAAACAAGCGCTGATCGGATTCATCTATAAGAACATTTTACTTTTGCTCAATTACATTTGCGAGAAAATTCCCGTCGACCTCTCTTAAACTCATCAATATCGCAGCAGAGCTGAAAATGTGACAGGATAGCTTGGCTTTTGTTTTTGGAAGGAATGGATGGAGGCTTTGAAAAGCCATTTTGAAAAAAAAAAACAGTGCAGTAAACGCTCATGAATTTAGGGGGTATGAAACTTGCGGGTGACGAATACATGAAACGTATTGCATGATGTTTTATCTTTGGTGCTGATTCAATTAAGTTAATCATTATCTGGTAAGTCTAATTACAAAATATAAACACGCACGTTTTAATATTTTTCAATCTTCTTTAAATTGTGAACACTTGTTTCAGGAAGTCTGAATGCTCTCAGTTCTATTTATAAGGTGTTTCTTTTCATTTTTTTTAACAATTTTGTTAGTAACAACTCACCGTCCATCCTCCACCGTCCGACATGTTACAATAAACTTCAAATGGTTGAGGTGAGTTGATTGGTTGTATAGTATAGATACCACTGACATTACGTCCAGCATTGTATACATCCTGACAATCAGCGAATGTGTCTATTGTACAAGTCTGTCCATCCCCAGCATATCCTTCGTTACAGTAACAGCGACGAACGTTGTCTCTTTCCTCACAAACTGCATTATCATCACATCGGTACACACTGTCACACCTTAACCCACTAGCGGTACAGTTGCAACGACGTGTGCAGTTTGAATTAACGTAAACCGCATCTCTCTGATAAATGGAAAAATATGCAAGGTTATACCTTTATTTTCATCTTTTCATTAAAGTGGGACAAAGCACAAAGCATACGTTTATTCAAAAGATAGATTTGTAACCTTAATTAAAAAGTGTGATGAAAAAGCAACAATTTATAAGTTGGTTAAGTAACTTTCACATGCCTTAGCAATTCGTCGTTGTGCAGAAATGATATTTATCAAAATTGCTGCATCTAATCAAGACAACATTTGCAGATGAAACAATAATTGATTGTGCAGTTATCACGAGGCATTAAATCAATAATTCACCAAAAGAGACGAATTAAGCCATTAACAGAAGCGATTAATTCAATCATTCAAAATAATGATTAACTGCTCTGTACTAGGACTATATTTGCTTCGATACCTTGCCAAAATGACGAATTATGAAAGTAGTGCAACCTAACAGTTCATCACTTTGGAGAAAAAAGATGCCTTGTTTAGTAGCTTAGAATTCAATATAACGAGTTGCGAAACAGGGTGAAACTTAAATTTGCCTCATTTTGGAAAATGTTGCATTAATTAAATAAAACGCAAAAAACATATGATTATCAATAAAAAGAAAACTGTAATTGAAGACCTTGAGCAAAAGCTACTCCCCGGCACGTTACATTTATATGTTCGAAGCAACATGCAAGGATTAAAAACCGATGCAATCTAAAAACAAAGAATGAATTAAGACACTTTCTAATAAAGCGAAAAGTGTTAATTAACTCCATTAGAGTATTAATTCACTGCAAGAAGAGTGACATTCACTTTTAAAGAGTTAAATTCCCTCCAAAAAACGAAGTTTTCCCCTTGATGGAATGCCTTCAGTGATTACTCTAGAAAAGAGTGATCATTGAAGGCACTCGTGGAGGAGTAAATTTACACTCTTCCTGGAGTGAATTTCACTCTGCTTCGATTGTATTAACACTCTAATGGAGTAAATTCACACTTTTTACTCTGTTGGAGAGCGATTAAGTTCACTCTTTTGACTTAAGTGTATTACCTTCAGGACACCTTCCCCCTGAACATAGCAGTCACAGCCCTGTGGAGGCACACATTGATCACCTTTCTTTAGGAACCCGTCTGCACAGACACATGACTCTCCCTCATTACAGGAAGCGCCGCAACCTCGTGGTTCATCACACGTAGCCTGGCATGAACAGTTGCCATAGATCATGTTTGGGGGACAAGAAGTCACTAAACTATCTACAAAAGAAAATGACAGTACGCTAACTTTTGTTTCTATTTAAGAACAAATCAGTCATACTGAGCTAAAATTGCTCTTGCTGATTGTAGAAGTAAAAGCAACCTTCATTTCCCAAATCACAATATGTACTTTACTCTCCTACTCTCCATTTTTTTTTTTTTTTTGATCGTGTTAGTGCAGTCTCATCTGAAGTGGTATGTCTGGTTCCGATTCCCAGGTACAGTCATACGAAAACCTTTGAAAATAGAACCTACTGCCGATGTGCGTGATGATTGCAATAAGCAACCGAGTATAGAGGCTTTTCACATGACGTCATAATACTCTCCGGCGGCCATGTTGGAGTACATGTAACTACGTAGTAAACCATACGGGACGCGCTTGCTCGTTGAATTTGTACACACCGTGCATATCACAGTGCACACTGTGCAGTGCGTTCGGCACAAAGCCACGTGTATTTGGCATGAATGTCCTCCAGCATGGCGGTTCTGTGACGTAATTGCAAAGCCTCTATAGAAAACAATGTGAAATGTTTCCTCCTGTAACCTAGATAGATGCATGAGCTCTTTATCTGTCTATTGCTTTTTCACTCTTCCTAAAAACACCTTAAAAACAACTAAATAAAATAAAAGTAAGAGAATTAATAGTAAACTATTGTTAGGTTTTCTACCACCTGTATTAAGGGGAATCTCGCAACTCTCACACCAAACTGCAATTTTCGTAGTATTCCACAGAAATTCTAAAATGAAACAGCCTTTGACTGACAGCAAGATCAAGTAATGGAAAGAACTGTAGCTCATATTATACAGCATTCACTGTAGGAGAGTGTTTTGATGACACAAGGGGTCTTGCAAACTCGCGCTGAAGGAATAAACTGAGATTATATCTGGATGAGGACAAGTTTTACAAAGTTGTGGAAGGGGTTAGGGTGAGTAGGTTAGGGGAACTGAAACTGTCTGGGGAGACAGGATAAGACCTTTAATATTAACAATAAAAACTCACCTGATGTACCAATGTATCCTGTAACGTTAAACGTGTAGTTGCCCCATTCATCACTCATCCGGAAAACATCGTATGTAAGAAAATATTTCCCATTGGAATTTTCGAAGTCAAGTCGTAATTGATACTTCTTTTGATTTGTTAAGAATGCAAGTTTTTCATTTCCGAGCCAAAATTCACGATTTAAAAAACCAAATCCCATTTTGTAATCTTTCCACTGTCGTTTAAAATTAAGAGATTCATTTTGGCGACGATGAATAACCTGTGGGAAAAACATTCAAAAATAAACATCGGTTCACTCACATCCACCACAAATACACATTTGCAAGGGGAGAAAAAATTCTCAATTGGTACTGCTCTTTGATTGACATCAAATTCCAAACATGCAGAGTAGCTTTCATTACACAGCGTTAACAGAGATACTCTACTTTAGGGACATGAATGTTACTTTATCCGCCCTTATAATCTAAGATCCACCAGGGAGTTCCGTTGCAACTCCCTGGATCCACAATATTTGTTCTTCTTTTTGGTCTCAACACAGAAGATAAGATACTTCTGTAAGAATTGTAATCATTTATATATAGGGGTGAAATGCGAGGGTGTCCCGGTCTTAAATGTCCTTTAAGGCTGACGATGAAGTCATCAAAGAGGCTGAGCGGACCGAGGTGATTTACGCTATCTCTAAAGTTCTCTGTAAACTTAACATAGGAGATTACAAATGATTCGAACACAACTCACTGTCCATCCTCCGCCATCGTTTTCGTTATCACAGTACACCTCGAAAGGTTCAGGGTATCCGTCCGGTTTGATGACGTAAACACCGCTAGTATTGTGTCCTGAGCACTGGTTAAACACATCCATACAGTCCTTTGGATATTCAGGATGTTGGTAGAAGAAATAGGAAGAACCTGCAGACAAGCGTAAAAAACGAGGAAGTTTATGAGAGTATGTTAACTCATGCTGAAAAGTGACGCATGCCACTGAAAAGTATAGCAGGTACCCTGTGCCCTCTCTGTCTTCAGAACTGAAATTCGACAATAACACCTCAGCAGCTTATGATGAAGTTTTCGCAAAGTATCTGATGATCCGGTCAGTCTGTACAAATGGACTCAATTGCGATTTGTTTTTACCAACTTTCAGTTAGCCAACAAATATACCACATCGTGACAATAATTTGTTCTTGGTTAATGCACACAACGGGTCTCAACCATTTCTTTAAACTTATTTCATTTTCACAAATTTCGTTTTTTTCTCATAGCAGCACAGACTTTACGTTGAGCTCTAAGGTTAAAAATTTAAACTGTTTACTAGCGATTCTCATTTTTAAGTTCCACCACTATATCAAAATACAAAAATATTCATGGAAGTGGTAGATGTATTCAACTTACCTAAGTTTCCTGCTATCAGGCCTTCACGTGCGCCTTCATTACACTGAAGGAAAGAAGGAAATTTTTGTGGTTTAAAGGTAGACATTTTACCACAACGTCGTCATAAATATAAAGAATGCACAACCTTCAACACATATCCTTTATCAAGAAAGCGCTTTTAAAATGTTTCTTGACGCAAAAATAATTTGTTAGTTAGTTACAGTCAAAAAAAGGGAATTATGTGGGAGTGATTTTAAATGTTTATTCAGGCGTTGCCGTTGTACACGTTTAAAACAGTCCTTGGTTTAATTAAGTTTACATTTTGTAACTAATTCCCAGCTAATTTTGAGTTTCTTCGTCATTTTTAATTCAAAGAATAATACCGTCTACAACTCTACTTATTAAGGAATCATAGTAGCTATGACGTTAGTCCGTAGATATAAAGTAATCAATTTAGAGCAAACTATCTGACAAAGAAGTTCTATAAAAGATTCTTTTTAACTAAGCAGCAATAAAAAGTTGTTACACATTAAAAGTTGTTGGGTAAACTTTTACGATGGTTGGTTACTTATACCCCCTGTTAAACTGTTGGGTAAAAATACTACCTAAGTTGGCCGCAGAAGCATTCCCTGCTGGACAGAACGTTACATAAGGCGGGTAAATTTTCACCAATTTGGGTAGTTTTTGTATTCAACAGTTTAGTAGGGGGTATACGTAGGCCTTTCCAAAAGTACTTAGAGCGTAAGAGCTTCAACATGATTTATAATGGTACCACAGTCTCTTTTTACATGATAGCACGCTTCCTGTATTCCTGAAAACTGGTAGTCTCTTCACAGTATGAGAAATTCACCTTTGACTAAGAATCGTGAGTGTGATAAACTTTTAGTAGTGTGAAATTGAAACTGAGGATGGCACCCAACAATCAATGAAAATAATCCAGGGTAAAGAAACGTTTCCGAAAAATAGCTTAATTACAAAACAAACTAGACAACCCGTACTTGCAGGCAAGTACAAATCGAAGCCTCTGAAGATGGCACGAAACAAAGATGAAACGTCCATATACGCTGCCTGATTTTATTATTGAAAACTGAGTGAGATGCAATAAGTTGCAAATGGCTTGCCAAGCTTACTTTTTGAGGGCAAAAAATATTCTGCTGCCAAATTTTTATACTCAACTTGTGAAAGAAGCGTATCTTCCAAGCAGTCAACAGAAAGCCGTGACACGGTTCTAGCGCATATTTGACCATTTGAGCATGCGCAGGCAAAGCCGAGACTGCTAGAGAGAATTTATGTGAACGATTTGCGTGTTAAACAAACAGGCATTTTCAAAAGAGTTGTTGTTGCTTCAAAAGCAGCCTTAGACTGCGCAGCGGCGTTCAAGTCAGTACGTCAGCGTAACAGTCGGCCAATCATTCGACCACAGTGTACTTAACGGCAAGGCACTGAAGTCAGACGGTATTGAAGTACAGGTAAGCAGTATACGTTTTGTTTGCGTTCCCATTCCTATACGTGTACGTCCATAATGAACGTATATGCTTGATGACGGGTGGATTTTGAAAAATTCTGCAATTCGCGTGAGTAGCAGTTCGCTTGGCCAATAATTTAATGTTGTACTTGTGCGTAGGAGAACCTATACCGAACCTTGCAAGCAGGCGAAAAACTCTTTTTCATGCGCAGCGGTTCGTTATGGCAATACGTTCATGCGGAATTTGTGTGCACGAGAAGGTATACCGAGTCGCATAAGCAGTCGAAAAAGCACAAGTAGATCAATCCCTACAATCGAAACTGTAGGCTTCGATTAATTCAGTTACTTAAATGTTCCAAACTTTGATAAAAAATATTTGTAAGTTTAAAGCTATTAATAAATTTGAAGAACGTAAAAATTTTAATAAGATCCATAAGAATCAATTTATTTAAAGATTGGTGATTTAGTACAAATCTGGTACATGATAATAACTGAGCCTAAAGAGATAACAAGTTATTATAAACTTATTAAAAAGCTATCAACTTTTAAAAAGTTGAACCATTAAAATTTTCCAGAGGCCGGAGCTAAAAACGTCAGTTAAGAATAATAGCTTAATAATTCATGGTTCCCCCTTTTTGAAAATCGGGATTATGACGAGGAATGGTGCTGAAAATTAATCAATTCTGTGTAATGTATTGGTGGTTAATTTTTATCAGAAGTATAATTCGGCCAGAGTTATTCATTAATTGAAAGGTAACAAATCTCGCATCAAACGGTGAAAATTGTCACAACTTCTTTATTTCTATCGGAACCTGCAATTTCGAATTAAAAGAACATGCACCATATAAAGCATGACAGCAGAGCAAAGAAATTACAATTACCACTGTCAGTGTTTACGTTAAGCTGCTATGACGCGATTTTGACGCATTGGCTTGTCAATTTGACGCCCTGATGTTTGTGGGCAACAATGAAACAAATTTTCATTTTTTCCCACGTTTGATGCGTGTACAGTTCCACAAAACTGAATTTTCAAATGAGTCAAATTTTCTCATACTGACTGAAGTTGACCCAAAGTATAATTTCTTAGAGGGAACAGTGATGACGGCTATCCAGCCTGTATGAGCTTTTTAAGAACACTGAGTAGATCTGTAAATGTCATCCGAGAAAGATCGATCATAATCATATAAAGGTGCTTATGTTTGAATTTATACCTTTCAGAGTGCCGTCACTAATTGTGTCTAGGACGTAAGACCTACTCCTAAATATTTTGGAAGGAAAGCCATTTTCTTTTTAAATAAGCTCTTCTTAATAATCATAGAGATAAAACGGTTACAGGTTGCATAAACCCACAGAACGTTGAAACGTTTCACGTAGGAATTTTACGTTGATTGCAAGGTCATCAGAAGAAAACTATCACGTATTGATTTAAATTTATAAAGAATTGATTGAAATCTTTACAAAAAGAAATAATTTTATTAACATTATTGCGCGTCCTTTATTTGACACATAAATTAAGATTACTAGACCTAAAATCTTTTCAAATATACCTTGTTTACTTCAAGAAAAGAGAGTTATTTTCAATTTTTCTCGTTTTAGTGAAATTTATCCCAAGTACCTGTTGACTTGATATAGATCTGTCTAGAGGATGAAGGTGGTATCCATCAAGTGCATGTGAATGTCAATTTTGGCTACACTGCTACCATGGTTTACTGCTATGTTATATCTTTTTACTTATAAACTTAGTTTTGGAACTATGTACCACATATTTCTATTTTCGCAGTTTTCTTTTCGTTTAGTTTTCTGGCCTTTAAATTTTCAGTCATCTCAACGGAATATATGTATCGAACCTTTCATAAGAAGAGTTTAAAACTGCAATAAGGTCTGTATGAAAAGTTTATGCTTCGTGTAATGCAGCTTTATAACTATTCAACGTTTGTTGGTTTATACCGCAATAAGGCCCGTCTATCTACAATATTGAAAAATCAAAATGAGTCAAGAAGATTTTTCTTCTAATAAAAATCCTCTCCTTATTTAACTAAAAGTTTTATTCGATCGTTAGTATGGCAAGTCTCTGTCAAGTGATGACTACGTTAAAGTTTTTGAATATTTCACGATACAAAGAAAATTTACTTAAAGATCTACCAATTGCAAAAATGTAACCACATTTTACTTACCAATGTCAAAGATGACTTTCCGACGATAAGGATTAAGGTGAAAATTGAAGAGATTCCTCGTACTGTGGGATTCATTGCGATGTCAGTAAAACTGTGTGATACAGCCAGTGACTAAAACTATACTGAAGTTATATTAATAATGTATGAACTAGATTTAAAATATAACCTGGCATTTTAAATACAGTGTGGTCCAGGTGACCAGTGTTTATAACTTGCAAGACAATTTCCACCTAACATAAGTTACCTTGAACTATTCAAAAGTCAATGCATCCGTTGCCTGTTAGACAGCTAACTTCAACACCTCCTTACACGGAAACGCAGGAAGCGATTTTTTACCTTAAGCAACAAAGGTAGCATTGTTTGCATAAGAATATGCCATTTTTAGTGGGACTGAAATGCCAGTAGATATTAAAAAATATACTTTCACACTCCGTCACTTTGGCAGCGTCACATCGAGGTGCCCATTGGAGTCCTGGTACAGCCCCCTCCCTGCCCGCTAACTTTTGTCAAGAATATCATTAAATTATGTCTGAAAGTGCATTTGAAAACTTTTTGGCTAGCATATATGAGAAGTTGGCTGTTCCTTTTTAAACAAAACTTTAGCTCAATGGAGTTACTTTGTTCCCTATTTTCCCCCACTATATGGTTAGTTTAATTAGGGAGCCGAAGCGCCCTGATTTTATTTGCCCAGAAAGGTCGTCCTCACCGTTGTCAACTTTCGAGTATTCTTCGAAATAGTCACGCATTTCGGCGATTTGTAATATGTAGATTTATTGCTTGAGAACAAGTGGCAACTCCAACTGCTGTATATATTATACCCAATTATTTTCTAGAGAGAATTTAAACAACAATCTGACAAACTTAAGTGTACGCACATTTCTAAATTATGCAGCATCTACCAGGTTCTTAAATTAATGTTGATTTATTTTACGACCGACCTCATATATACAAGCTCATTTATGACTTACCGTACTCTAAATTTACCATTTGCCTACATCAACTAGTAGTGGTAGGCGCTTACTTTTTTCTCGGAATTTTGTGATCATTTTGTAATTTGCTTATTTTCCTTCCAAAATGAAACAAAATCTTATGGCAAAGGGAAGTTAACAACTGCTTTAATCCTACTTACAAGCACTCTCCTTTTCTGGGTGTCTGAGGGTTCTCCATTTTTCAAAATTTCTACACGCTCCTGCCAACTGACGGTGGAGCGCCACCGAAATAGTCTTTGGGTCATTCACCTCTTCTCATAGCCCCCCCTCCCCCCGAAAAAATAATAAAAAGTAAATAGAAATTTTTGGCACCACGTCACTTCTGCGTTTCGTAAAATAATGCCGGCAATCTGCTTGGAGGAAGAGTTTCGATCACGGTGTGGCAACAAGTTTTCAGCAATGGAATAAGGGTGCTTTTACACTTGATCCGAATATGATGGCCCGATGTTTTCAGCACATCGAAGTACATTTATTGCCTGATCCTGGTACATTAACACTTGTCTCGTACTCTGATCCTCCTCTGTGCTTCGGCGGAAGTGGTTTCAAATTAAATACGAAAAACAAGCACACGCCCGCGCTTATCAAAATGTTAAACAAAATGAGAAAGCGCATGTGTGGACTTCTGCCACTCTGCATAGACCATGTACGCGTAAACCGTCTCCAGGCAGGAAGCCCATAATTAAAGGTCACCGTTGATCTTGGGTCACCGTTACCTGCGTAGCAGGCTGTACGGCATGGTGGCTAACCTGAGCTGGGAACACAGAGTCCGCTCCGCGGGGTACGGTCACAGTTGGTCAGTGGAGCATTTACACTACAAATTTAATCGCCTGTGCGGGGTCTGATCCTCCCCTTTACTAGGAGCAAAATTGGGCCATCCGATCTGGATCTGATCTGCATTTACACTACAAATTTGATCTCGAGCAGTGGATCAGACCCCGAGCAGGTGACCAGATCCGGATCTAGTGTAAAAGCACTCTGAGGTATTTCATTCTCTTAACCTTGGGCTTTTTAACGAAAGTGTTCCCATCATATTGAACTAGTTAGTTCTAATTTCTATGGTTAAATGTCACTTTCGACTATACATACATTCTTCTTTCCACCAGCCACGTGACCAGGAAAATGGACATTCTAAAAATCTTATTTTAAATTGAAGTTTTATCATTTTATTGTCTTATCGAGGGGGCATTGAATAAAAAATCTACCCAAAAGTCCAAATGTATTTGTTTTGGAAATTATTGATTCATTTTTAAACAGATTTAATTGAACTTTTGTTGAGATTTTTTATTAAGTTACACTCTGGTAAGATTTCTCTTCAATTTGAATCGGCCTGCTTCACCAGTGATATTTTCGGTTCACAAAAGTTGCACACAAACACCGATTATACCTTTGACCTGTATACTCTGTCAATATTTCAGGACACATGTGTCGAAACATATAACTGGAAACAGGAATTCTGTCCTAAGTGCTTTTAGTGCAGTGTACACTGGATACATGACGCGGACACGTGTATTGACACACATGTAAACGTGTTGCAAAAAAAAAAAAGGATCGGGAAAGACCAATTGTTGAATATGGAGGATTAAGAGAGGAGAAGATATGTTTTGGCAACTTGCAGCTAAAACAAAATTTGCATTTGATGCTGAAAGGGAAACCGGAGAAAGAATAGACAGCAAAATTGGTTATGGACACATTGCGTAATTTCGTTGCACTGACATTTCATAGCAAAATTATCTGAGTGGTAATATATTTTAACAGTTATAGTCCCAAAATTTCACCGACGGGCGTCCACGTTCCTTGATCGGAGTCTAGCAGTCTCACACCTGACCAGTCTCATACAACATACATCAACAAGTACATTTTCAACCTTTTCATTTCTCTCCTCTCTTCCTTCTCTGAATGTTTTCTCCACGAAGGTAGGAGAACTGTGAGAAACGAGGGGAAGACTTTGACGGGAGACGAAGGGAGCGAGACTTTCAATGGGTGTTTGGAGAGGGTAAAGATGGGGTGGTAGGGGTAGTTGAGACAGATAAAATGACAGATAACACCGGGGAAAATTCCACAAATCTCTACGGGTCTTCCTCCTGTTTTTAAATGCTTTAGATTTGTTATGATTATTTTGGCTCGAGAACCTTACCGACGGGATCGACAAAATGCTCCAATGGCGTTGAGGAGAGTTTTCCCATGGAGTATGGTCCCTATTCTAGTCACGCGGATGGCACCTGCATTTTTTCAAAAGAAGGGGAGAATGGATGGCGAAGATGTGAATTTTCATGAAAAATCGACAAGGTAATAAAACTTCGCTGGGCAATCGGGCAGCCCAAAAAGTTATTATTCGTGAGCTTTACTTTACAGTCTTTTGCAACACAATGCCCGAAATGGTAAACTATCCAACTTCTTCCAACTTTGCCCGAAAATAGAAAAATATCACAGTCAGTGAAACATATTTACGGAAAATCAAAGAGACAAATAAATTACTACACTTTTAGAAAGCCTGCAGTCTTTTAAAAGAAACAATCATTCTTCAGCCTGTTTACCCACCTCGTAACGTGACATTTTTTTCGAAAGATTAAGAAGTAAAATCAGTATAGTGGAGAGTTATGGAAGTCACATAGACGATTTCATCAATTCAGTAGATCTTGAATTTAGCCAAGAGTTGCAACAGAGTAAAAAAAAAAAAAACATTTCAATGCTGTGACTAGTTTTTCTTCCGAAAAAGTATAAGGATAGGTAAGCAGCCCAGTTTCTTACAGTAAAGGACTATATTTCAACCAATGGTAGTGGTACATTTTACATGGTAATTTACCATGGCTTATTGTGTTGGGGACCTTACTGTATTGTGTGGGGCACCTAACAGTACTGTATGGGGTACAAGGCTCTGCCCTGTCAGAGTTCAAGTGACCGACGATAAGGGTATATAAACCCTGGAAACTCCGGGATATTTTCAAAATTGTAGGTATTAAAATTATTCTTTTTTTTTACTTATAAAGTGGCACTTGAAATCCCGACTAAGACTAAGTTGATGCAGTGTGCTTGAGGTTGAGGAATTATCTTGAGGGATTTTCTGGGCATAAAAACACTAATTTTGAGAATAACAGATCCAGAAATCTAGAGTTAAATATGTAGAGTGGGTGCAAGCTTTTGTAAAGTGTGTATAGTAAATTCCGCTATGCAGTCTGTTTAAGTTATTCTGTTTCGTATGCACTTATTTACATAAGTGTCTTCACGTTCTACGTTCCAAACATTCTTAGTTTCGATTGAGTGTATTTGTGTTAATACAGAGGCCAGTCTTGTCCTGACCATCAGAGAAAAGAGACAAGGATCTCTATGTCTTGATTTGGTTGTTTGGGTGTGTCTGTCTGTCTGTTTCACCGAGATTCAAAACACGCGAAACCTTTTTTCATACTTTTTAGCGATATGAGTGATAGAAATGTTGGGAAAGAATCCCCCAAAAGAGGGATCCAGTCCTTCTTAGTCCACACCCCTCCACTGAGTGACCTCAGTGACGCTTGTTGTTATAAAGGATCGCCATATGGAATCTTCCTTAAAACTTGCATGTAAACGATCTTTAGAATGTCGGTTAATTTACACAGATCGACGTTGAAAAAATATTTGAAAATATCTGCCAATAAATGACAGGGGCGTCGATCTGGTTTGCAGAACAGAGCAAATTTTTTCCATCAACCAGAACCCTGGACCATGTCTCGAACCGGACTTATCTATTTGCGATCCAAAAACACACGCGCGAGGGGACACGTATGCACACAAACATTGATACACACATTGACACCCACACATACATAACATACACATGTGGCCCATTATAAATGCATTATTATAACTTTTAAAAAGTCTCAAACAGATGATTGCAAAAGTCCCTGAGTGGTTTTAAGTAGTCGTCTGTAGATAACAATATTGTATTTAGTTTATTATGCCTGTTTCTTATCTATCTGAATTATTGGGGAGGGGAAAAAACGGTGTGTGTCCCCAATATTTTCATAGGGGGATATTGTTCTCCTGCCCCCCCCCCCCCCAGGGATCGACGCCCCTGATAAATGTTAAGAAAGAAATGCACGAGAGAGGTTCTGAAAGGTTATCTCCGTCGATACAATGCATTTGTACCCATCTCTCAGCCACCGAGTTCTCGAGTGCCCCGCCAGGAGTAACACTGCCTTATTTAAAATACTACAGTACTTAAAATCTTCTTCACTAAATGGATAAATACTGTATAAAATAAATTTACTTGCAACCCTTGGAAAGTCCAGTTTCAATGTGGCAAGCATTTTGAAAATTTTCTTTGTTATAATTTCGTTGACCTAATTGTTGCCTTTCGCTAAGATGGTTTGTTGCCACTCCGCCAGCTCCCCACTAAAGATTTATTAAAGGCAGGTCCTATAGTTGCCCACAGACTTACCGTATTTGAGCTGTCATTTGTACATACAGCGTATTCAGTCTATCTTGCAGGTCAAAAGGTGCATATTCAGGAGCAAATGTTAACACCTTACTTAATGAACTTTGGCTCTAAGTCATGAGACTACTTTTGTTCCTGATTTGTTCAATTCCGGGCACTTATGACAATTAAAAATTCCTGAAGACTTGGTTCATGTCTTCCTTAATCCGCTCAAGTTTGGCAATTCAGATTTTTTGATAGTTCATAGAATCTTCTGTGCATTCTGCTTAACATTATTCTGATCAATCTAATCTAGCATAATCTACATCATATGTGGGGCATAGAAAATAATGTCGCTTTATATTTCCAAAGTTATAAATAAATTGAATGAAATGTCAAATTAATGTACCCCGATGACATCAAAGATTTCGCATAATGCACCAAATTTCAAGACAAAAATGCATTATTTTGAAAATTAGTCTCTTCGGAAAGCTATATGCCATGCAGATGCGGTTCTCATTCTGAAAGAGAATTTTTTTACATATTTTAAAGTCAAATGAATTTTGCATCCGAAAAATTTGTGCGTGAGTCGGCACCCTTAACGTTAGCCCATAGGAGTGATTTCGAAATATATTCAATGAAACATTAAGCTACTTCAATAGGTACTATACATAGCACCAGATTGAATGTAAGGACACAAACTTTTCAAATATTTTTAGACTCTTAAACCTCTTCCCAGGCCAGAGATGCCTCAGCATTATGCTTGCCCCCCCCCCCTCCTTTCAAAGAAATATTGCTTACGCCACTGCACGCAGGATGTAGACGAATAAGAATCTACAATCTACATGAAATGTACGCATAACTCATCAGATATGTTGCCAAGCGGACGAAACGTCATTTGTTGTGAACATGAATGGGTCTACAGTGGAAAATTCACTCAGTAGTATCGTAGCTTTAGTGCACCTGCCAGTATATAATGTAGAAAACACCACGTAGTACTTTTGAACAACGAAATAACAAAAGACGCACACCACTACATGCATGTAGAGCAAAAAAGTGGAATTAGGAAACCCACTCCACTTTGCAAATCAGCCCCCCCCCCCCCTCAAAAACATAGAAGAACATGTGAAAAGGGAATCCCCGCCGATTCAATTTCTTAGTGCAAACACTGCTGCATAGAGCCATTTATACCTTGTATTTGAAACGATCAACATTGCTAACTTATTTGTTTTCTCGGTAAAGTTTAACACAACATGCAGTGGCGGAGCTGCCATATGGTCAGGGGCGGGGGCAGTCGCCCCCCCCCCCCGACGGACCAAAATCGTCTGGCGGCGCCCTTTTTAGGTTTTTAACATACTTTGCTCTTGCACCATTCTTGGCAAAAGACATAATTTAATAGCGTTGTTTTAAGGCCCAGCTAACAAAATGCTCAAAAACCACCAGTAAACTGTACTATCCGCTGCACTTTATTCTAATGAAAAGGGTCATCTTTTGTAATATAGGGATAGGTTTTGCCGAAACATATCTTCATGCTTTATAGTACGCACTAAATGAATGTTGTCGCTGTGCTAAGTTGCTTCGACACCAAGCGTGATTATAAGCTTACAAAATACACACACTGTGAAAATTACGGTAGATTTGCAGAACAACAAAATAAAGAGATAAATAAGGATAAAGTTCTGGAAACTTATTACCAAAACGTTTCTGTAATCTTAATGTTTCTCTTTATTTTTTGTTCTGTAAATTTACAGGGATTTTGCACCATTTTTTGCGACGAACTGATATTAAATTCACCCTCCCGGCCAATATGTTGCAAAGGGCGCAACAATAATTGTAGCGCAAATAGCCCTTTTGATAATCGTCAACATAGACAATAAAAAAGTTTATGAAGATACCAAAATAGCTTCCACAACGTTTTTCAAAATTATTTAGAGAGAACATTCAGGTTAAAATAAAATAAAACTGTTATCATAGTGGTAATTATTTAAGAGTTTCGTGGTCTCAAAAGCCAGAAAATTGCATCTAATGAGCCTAGGTTTAGGCTACTTTTATTTATTATGAATTTGATATCTAGAGAGCCAAGCAGACCATTTGTTTTGGCTATTTCTTGCAATGTACTTAATTAATGGCTATTTCAGAGTGGTCACATGATCTAAATTACGCCAATTAATGCTTCTTCGTATACTTATCTTGATTTCCACATGCCAAAAATGCACACCTACTGTAACGGTGATTAATTTCCATAACTTTTTAACCCCCTGTAAGATTGCTTGCTAGTATGAATGAATATTTATTGATTGTTTGTGTTTGATGATGTTGGTATAACCAATAAATGATGGATTAAAAAAAAAAGATTGCTTGCTAGTTTTTGGCTCTAGCAGGTTCAATCTTTATCTTCACAAAGTAGCTAATTATTACATTAAAATATTTAATCGAGACCTGGCAATCATAGCACAAAATATAATGACCGCCTTCCTACTAGAATGTGTAAGAGAGGAATAGGAACATGGGCATCCACAGGTAGGGGCAAGAGGGAACTTGCCCTCCCCTGGAAAATCTAAAAAAAACGAAAAAACATAAAGAAAAAGACGAAGAAGAAAACCTAAAAAAAACGAAAAAAACATAAAGAAAAAGACGAAGAAGAAATTAACATCAACATTTCTTAACAGTTCACACAGTGTTTTCCCTGATTATATGCGGTAAATAGGCTTTAGAAATGTAATTTCCCCCAGATATGTGAGGCATTTTGGGCCAAAATTTTCTTGGTGGCGCGGAGCCCCCCCCCCCCTTAAAGAATTTTGTCCCCCTCCCCGAATTTTCTTCACCGGAGGCCCATGGATAGAAAATTTAAACATGTTTACTATACATGTTAACTAATTATGTAGTGAAAATTCAGTTTGTTATGCAAGCTTAAAGTCTCTGAAACCACACTTTAAACTTCTTAGACTTTTGGACCCTTTGCAAAGATTACCAAAGATATTTTTGGAGCGGATATTAGGCCATATGTAAATATTTCAAGCCAGTAGATTCAAAAAGCATGCAGACGTCATACAGGCTCTCATGGGTTATGGATGTATCTCTGCTCGAGGAAAGGTTCAAAAGAAACCTTTCAAAATAAAACATTGTGATAATTTTAACTTGCTTCGGTCAATGTCCTCTTCATTCAATAAATGACAATATAAGAACACCTACGCATTTCTAGTACAAAAGGCATTCATGCCGTCGTTCTTTCATCTAAACGAATGTATCCACTCTTGCAAACACATAAGATTCTTATCTCGATATATAATATTGAAAGACAAAACAATAATGCCATTGACTACAAAAAGTGCGTTTCGGATGATGAACCTTTTAGAAACGAGCGAAAAGGTTGAAGCCCGTCTGGCTCACTCATTGTCAAGTGGGCTTAGATTAAGAATATCTCGCCATGATGTCAGATATATCAAGACACATCGTTCTTTTCGGTATTCTAGTGAGTATATCAACATTACCTCAATACGTGGAATCGGGCTACAGGCCTCTAACCATCTTACATACCAATGACATCCATGCACGGTTTGACGAGGTCGGTCCGTTCGGTGGACCGTGTACAGAGGAGCTCCAAAGCGAAGACAATTGTTTTGGCGGTATCGCACGACGTATATCAGCAGTGAATACCGTAAGAGCAGAAGAAGACTATGTTATCTTGATGGACGCTGGAGATACATTACAAGGCTCTCTGTGGTACGAGGTATACCAAGGGAGTTTGACCGCCAGATTTATGAATATGATGTCATACGATGCTATGGTAAGTAGTCGACTCATTCTGTACACCTGTGTGGTCCATCAACGACTTCCTTCGTAAAAAAAAAAATTGAAAAAGGAATATTTAAATTCACAAGACACTCTAACGTTAGATATACACCGTGTTATCTTTTCTTTCGGTTTTGCATTTCGGTACACCTATACAGCTATGCCTATGACGTAGATGGGGAATACCAGAAATTCATGACTGTTAATCAATTTATGAAACAGATATTGGTAGCCCTATTTGGTAAGAAAATATATTAAGAACGTAAGTAGTAAAGAAGCAGTTTATCTGAAATACACTTAAAATACAACGACATCACTGCTGTGTGGTTTTCATAGAAAATAAACAATAAAAGCAGAAAAATAGAAAATACACTAAAATACACTTATAGCTAGGATTTGTTAACAGGAATATGCAGAGATGTCAGTGTGGAGGGGCTATTTAGGCTACCGTATCTAACCAGGAAGGTGCTATTAGGCCGTCCTGATCAAATAACAACCAGGGATCTGCGGGACCGTTAATCTTCACTCATGCAGCTAAAACGATTCGGTGGAACGTCAATTCTTTCTCTAAAGTCCTCCCGACCCCCTGACAAATTGCCATTCGGCGAAACCACACTCTAAACTGCGTCGCAAAGAAGATATACGTCCACTGAAGGACAACACTTACCCAACCTCACGGCCGTCAATCTGTATACGTATCACTGACTGAAAAAATAATTTCTCAGGCTCATAGACACAATTCGAAACTAAATAAAAATGTCGAAAATTATGTTCGAGCACGTCTGATATATTGACCTATACAGTTGGTTAAATTAACGTCGAGTTTTAATGTTTTTATTGATATTCATTATTAAAGTGGCAATCGGAGTATGTTTTACAATTATTTCACAACATAAATTCTGCAAAGTATGTAATTGACTAAAAACTAACAATAAATTATCCTTGATTTCGGTCTAACATCTTGATTGGTTATCGTGTAGTGGGGACTGGGTAGTTTTGCCCTCTGTGTGGAATTTTCTTACCTGACAAATATTCGGACATTTTTAACTAACAGTAATTAACACAAAATGAACGTATCGTCTAATCTGAAGACCTCTTAAATGTTTCTATAATCTGATAAACAATCAGTTCAGAAGAAAAAAAAACATAGTGCTTGAAAGAAAGGTTAATAATCTCTGTCAAACTCTGATGGTCCATTTTAAAAGCCTATTTACATGTGCAACACATTTAACTCTGAAAACTTTCTTTACGCAATATCACAAGATAAGAACATTGAATAGATTTTATTTTAATTATGTGTATGCGCTACCGTAAGAAGATGGTCCCTAGTTTTTGGTGGAGGGAACAAGAATAGATTTCATATTTGATATGTGAATGCGTAATGGTCAGAAGATGGTCCCTATGGTTTTCGTGTACGTCAACGGTTACGTGGATCCACCTGGGGTCACACTCTGAAATCCTTGTTAACACAAAATTTAAAGGGGTGCAACTTGGATGGATTTAAAATTTAGAATGCGAGTGCGTTGTGGTGAGAAGTTCCCTATTGTTAGTTCAATCTAGTTCAAAAAGTTGGTTAAGCTATTGTGATCCGCCGCCGTTAGGCTAATCTGTCTGTGTATCGTTCCCTGTTGCTTTTTATATTTATCCGAACATTTTCTAGTACTCTCGCGCCAACTGCACGGTGGAGCTATCCTCAGATAGTCTTCCCACAATTTCCAGCCCCTTAGTTCAAAACCCTTGGTGCGCGACTGATCGATTTTAGAGGTAAAAGTTATGCGATTGCAGTTAGGAACAGAAATAACAATGACAAACGAGCATTTGCAACACGTTTGTGATTTTAAAAAGGACGTACATGTTTTGGTTGCACCTGATAGTCCATTTGTTCATTGCAGTTTCAAAAGCAGGCGCGTTCAACTTTCAAATCGCACTCGGACGGTAAAACGTCAAGTCAAAGTCAAACAGGGTGTTGGGACCAGTTAACTGATTAAAGAGAACTGCCGAGCGAGGCTGTGCGGATTCTGATTCTGAAAAGAGCTGCATGCCTCACACAACTTGCTTAAGTATTGACCATATCTAATTGAGTTACCATTGTAGAAAATGTAACCCCATGATAATTTCAACATATCGTCAGCCTTCCACAATCATATCAGCTAATTATTTTGAAGAACCTTGCCTAAAATGTTTTAATGCGGTGATCATCTTTTGCTGTCTGTGCTGCAGGCTATCGGGCGACACGAATTTGATCTTGGAGTAGAGAAGTTGACGGAATTCGTTGAAAACTTAACTTTTCCTGCTCTGGCTTGTAACATCAACGGATCAACTGAACCCGATTTTGCAGCAACTATTGGGTGTAGTCAAGCCTTGATGGTCCATGGGGAAATATATGGTGTGGTAGGATTTACGGACGAGAGATACGTCAACTCCTCACAAACTGGTTTGTTTTCAATTGTTTGAAATGCCATATTAAACTGTTACTCCTGCGGCCCAGAAGCCTAGTCGATGTTTGTATTAATATGTTTTTGATTAAAATCTCCCAAATTGTGTATTTGGTTGTCCGTTTCAGGAAGTTGTCCGTCTCAGGAAGTTGTCCGACTCAGGAAGTTGTCCGCTTGCTCAGTTCAGCTGTTGAGCAGTGGTGCAGAGCAAGTATAACCTCCACCCCCTCCAGCCTTTGGGAAAGTGGCTAAAGACTGGGGATACGCTCACGTCCGTCGGATGGGGACGTTAAATGGCGGTCCCGGGAGCAGGATTGGGAGCGATTAGTACACGCCGGCCTCGTTACCTCTGAGCACTAGTCGAAAAGAGAAGGCGAAGTTCGCCGGTGTTCATCCACGCTCACTCTGGCATTGGATCTTCGATGAGTCAAATGATTCGGGCCTGGACTTCAGGGCCTCTTATGGGGCCTTGGCCCGCCTTTGCCCTTCAACCTGTTATGTTATGTTATGTTATGTTATGTTATGTTATGTAGATTTAGTTTTCTTTTTGCTTGTGATAAAGAGTGAAACAGAAAATTCAATGTTCACGAGTTCCAATGTTGATTTATAATACAAAGTAACAATGTAACAATGAAGATTGCTCATCTGTAAACTAAATCTGTTATCATTTCTAAAAAGTGCAATATGGCCATATATGGTTCACGAGGCCTTATGACGCATGCATCATAGATGCCATAGTCTGGCCGAAAGAAAAAACTAGCTTTACAGATCCAAGTTTCGTTCCAACCTATTTTGGTAACGTTGTTACATTAAGACAAGTAAGAACTTTTTTATTTTTTAATATTTTAACTTCTTCTGCTCATTGTTCCATTCTTAGGTGAGCTTACCATAGGATCAATCGTCCAATCGCTTCAATCAGAAGTTGATCGATTGATGGAGGAAGAAAATGTCACACGATTTATTGCAGTAGGACATACTTCATTAGATAAAGCAAAAATGGTAGCAAGGGAGGTCCGTGGTCTTGATGTGATTATCGTTGGAAGTTCACTTTTACTCTTCACAGGTGAGAAGTAACTGGATGTGTAATCAGTTTAGTTGATCATCTCACCAGTACTACCCTAATCAAACCATGAAACCAATCCGTACAATTTTTTTTTTTTTTGTTAATTCAATCAAGAACCCTTCTGCCAATAGTGATAATGGATAAACATCAGCAAGATTTGCGATTTCGTCTGAAAATATTCTTACAAGATAACATAGCAGACACAGATTTTACAGGCATAGTAGAAATATTTTTCACCAAAGACATTACTGAGAGTTAGTTTTTATAACAGCCCTTTCTACATGTCGTCCAATTTCCACCGCCATTTCCTTTGTGTCTCCTTTTGGGTTCTTAAATTAATAACAGTTGGACAAAGCATTGTTTATTGCTACATTTGGAAGAAAAAGGAAAATGTGTTGACGATTTCTTATTTGCCAAAGAACCTATTATATAGCAGAACATCTTATTATAGCAGTTTAATTGTTACGTCGGTTAATAGGTAATTCGTCATTTTTATTGCAGGGGAGTCCCCCGATGACGTCGTAGAACCAGCAGACGAATATCCAATTGCGATACGTCCCGATTATGACCCTGAAAGAACAGTTTTGTTGGTAACTACATATCCCTTTGGAAAATATATAGGAAGACTCAACATTACTTTTGACGACAATGATGACATCCTTTCATACAACGGCAACCCTATATTACTGGATAGTTCCATTGATAAAGGTTTGTTTAAAAAAATTTAATGACTTTTACGGCTCAGTTTCTAAAACTGGTGTAAGTCGAGCCGGCCATGACCCTTTTTTCAGTTGTGGTTCACCGGCTTGTTGGAAGAAATGTAGAGGATAAGTAAAACTTTTATAAATATTTCAAGAGGTTATAGGATAAGAAACTAGAAAAAAGGATGATTTCATCGTATTTATCATGTAAATATAAAGAAACGAAACATATTTAGTAGAGGTGAAAGTTCATTTGAGGAAATTAAGGGTGAAAATACAACAAACTGTTTTTTAATCCTGTAGAATCATACTTATTGCTTTACCATGGCTGAAACGGTGTAAATATTTCAGCTCAATATTTCATAAGCTTAGGTAGCATTTGCACATGTAACGAATTTATTTCGATGAAACTTGTGATTTTGTGTCGTGCAACCGTCATTTTAGGTCACTAAAATTATTTTTTTTTTAACTTGAAATAGACCGAAAGTGGATTGATAGCGATCTATCACTTCTCTGTAGAAGCCTACGTGAGGAAACGTAATGAAAGTTGACATGGGCGTAGATTTCTTTTCAACTTTTTGGGATGGTTTGAATTAAACCTAAATCATGTGCACGCCAACCGTGCACGGCCAAATCGAAGCACCAAGTCCATCCCGGGTTGGGTCCAGGGGTCCTCCTTAGGGCCCTGGTGGGATCCAGAGGCGAAGCCCGATGAAGCCCCTGTTTTTACACCTCAGAGTACAGCACTGACTTGGTAAACGATTGAAAGGGGAGGAAGTAATTGTTACACCCGTAAATTAAATGAACAATTAATCATGTTGAAGTGGAGAATAAATGTACTTGCCAGCACCAAAAAATAAGTAAATATATAAAAATTCTAGCATACACGTATCTGTAGACTGAACATTGGGATATGATTACATTTACCACCCCCTAGTCAAATATTGGGGGATATATCCCCGGTCCCACCCCCACCCCCGATTTGCGCCCATGAAACTTGGTCTTTTCAGTTTCAAGAATAAAGAACATGCATGTAAACCTCTTATTTTTTTAGACCGCAGACTTTACAAGAACTAGAAACGTTCCGTGGTCCAGTAGATGCCTTAGCAGAAAAGAAAACTGGTTTTTCATTGGTTCCTCTGGATGGTTCTATTGAGAGCTGTGGAAGAGGGGAATGCAATCTAGGGAACACCGCTGTGGATGCATTTTTCGATTATTTTCTTAGCAACGATTCCTTTCCTTATTGGGGTGACATTAACTTTGCAGTGACGAACGCTGGAGCTGTGCGTGGTGTGCTTCAACGTGGTAAGTGACATCATAATATGCGGTACACAAGGTCTTTGATACTTGCTACGGCGTCAGTGGTATGCAGTATATGCCGTTGCAGTGGGCAGGGGGATGTGATCCCGGCAGTTTTGACCGGAAAAATCAGTATAAGCTACCGGGTTGAAAAGAGGTTGAATACAAGGAGAAAAAGAAGAATACAAAAATAAAAAAAGGGGAGAATAATTTGAATAAACGGAAGTATAGGTTATTCAGCTTTCATATCAGATGTACTTTCAAGTTCTGCTTATTTTCAAAAACCACTGAAACTTACAAGTATATAGTCTATCCCATCCGCTTGACCTGTGACTGATTTCTATACATCTACAAACAAGTTCAGCTATTTAACGCTTACTGTGACCCCACGTTGTAAACACGATTAAATTCTAAACATGTTAAGGTATTAAACATTTAGAACTTAAATGTAATTATGATAGAAACGTTTAGGAATTAGACGCGTTTGTTTAGCATCTAAACGCATTCAAAACGTGGGAGAGAGTGTTTAAAAACGTTTTATTCATATACACCTTTTTAGAGTGTAAGTGTTGGCAAGCCTGCACAGACAGGAGAAGTGTTGTAGCTAGACCTTTTTCCCGAGGGAAATACGTATATTCGATTCTATTTTTAAAGAGTAGACACTATTGAACCAGGAACGAAATATGCGGCTTTTCTGCCCCATTTCGGAATTTTATTATTTAACGTGTGATCACTGCTATATTAAAAACAAAGTTTGCGGTGTGCGCGAAGCGGACCAAACTTTTGCCCGTTTGAAACTAATATATGGAAGACATGAAGTTTGTGTAGCAGAAAATTTTAGATTCCGTGTTTTCCGTAGGTAAATTTAAAAAGTTCGGCATTATTTACGAATCTGCACTTCCCATTGGCAAATCTGAAATTGAACTTTGTGAAAGAATATTTAAGAATATAACACCATAGATAGCTGGTGGCACGTGATAATCTGGTGCCACTTACAGCATATTTCCGAGTTTTTCATATCTAGAATCTTGGACAAAACTGTTGGGACACTTCGCCATAATATTCTTGAATTCCAGTTCAAAGGCTTGCATGAGTCCCCCTCCCCCGTTCCCCCTTTCAATGTTGCGCTGAATTAGTGACTGTATGCCGTGAATAGGCCAACTGTGGTCAACATTTCGAAGGGGAGCGGGGTGTCCCAAGGAGTTTTGTCCAAGATTGTAGATCTAGCAATGTGCTTGACCCCGGTAACTAAATATAATTCATAAATGAGGCTTTCAAAGATGTAACGATGCTTTTGTAACTATTTCCTTTTACTAGGGCAGAACAGTTTAACCTTTACTTATAGGCCTTCTATGAATTTGTTTTTGTATATTCAAGTATTTTTAGGAATTAGGAGGATATCAGTAAAATTCAGCCGATTGTCTCAAATGTGTTGCGAGGAATATATTTATTTTTGTAGTTCCTTTTTGACACATAAGCCTATGAAATTATTCCATATATCATTGATCAACAGGCGACTTGACCTTCGGTGATATTTTTAACTTTTTACCTCACGGTGATTTCATTCACGTCATTGAAATGAGGAGAGAATACGTGCTGGAAATGCTTGAACATTCAGTGGCAGGACTAGAGCCAGGAGGTTATCGGTTTGAACTTTTGCAATCAACAGGTAATATGGCATGCCTAAAAGGACAAAAATGTGTTTAAATGGAATCATTTCCAATGATCGTATTTTGCTTAGTTATTGTTCAACCGATATGACGTGTCCTTTGTTTTCCAACCTAGCGTTGTCGTTTTATGTGGTGCAGTAATGTTCTAAACTGGCAGGTGTTGTTGTTCACTTCACACAAAGCATTGAAATTATGATCTCGTGTCTGGCTGTGAATTATCCAAAATACACTCAACCCACCTTAACCCACTTATCAACGCTTGGCAGATATAACACAAAATTAAGTATGGTGGAAATATTTGGTACCAGCCGTTTCACAGTTGCCCCAAGTGAAAGTCGTTTCTCCCCCAAATACTTTTTTTGCCACGATAAACTTAATGAACTTTATCAGCGTATTTATCTTACATATTGAAACTGTATTAGATGAGGTTCTGAAAAAACTAAACCAGCTCTCTAGCAAATTTTCATTCCCAATCGACGATACCGTACCTAATTGAACCAACCCCCAGCCAACATGCCCAGTTTGGCCTCAACTGGACTCCATATGGGCTTCTTGCTGGGACACATGCGTGTTTTTAAGGTGTTCCCACATGGGACCCAACTGGACTAGGCTTTCCCAGCTGAACACGAAGGGCCCAGCAAGTAGCCCAGCTGGAGCCCAGTCGGTCCCTAATTATGTGTGTTGGCTGGGTCATATGTAGAGTTGACCTGGTATTCTCTTGCATGTCCAAAATGAATTAAGCTTAACGTGCCTTCGGATTTCTTGTACAATTTTCTAATTCCCAAACAATTATTACACTGAAAATGTTACGATTCAGGTTTCTATACATGTTGTCACTAATTTTTGAAGAAAGTACGTGAGAGATGAGGTCAACAAGATGAAAAACACAAGTCCCTCAGTTATTGACACAACATTCAAAACGTGGAAACAGGAAAGTATGAACCGGTTGGTAAACATGAATAAATTCTTTTACCATCTTTTACCATCTGAACTCAACCTTGTTTCATCCTGAAAGAAAATGAAATAAGATATTTCAATTCACTTTCATCGATTTATCAATAACTATCTCCTTTTGCAAAAGAAGCTGCTGTTGACAGAATTGGGGCGAACTGGTAAGTACTTGGGGTGAACTCAGAGATCTTTTTTTTTTGGGGGGGGGGGGGGAGAACTGGTAAAAGCTTGAGGGCAAACTGGTATTTGGGGGTGGAACAATCGGGTACCGAAATACCACCTCCATGATAAGAGGAATTCATGTGAAGCAAGTTGACCCTTTAGTTAGCTCTTGTTCTCGATTCCAGGAGTGCAGTGCTTACTCAGTGTGAATGTTGTAGGAACTTAACGTGGGAACTCGTTGAACGTAGTCGGATTGTCCGACGGTATGCCATAGCTGTCCTTGTAAAAAATTGTAAATATTCGTTGTTTTATACTTCAGGCCTAAGACTGACGTACGATATATCGAAAAGACCGGGAAGCCGTATAGTCAGCGTTCTTACCTTGTGTACAAGATGTGAGGTACCGCGGTTTGTGCCCATCATTGAGACTGAGGTTTACAAGTTTGCCACAAACAGTTTCCTCTCCACAGGCGGTGACGGTTATTCAGTTATACCGGACAAGCTGATCAGTCGCACAAAAGGTTTGTATAACAATAAAGTTTACCACTGTGTCATGAAAGGTGTTACTGCTATACTGCTATTCTGACTTTGAGAGAAATTCAGTAATGTTTTCGTGTGATTGCGTTTAACTTGAACAACCCATTTCACCCAGGCTAGTGCGCTAAAAATGTAACCGTGCTTCAGTATGCTTCAGTTGCATGAGGAACGCTGCAAACGCAGACAAAATATCAACCTGAAAAGCTTAACATTGCTATATCAGGGTGACCCAGGAAAAAAGAGCGTTTTGAGTGTCAGTGTCAGTGTTTCTTTTTTCGAGAATGAGTGTGATTGTGGGAATGTTTTAAAATAATATATTATATTTCATTCGTCCAGGGTAGTTAACAAATAAGTGTACTTGATTTTGTTTTTACCAATTTTCGTTACATCTTTGACATGTTATACAGGTCCTGGTGATAAAGAGGTCTTGTCGAGGTATCTCTCTAAATTTTCTCCACTTTGGACTGGTGAGGAAGGAAGAATTACATTCACGCAACCAATTGGTGCATGCGCAAACCGAAGACCTAACTCAATTCTTGAAAAGCTATGTCAGTTGTTTTAAGATTAGCGATGAGAATTTATCAGACATCAACAAGTTGTGTTTAATGGTTGCATAGAAACTTCAGCATTATCACATGTTTAAAATTTAAAGTCGTGTTCTGTTTTAATATACTCTTGAAGTTAAAGTGTATCTCCATTCAAAAAAAAAAATCCAAAAAATATATTAAACAGAATGAAAGATGAATTCTAATAATCTAACTCCCATCTTCATAGAACATTCTTAAACGGAAATAAAAAATATTGAAATTTATTCACTTAAAAAAGTAAGTGTATTGCACAATAATTTGTGATAATCTTGTTGTGCAACTCATATTACCTGCTTTGTTTCCCTTATAAAATTTAAAATGTGTTTTACATCACTTTGAACACTTCCTGTTTGCTTGAATTGCACGTTGCAAAGAGAGGACTTAATTAATTAATTACATCACTCCATAAGAGTAAGAGTTATCACACCTCTGCACAAGGTGCAGAAACTTTCAGAAAAACAAAGAGATACGAAGATTGAGTAGTACAACAATGACATCCAATATTACTGCGCAATGTACCACATTAATTTGAAGAAATAAATTTCAGCATTTTATATCTTGGCCCAAGAACGTCCTTTGAAGATGGAAGTTGAACTGTTAGAATTCATTTTTATTACTGTTTGTACATTTTTATATTTTTTGAGTTGAGGTACCCTCTAACACACTAAAATTGAAGTTTAAACTTCCACAAACGAGACACAGTCATCAAACCGATGGAAATTCCTCTTTAAAGGAGCCATCATAGGTTTGTTTAAGCGAGCTCTGGAAGAGAATTAGAACAAATAAAAACTGATCTGTCATCATAGTATGACGTTGTGATTGGTCGCCGTATGGAAGAAAATGTATAGCATGGAATATTGTTACCCGAACAAAACTACAACACTCTCGTTCAACAGAAACTAACACAGAATTAACGTTTCTTATCACTTGAAAGACCTCTATAATATCTGTTAATTCTGGTAAAGTAAAAAGAAAAAGCGAAGTGCTAGAATAAAAGGTTAATATTCGCCGTCAAACTCTGATCGCTCCTCCTCTAGGTCCACTCTTGGGGGTAAACGTCTCACTACTATATTTAAGCTCCAACAAAAACAGCCGTGTAACGTATCTTCAAGACAGAGACTCAGTACCCATACCCTGGTACTGAAATAAATCTGCCCAGTGCCGTACATATCATTAATACACAAACTGTTGCAACACCCCGGACGAACCAAACGTTTACTCCCGAAGGAATTCTGCTTCCCAATGAAGCTACGTCATCAGAGGGAGAGCACTATGTGTGCGCGTTGGGAACACAAGTGACTGCACGACAACCAGAGTGGAGCTGTGTGAATGATATCAATCATATTCAGTCACCAATTGCATTCAGGGATCCAGGACTATTCCTAAATATGCTTCGGCAAAGCCTCAGTTTCTGCAACTTTCTGTTTCGGGAGGATGACATATCAAACTAAAATGTGGACCATATAAAATATTTAAATTTATTCATAATAATTCAAAAAGTTCATACACTTCCATTTTCACAATAATGAAGCTAATGTACACTGTTTAACAAGGAATTTCTTGATTTGTTCTTACTATTATATTGTATCGCTTGTGTTCTTTTTTAGGGTTAGGGATTAGGTTGTGGATGAACGCTATACTGTTTGCCAATAAAGAGAATAAATTCTTTAAAAGGGTGCATCAGCCCCAACAATTTATAATCCAAACTACTTTTCTGTTTTTACATTCAATCAGCATATTTTTAGCAAAAAGTTATGGATGTCATTCAGTGACAACAAAATAAGTTCTCGGCCTTTTGAATTTCTCTCAGTTACAGTTTAAAAAAATATATCCAGTTCTAATCGTGAATGAACAGAGGTTCAAGAAAAATAAAAATTAATATGTAGCCCTTATGTCTTGATGACACATTGATGTCATCCTTAGGGGCAAAAAGATGAAACACATGGCCGCACGCATAAGGATTCGCCCTTTACGTGTAGCAGACTACGCGCGTATCCGACTGGTTGACAAATCAGCTGTCTGAATTTGTCGGTGTTGGTTGTTGGTGTCCCCAAAGGAGGACGTACTTTTTGCCCTGTTCCATCATACGCATAAAGTCTATTCCAGGAGAAGGAGTTAAAGTTATTTAATACGTTCGTTCATTTAAATTCATTACAAATTATGAATCGTTTTGTTTAAGAAAATGAAAAATGTCTTCCTTGCACTACTCAGATTTTGTTTCTTTGTTTTCCATGGATATGAAAATACGCAGATGATCTAAAGTAAACGTTTCGAACATTTAATAAAATTGGGCTTTGAAAGTCATGCCAGGAATGACTTTTTTCTTCTCTTAGCACGGTGCTTTTATATTCCGCGACCTATACGTGAAACAGTAACTGCATTAGTATCCTTCCTCATCGTGGCACCACTTTTTTTTATTCCCTATCATGTGTACACTTTAAAAATGGAACCTAATGCCATGTGCTTGTGTTCAACAATGGCAATGGAGTAGGGAAAACAAACGAGTTACAATATGGGAAAGGCTGTGACCGATGTAGCAGAATAACCTCGCCGGGCAAAGAAAAACGACCAGTCGGCGAGGTTACCCCGTTGCGTCGGTACTGAAGTTTTATCTCTCGGAAGAGTGAGCCAGTGCCATGGAACCGGTGTGGGGATCCAACCGCTCCCTAATTGTTTATTGAATCTGCAACAATAAAAGAAAATGGGTTGCAGTCGTTTTCTACTTACATCTGTCATTGTTATGTTTTTTCGCTGTAAGCGTTGGTTTCACACCCCTTACAAAATTGTTATTTACAATGTTCAAACAATCATGAACAAATGTGTTTGCCTTACATTCACATGGATCAGGTTAGGTCGGGTTAGATTGAGTTTTACGGCCTAGAACCGTAGCCAGGCAAGCTACCAAAATGGTGAAAGACTTTTGGGAAGAAGATGTAGCTAACGGAATAAGGTTATTATTGTACAAGTGGGGAGCCTCATCCCTGACTAGGGTCATGATTCTTGATGGATAAATTATGGTAATATTTGAAGTATTTGTACTGTTTTGTCTCGCCAAAGTGATATTAATTAATGCAAGGCAGTGAATGCATTTGTAGGATTACGAACCTGTCCTGAAGGGCAATTTCAAGAAACATTCGTTCCCGGTGGTAATCTTTCCCTCATCAAAATTTCTAGAACAACAAAGGTCAAAGATGCATTTTCAAACGGCAATGAGATGACAGAGGCGTAATTCTGATTTGTATACTGGGGGGGGGGGGGGGTCGAACCTGGATAGTGTCCCAGGCCAGAATCGTTTGTTAGCATTTCACTCATAAAACCTGGAGCTCACACGTATACACACACAAACAAACTTGCATATACACTCACATTAATGACACCCACATACACTCATATTGGCGTTTTGTGGACGCCCTGAAGTCATTTGCATACCACAATGTTATATTTTACTCTTTCTGCCTGCTGTTGTTTTTGTAACTTTCTGAATTATTTGCCCCCAATACTTTTATTGGGTTGGCAATTCCCGGTCCCCAGGATCAACGCCCCTCTGAGATGACACACCCGCTCACCTTATACTCATTAACTTTTCATTATCAGCCGCCATGTAAAAATATTAATTTTTATCCTATTGTTATTACTTGTCACATTTAAAGTCACTACATTGAAAGTCAGTGACAAATTGTGAGATTAAAATGTGAGATTGAATTGACTTAAACAAATGTTTTCAGCTGGTGACCAAACATTATTTAAATGTTTGTTGTCAGTCATTTCTTTCACTGAAAATCCCTATTTAAGCATGGATGTTGAGGGCAACAAACTCCACTTCCAATCAATCTCATTTGGCAGAGAAAGAAGGAGGTCATCCATGAAGTGGTTTAGCCAACACAGAACTATGGGGCAAAACAGTTGTTCCAAAATTGTTTGAAGGAGCAGCTAAATCTGACAATTTTTATCTCATTTCTCTCCAAAGCGTTTTTAGTAATATTTTGGGACTTCAATATTTGACATTAACAGCAAATCAAGCAGTTACTACTAGTACATTTCACTTTTGAGGCGGAAAATAAGTTGCCATATGACTCTCAATGGCCAATCATAAAACAGGACAGACTACTACACTACTTCAAGCAGGGAGTTTCATCTGTTGAAACTGCCTTCTTCAAGTTGGGTGCTGATCTTACCTTTTGACAACAAGAACAAAGAACCTGTTAATCAAATAGCGGTGACTGAAAAGAATTTAGCTATTTTCAAGTTTCATACGTTGTACGAAAATTTTATGTCTCCATCCTATAGCAATTCCCTGGTACCGCAGGAGTTACTAGAGTTAGGCTACAAGAGATGTGTATTAACTTGGAAGTAAACCATGCGTTTCTTTATACATAACAACAAGACAAGCCCCGAAATCGTCTAGTTTCAAGGCTGTCCCATTTAAGATCTCTAATCATCTCAGACACACTTGATTGGCGACTGTAGTTGTTAAAGACGAATCTGGACATTTTCTATGGAATTCATTTCGGATCGGGTATAGGAGTCCCATACTGTGCTGCAATAATCGAGAATGGGACGAACAAGAACATAGCACGCTGCGATATTAGTATCTTTATCACAGTGCGAGAGGTTCCGCCTCAATAGGCCCAAGGTCCGGTTTGCTTTGGAAACAATTTGATTAATATTTCTTCTCCAGTTCAAACTAGAAGAGAGTTCAAACTCCTAGGTAAGGGTGGTGATTAACCTGCTCTAAAGTAAGATAACCCATTTGGTAAAAGTATGGATTTGGATTTGTTTTATGGGAGACTCTCATAGTAAAGCACTTAGATTTATTATACCCCATCTGCTCGATTGATTCTCACTGACACAAATTGTCAACATCATGTTGAAGAAATTTTGTGTCCTTTATGTTTTTTATTTCGTTTACTCCGTTTGTCGTTTGCAATAAAATGCTTTCTTCAAAATAAGTTTCGAAAATTTCGAAATTTTGAAAAATTGCGACCCTTCAGAACACCGAAAATTGCGTTTTCCCTTGGCTAAATTCAAGATCGGCTGAATTGATGAAATTGCCTGGGACTGTTCGAACTCCTGACTGTTAATGATTTTACCCCTAACATCTCTTGCATGATAAGTGGCAAACTATTGCTCACCGCACCTAAACCATCCGTTACCATGCCCCGTCACTTACGTATGTACCGCCAGGGGAAGGAATTAAGGAATCATGTGGGCCCCTCCCAGACTTTTGAAAATTTCTATCAAGGTAGGTGTCCTTAGAGGCAATCGGTGCCACCAGGGAGTTATACAGAGTTTTCCTTTTCAAGTAAAATTCGGAGTTTGACTAAATTTGGCCATTTTTTGGAATGGAAGGAATTAAAAAAAAAAAGGCATCACTTAGGGGCAATGCAAAGACAATCCTTCCGCTTTGAAAATTTTTGAGAGAGAAGGACACAACATCTTATCACATTGTTCAAAGATTAGAATCACTACCAGATGTTGGCGATTGGGTGGGAGGACAAGATAATTACACAGTAAAATAGGACACCAAAGAAAATGGTGTGGTAGGCCCCTCCCAGACATACGCATGTAGTTGTGGTATTATGTGAGTGCGGCTGTGTCTCTGTGCCTTGCGGAGGCGTCCTCCAATGCATGTGATGTCTTTGGGTGGGGACTTTCTCTCGAGAAATATTCTTCGCTGAATTAAAGTGCCCTGGCTATGGGCCTGGTCCCTCCATACAAATCCCGTGGTCACATAACGTTATTTGTCAATGCGATCTTGGTAAGCTTGCAACCCCCTATTGGTTGTCATATGTGTACCAGTAGGCCTATGGTGTAAAATATGTCAAATATGGCACCATTTCTCAACCACCCCCTTTTCAAAATGCAAAAAAATTCCAAGGGGGACACCCTCTCCTCTGAGGCCTTTTTGAGGACAGCAATTAACCGAACCTTGCTTCCGTTCTGTTGAAACTTCCTAGATACGTCCGTAAAGTCTATTGATGTGAGAAATGACAAGGAAAACTTACATGAAAAAAAATGAGAAATTTGGAAAGACTTTGAGACCATATATAGTTCACCGCAATAAAAAAAAATAGTGGTGAAAACGAGATTCTGATTTCTGGACTAGTGTTGTATGCAAGAACATTTATTAGGTGTACGTATTGTCGGAAACAGGCCCCCTAGTCTCTATCGAAACAAAACATCCAACCCGTCAGAAAAAATGAATTTCCACCACCTCCCTCATTATACCCTAACCTACGGTCATAATAAACCAAAATAGATATATTATTTTAAACTTTTCCAATCATTTTAATAGCTTCCTTTAAACTGAACAGAAGTCCATGCCTGCCGGTAGGTCTCTCAAGCGGAATGGAGCTTTGTCTGATTCTTTTAACTTCTGTGAAAGCGACCTACGCATCACAATAACGTCCGTCGACCTAAACATATATTTTATTTTCAATATCTTTAAAACTCCTTTCAGCAGTCACATTTAGAAGGGTTTCTAAAGAGCCCTGGAATACCACGAACATTTCTTTTGCACAGCCCATCCTTAGCAATCTAGAGAGCCAGTCAGACTACACGATATATTGAGCTTCTGCGACCCAATGTTTTACAGTTATCATGGTTAAATAAAATCTGTCAGTATAACCATTTATAGGAAACTTGTCAAAGACAAGTCTGAATATAATTTACATCGATTTGAATGATTTTGTCTTAAACAATATTGGTCATGCATTACATACTGACTGGCATGTGGTTGAGGAGGTTTGTAAAAGGGTACCCCAATCACATTTCGGCCAGTGGCGGGGCCAGAATGTCAAACTTGGGGAGGCAAACTAAGGCAAAAGCATAAAAAAAAAAATTCGGGCGCAGCGCGAAACCGAGCCCAACCGTCCGTTCCTAGGTGTGGGGTCCAGGTGGCGTAATCCCCGGGAAGCTCTGAAGTTTTACCAAATCTCTGAATAGAGAGTTAAGTCTCTGCAAAGGTTTTTCGGTGAACCCAATCGTTTTTCGGTGAACCCAACTCCTAGCCGACCTAACTGGGATGGGGGGGGGGGGGGAGGAGAACGTGCGGGAAAATTCCCCCTCTTGCCCCCACCCCCGATGACGCCGTCACCGATTTTGACCCCCAATAAATATACTTGAAAAAGTATGTTTGGAAAATTTATTTGAAAAGGTGAGTCAGGTTTAAATTAAAAAAAACGAAAATTAATTCAATTAGTGTTCGGAAATGACTTCTTGGTGACCTGGGAGGGAGGTATTTTCGGCCACAAATATTCCCGTATGCTCCGCGTCAATCTGTGGTGGCTCTTTGATAGTATATGCCATTTCATGGATGTTGCAATTAACCTATGCAATATTCTGCAGCCGGTGCTATTGGCCACTTTCATTTACAACGCTTATTGCCTTTAGTAATTTTTATGCCATTTTCTTATGACTGATTACACCATCACCCCAGGAACAGTCTGGATAGGGTAGCGCCTACCCTTCGGAAATGCCTGGCTACTGTACACTACACGACTACACTGAGGAATTGACAAACTCTGATTTGCTCAGCGAGGATTTTCTTAAGACAGTTCAGGGTGCCCCTATTCTTTGAAGAGCAATGTATATTTGTGTAAAAGGAACCAAAAAATGACTTGAAATGACGCTTACTGTTGCATCTACGGGTACTTGAACATTCAAAAATTTCTCAAAGGGGAGGGGACATTCCCTTCCAATAGACCCTCCCCAGGTCGGCGATCAGACCCTATGCAATTGGCTCCCGCCAATAAAAAGTCTTGGCTACGACAGTGGCAGGAGTTGGATGTGTTCCTGCCAGTGTATCTAATGCTATGACAAAGAAATATTGATCAATATGTTTAACAATGAAATAAAAAAAATTGCAGGAAAACATATATAGACATGAAAATTCTTTTACTAGACTGAAGCGTCAAAAGAATCATTTTATTCCATCATCCATAATGATTTTGAACAATGTATAGCTTCTTTTTTTTCCGAGTGAGAGTTGTACGCAACTGTATAACATTCCACGGCAGGAGGTAACCTGTCAAATTTGTGAGAGACAAAGCTTTGATTTGTGTATAACCATGGATCAAACAAGGCCCACAATAAAATGCTAAAGCCCAAACGAATTTCAGTTACCCATGTGACTTCTTCGGTTGTGTTCATATGTAGGGAAGATTATTCAATATATTTGAAGGTGGTCTACGAACTTGAAAAGATAAATTTCTTCCAAAAATATCAAATTTTCTTCAAAACAAGCTCCGGAAACAGGCAATGACGTAGCTTTTAGAAAATGGAACATATAGCCACACTGGTAGATCAAAGGCGGTGTGGGGTATAACTGTAATCTGGGTTTGTTACCTGATCTGTGCCCTCAAGTGATCTATGCTTTCACTGTGTTCACACTGCTCGGAAAGCAATTAACATATACCAGACTCGCCTGTTATCTAACCCCAAGTGCTACGTTACTTTTTGTATATTTTAATACTCTGTACCTTTTACTGTAAATCAATTAATTAGATGTGAAACCTGACCGTACCAAGTATGAATGCTGTGTGGTTCATTTCCTCACTGAAGCCAAAAGATGTAATCAGGGAGAGGAAGAGAATGTATCAAAAGTAAAAAGGTAAGTTTCATCATGAAGCCCAAAATTTTGGTGCACTACGGGCACCTCAAATGCTGCCCGTCACATCTCACCATTGTCAGGGGTTTAAAATGCTCACCCCCTGTAAGGGAGCCTGCCCCCCCCCCTTTGGCAAATCCTGTTAACACCCTTGCCATGAGTTTGATATTGAAATACCATTTTAATTTTCTGAGTTGTGTAAGCATTCACAAAACTGGGGTAAAGACGCCAATTTCGTTTTTGGCCCATGGCGCCACAAACCTTAGCTACGCCACTGTTCTTTGCTACAAAACAGGGTTTACAGTTAATGACGAAAAAGGCCTTTTTTATGCTGATAGAAATTTTACTTGCCACCATAAATGAAATTCTGCCATGCCAATTTCTATGACAGAAAGTTCAAACTCACCAACTCAATCATAATATTGGTTGCACTATGCATTTTACTTGTTACATAGCAACCAAAACAATACATTTCATCCATTTACACCATAAATTTTGGTCGTAGAATAAAAAAAAATGTTATCTTTAGAAATTGCAACTTTTCCAGAGAGTTGCAAACCCTGCTACAAAGCAGAAGAATTTTGCTGAGCAGGATTTTGTGAAACAAGAATAACAAAATTCATTGCAAACATGAACAGCTTAGCACTTAGGTATATAAGAACAAATATTGTAAGGAAATTACTTGACTGAGTTACCTTCAGATTTATACTTCTTGAAATTTACACCGATATAAAAGGTCAATAGTGCCATGGTGAGTGTTGCGTTGTGTTATACTTTTCAATTTTTATCAGCCACTGGTGAAATCTTGTGCATTTTAAGATCAATGGAATAATTTCAAATTGTACACATTTGTAAAATATTGAACAATGCACAACTTTGTAGCTAACCTTGCTGAGAAGATTGAAAACAGTGATTAAGGAACAATTTCTACAAAGCCTATATTTGAAACCTTATTTATTATAATAATTAAAATATTGCAGAAAGTCTACAGTCCACTTTGGAGGTATATAGGTGAAAGCATATTGCATAGTCAGCATGGATTTTTCACCTGAACTGAATAAAATAGTTACTGTGCATACATTCTGATTTTCTATCACTATTTAGCAAATAAAACATAGATAAAACTACATATGTAAGGAAGGGTACCAGAGAAAAAACAGATGGTTTGATACCTCAAAAGCTATTTACTTAAGTAAAACACACACAATATATCTTTGCAACATAGCATAAGAAAAGATACATTTTCCTTTAAAAAGAAGAGATTAACTAGAGCTAAGTTATTATCATGGATTACACACAGAACAACTCATTTAATTGTATGGCCTTGGACAATTTCTGAGAAGATTTATGGGAACAATTCCAGATAATTTTAAATGAGTGATCACAAATAACAAATTGAAGCAGTTTATTTCATTTTTGCTATTACACTATGGAAAACAGTGGTCATATTAGAATATGAGACTAACAGTGGTGGTCCCACTGTCCATGGACTTGGAAGGGGTGTGAACTCGTGGCAGGGGTCCCTGGGGTTCCATTCCCAGGCCAGGCCATGCCAAAAACTTTAAAAATAAAACTTACTGTCATTAAGCATGGTGCTCTGCATAAGCAATGGAGAACAGCTCAAACAGTCATGTGGTGTTTTTCGTTGATATACCTCGACTGATTTTTGGATATCTTCCGTGATTTGTTTGGAAAACTGTTGAACTTGCTTCAATACAAAACTTTCAAGGAGTAAACATTGTACCCCTCTCTCATTTTATTTCCAAATATGAAGTTCAACAGGACTTTGCAATAAAAAATAATTCTCATGGTCCTTCACTGGAGGTAAATTATAAATACTAACTATAGATTTTTGCAAAACTATTCAAGTTAGATATGAAACCATGAATATGACTTTGGAGATACAGCTTCTCCCTTAAATATTCTTAAATGAAACATACAGTAATCATTCTATCAAAATCTAAAACAATCCAGGGGCCACAACTGAAAAAAGGTAGCGGGAACTGCCAGTGAAACTCGTCTAACCTAACCCATTGTGCATGAACAAGCAGGTGAACCATTAACATCATTGTTAAGATAAATTCAACAATGACAGTTCACTTGCTTCAAAAGATGCATAGTAAATGTCTGAATGAGGAGGAACGAACCCAGTAGACCAATAACTATTGTTGGATATTATTTCTACAGCCTAATGAATACAACATTGATGTGCGGACACTAGAGATACATAACAGATTCCGCAACATTCAACATCATTATTTTTGCATACGCAACAAGTTGCTCCATAAAAATTTAAACTTTGAAGATGTATATCTTGAGAACAATACAGGATATTGACATAATTTCAGCAGATTTTTCTGTCGTAAACCTTGCTCCTTGACCCCCAAGTAAAGTCCTGGATTATTGCTGACATGTAAGACTAACTCTAAAACCAATATCATATACTTTTAAGTATAATCTATCTCAAATAGACCAAATCCAAAACCAAACTTTTCTCAAACAGTATTGTCCCATTTTTCCTTGACATACCTGATCTTTTGATATCTTCCGTGATTTGTTTGGCAAACTGTTTGTTGAACTTGCTTCAATACAAAACTTTCAAAAGGAAAACATTGTTCCCCTCTCTCATTTTATTTCCAAATATGAAATTTAAAGTTTCAACAGTTGCAATAAAAAAAAAAATTCTCATGGCCCTTCACTGAAGGTAAATTATAAATACTATCTATAGATTTTTGCAAAACTATTCAAGTTTGATATGAAACATGGAATATGACTTTAGAGATATAGCTTCTGCGTTAGATATTCTTCATATTAATAATACAGTAATCATTCTATCAAAATCTATTTTGAAATTTTGACGTAAGAATTCGCAAAATAACTAGCCAACAATTGCAAAAACATACCAGCAAAAGCACACTGCCTCAGCAATTCATCAACTTTTATGATGCTAGCTACAAGCACCACGTATCAGCCATTCACATCTCCAACCCCTACCCCCCACTCCAAACTCTATCTTTCTCTCTCTCTCTCCACACCCTTGCACTTTTCAACATGACTGCATCTTCCAATATCTCCTAGGTCCAAAATGATTGCATGACATAGACTATGGTAAAGACATATGTGTATAAATAATGACCTTGCATAATATATAGATTGTACAATATCATTAAATGTACATCATTAAAGTTCAAAAAAGTATCGTATAGGGGGCGCTGCTCTGTCACCATCAGCATCAAAGTCATCTTCATCATCATCTCCCTCAAAGGCTATTGTAAGATCTATGTACTTCAGGCCTTCTGCAGGTTTGATCAAATCCACCATTCTTGAAGAAAAAAGAAGAAATTGGTTGTGATGTACAAAGTCAAGAAATACTACAGGACCACAGGTTTTATGAATTACTTGACAAATTCATTTTCTCTAAATGAGTCACAACTAAATTTTCAATGCATCCTGAAAGTGAATGCTAAACATTAAAATAGGAAGTTGAAATTAAAAATTTAAAATTGGCAGTGGTACCCATATTTTCAGAAGAATAATTTGCTTTAAAAGCATCTATAAAGTAGTGACAACTACCACTCACCTCAAAACATTTCACACTTTAAAATCTCCCTGTTTTATTCAAGTCCTTAACCCTCCCTCCCAAAGAAACATGCAAGACCCCACATAGCCTCCACTAACCCCCTCCCCCTCCTATTCCAGCACAGCAATGTCTATTATGGTGCTCAAATTTAGTGCTGAGCTAACTCCAGTTTTAGAGAAAGTTTGAAGGAAAGACAGCAATTACGACAGAAACAGTGATGATAAGAACATGGTAAAAAAAAGACTGGTCCCAAGCTCTGTATATCCATTACAAAACAAGGTGTGCTTATTTGTTTCAAATTCTTTGGTTTTCACATGTAAGGGATGAGCCTGAGACGTCTAAAAAAGGAGGAAATTGTGAGACAGGCACCAGGGCTGGGGGCCCAGGGACAAGTTTAAGGGCCCCCTAGTGGCACTGATGTCATTATAATACACTTCTGATTGGATTGAACTCTGAGGGCTGTTTGTACCTGTTTAAAAGCTGAGATTTATAAGGTATTCATGACAGAAACTTTTGTGACATTTGGCACAAAAAGAGGAAAAGTACAAAAAAAGAGAGGAAATTTCCTGTAAAAAGAAGTAGTATCTCATGCCTGACATGTTTTTGGAAAGGGTGTTGAATTCAAAGATTTATGCAACAAAGGATGTGATTTACCATGAAACATGTTTTTCAGTTTCAACACTTTGACACAGGCTTACGACAGGTATGACTTGCAAAATACTTTCCAATTAAAACTAATATTAACATAGAATTCTGGGCAAGAAAGGATGAGTCAATCTGTGTCAATGACCTGTGTCAAGAAGGTTCACCTTTGCAGGAGAAACAGGTTGACACACCCTTTTTTGTAAGAATAGCTGGATTCTACCCACATTTTTCAGATACGAAAAGACTTACATTACAAGAATAATTTGACCGAGAGCAATACTTCTTAATGACCTGAAACATGCCAAGGAGTATGAAAACTACTTGTTTATTACCGTAGTTTCAATGGACAAGGGCTAAAGCACATAATGAATGGACCAAACCAAAATATAATTTTATTTTTATGAAAGAACAAAATATGCTGCATAACTGGCCCCAATCTTACACAATCATTAACAAATAGGTCTACAAAAAATCCACTTGTTTCACAAAGTGAATGTAGCAAAAGATAGTAGCAAAGATAGTGTGATCAAGATACTGAGAGGTAAAACAGTTGCAAAGATAGTGTGATCAAGGTACTGAAAGGTAAGACAGTTTCAAAGATAGTGTCCTCAAGATACTGAAAGGTAAGACAGTTGCAAAGATAGTTTCATCAAGATACTGAAAGGTGATACAGTTGCAAAGATAGTTTCATCAAGATACTGAAAGGTAAGACAGTTGCAAAGATAGTTTCATCAAGATGCTGAAAGGCAAGACAGTTGCAAAGATAGTGTCATTATGATACTGAAATGTAAAACAAGTTAAATGCGCTCAGTAATACCTTCATGAATCCCAATAGTACATTGCCCTTCAATTAATGCATGGTCTGGAGTTGTAACACCTTCCTTTTTCACACACAACAAATTTTTGATTTCAAAGAAGAAAAAACATGCAATTTGTTTCTGTTAAAGCACCGCAACCCAAAGAAAAATGGAGTAGCCTACGACTTAATTCATTTATCTGTTATCACGAGTTTAAATCAGCAAATGCAGAGTCACCTGACCCTCAATGGACGAATAGAATTTGAGGGTTAATACTCAGTATGAATGAATTTCTATTAAACATGTTTTCTTTCCAAATTATTTTTTTTTGTCTAATGTTTTACGTTGCTTTTCAATACAAAGATTTAAATCTTGAAAATCGACAGGGTATTCAAATATCATCTGTCTTTTGTTAAATGTCTGACTGTTGCTGACTTACTTCTGGTTAAGACGTTTTTTATGTCCTGGAAGCATTGAAACATATACCATCTTGGTTCCTTGGACGACCAATGACACTTTGAGCTGGTATTTATCCTGCAAATATCAATGATACAGAAAATAAGGCTTATGAAGACCTGTACATGCAATTGTTTTCTGGAAAAATGACTTACACTTTCATGAAACTGCAAGTCTCAGGTTAAAACTTTTAGTTGATATAAATAATTTTAGTTTCTGTTTTAAAGGTAAGGCAACATGTATCTTTACAAAAAGAAAACTTGTTAATTTTTCTTTTCTTTTTTTCTTTTTTTGGGTGTGCACTCTCGACAAGTCTTTGGCTTTTAGCTGCACTTCCTTCCACTCTCATTTTATCTTCTGTAATTTTGTTGAACTACGTCATCGATCTACTTGAGTGGTGAAACAAATAAATGAAATGAAATGAAATAAACCTCAATTACTGTCAGTGTACTTTAAACACTTGTTGATATAGAATAAATTATTTTACAAACAATTTGTCCTGACAGCATAAGATTTCACGATGCTCAAGAAAGAAAAAGTACTTTATAGCCTATGAAACAGAGCTATCATTTATTAGACACAAATCAGACCACCAAATCAACAGTGCTAAGAACAATATCCATATATAGCAGGGTTATGCCCTCACACTGCACCATTTTGCAAGCCAGTGTGCAGTCTTGTACTCTAATAAACATCTGTGACAAAATAAGTTAAGAAAAAATTAAGCAAACCTTGAAGAGTATTTGCTGACTCTATTTTGAATAATATTTTTAATTAACACTTTGACTCAGCACTGTCCTGAGCTAGCATTGGTACACCAGTTTCCCCAAAAAACACTGCTTAAAGCAATGATATTCATTTAATTTATATTAAACTATTACAAAGATGAACTACAGTCCTCTATTGACTATAGATGAATCTGAGCCGCTATTAAAGTCAACCATTAGTGAGGCCCTTTAGCCTCAAACAGCCTTTGTTTTATTGCCTTTATTGTCTACATGCCATTCTAAGCCCTCATACTACATGGAATTGAAGGCATCAATCAAGAAGTCTTTCAGTATTTAAACATCAATGATATGGGTAAGCAAAGAATTTGAAAGATTAAAATTGATGTACCCCAGCTACTGAATGTCCAACTAAAACCAGACCATCATTTGTCACATTTGACTGTTCAGATTCCTCTACAGCAAACTGAGCCCAAGCTTGTAAAGAGCTTGATATATTATGTGATTCACATTCAGACAACATACGTATTAGTGGGCAGTGGGGAGGTAAAGATAGTTTAAAATCATTAAAAGAAAAAGATTCAAGCTCTTCTTAGCCTGCTGTTAGCAGGCTATTGCGTTTGCACTTCAACTACAAACAGTTGCATTCAAAAATAAAAAAAAATCTTACTTTCGTTACTGTAAATACTGTACGAGTCTTTCAATGGCTTCACTGCAGAGCAGTCGACGTTTCCAACTAAGTTACATGGCATAAATACGGTAAACAATAGCCTGCCAACTTTCCATCAAATCTTATTTACGACCACCAAAAGTGACGTCACGCCAAAATTAAAATACTGAATTATATAGGTAATATATGTTCATCAAACGCATGGCCTGGTACACATTTTCAACCTACAAAAGCTAATTAGGTTGTTCGCCGTTCGTTGTATCATTTGTATGCACAAAAATACAATATTCATACTTGTTTCGTGCACCACGTGACCATCTCATGTTTACTAATTCGTCCCTCAAAATGCAGGACCCCTGTAAATGGAAACTGGATGAAGGTTTGCAGACCCTGTATATTATACTGTTTAGAGACCTGTATTATGACTTTGAGAGAGCACTATCTTTCAGCTACTTCAGAGTCTGCTCTGCAGGCTATGCTCTTCTTTACCACACTTTTATTATATTCAATTCCTAAATGCATTGAAAAAATTACGGCAGATGAAAACACAAAATGACATTCAGTCTGATAGCTCACGTACCATTTATTATATGACAAAATTAAAAAGAAAGAACATACCTCAAAATACTTTAAAAAATCCTGCATTTTAAAATCTTTTGAGCCATGGACCTCCCATCTATCCCAGTCAGTAAAGAACATTCCTTCTTTTATCGGTATCTTTTTGGCAGCAGCAGGTTCAGAGACTGCAACAATCGGAAGAGCTAGATTGAGGAATGCATTCCTAAAATCTTCCAGTTGGCATCCTTTAATGTATTTGATGAGTTCTATTGTTACCTGTGAAAAGTTCAACAAGTTACTAGTTAACTCATATCATCAAAGGTATGACATGGATATTTTTGAAGTGAAATTAAAGAAAAATGAATTATTTGGAGAACAGAATTGCTGTCTGTGCTGTTTCCCTTAAGTCTCCCTCTCCCCACCCCTCCCCTTACCTTTGCATTTTAGGTAACATCTAAGTCAAATTTTCACTCTTTTTAATTTCATTTTAATCCAACCTGCACACAAAAACCACTTCTCCTACAAAAAGTTTTCATTTTAATGATTTTATATTTCCTCATCATGGAACACCCTACAACCTATACATGACAAAAACGTAAACAAAAGATTTAAAGGGAAAAAGTAAGGCTGGGACAACTTTCAATAAAATATTTATAACTACTTCTTCATAGTTCAACTATCAAGACTTGCTACAAGCATTCTCACCAGGCCTGACACAGCTGCTGTGGTTGTTGCAATGGCAGGCACAATGCGACCAGCAATCCTTTTAGTCTTAAACCGATCTGCTGGTTCTATATTGTACATCTTGGCCCTAAGATTGGATGCAGCTGTGATAAAATCAATGTGTCCATTGGAATCATCATCCTTTTCAAACTCCACAGGTGACATCCTCAAAGCTTCTGTGTGTTGAAAAATTAAAAGGCAAAAAATAACTTTCTGAACGTGTTGCTAATGTTAAGTGTCAATCATTACCCTTAGTGCACATGAACTCTATTCAAACAAGAAATAAACCAATGCACTTTTGAGTTGGTTATTTGAAAAACTATCACAAAGCTATCAAACAAAGGATTGGTTGAAAAGATGACATTCAGCATCAAAAATCATCTTTTTTGTTTTCATCACTGACAAAACCAGTGAAGCCTAAAGGAGAATGGGATGAGATTCTTCTCATGAATAAAAAAACTGTCATACCTCCAGTAACTTTAGCATCTTTCTGAAGTGCCTGAAGGTCTTTGATGGCTCTGGTGATGTCTTCATCGCTGGCATTGTCATCTGCACTTGTTTCTTCTTTCTTCTCTGTTTCATCCGTCACAATTTTCTAAGAACAAATTTACATAATAGGGTCTTACATCATGCTTACTTGTCTCAAACATTTGAAAGGAAGACAGTTTTGTGACCAATTTTGGACGCAAAGTGCACAAAATATATAATTAAACTTATTAGAAAGCAAATGTTTGTATCTTTTTTATCCATACAGGCTTACATATCCCTGTTGAAATTATTACCGTGCATACTTCAATCCTTTATGCAAGATATGTTTTAGATGTGTGGGTCATTTAGCAATCTTTGAAACTGCGGATAAACACCAGTGAGGTTAAATGTACATTTTGCACTACAGCTATGAGTTTAAAGAGCCAGGCATGTACTAACCATTCCCAAATCCTGTACCACTCTTGGGAATGTTATTTAAAGTCCCAATCTAAAATTTCAAATTCTTATCTGTCATTTATACTGTTCCCTTAATTTTCTCCCTGACAGTTCAACCCCCGTAAACCGATGTGACCCCAGCATAATAGCATCAACCCCTGTTAAATCAGAAAGCTGCTAAGTCACTGTGTGTAGGTGTGTTCTACCCAATAATGGTTTGTCAGTGTGGCATTTTTTATATATCTGTCACATGATGTATGATGTCACCTTTTAGAGTCTAAATAAAGCTCACATTAAATGCATGTATGTCAGTGCCTGTGTGCCTGTGTGTGTCAACGTGGGAGTGTGTGAATAGCCATATGCCACAGTTATAATTGTCTCCTTTCACCTGGCAGGTCTTTTTCCTGTCCGCTATGTTTAAATGATTTAACAAATGTATTGCTTGTTTCTAATTATGTTTTATTTACTTTTTCCAAGCAGTTTTACCATGTTTTGTGGCATACGTACGAAATAAAGGGGAGAAAACTTCGATGATGCCTCATCTCATTATTTTGTTGCACGCACAGTGACACACTTTCTAAATAAATGGAAAAATTCTATCATGGAAGTAATATTTGCTGTCAAAAGGAGTTGCTATTAGAAATGGACAACACTGAGACTTTGATTCAGATTAGTCTTATTAGATACATTCATTCATGTGCAGGTGTTAGAGGTTTTAGTAAAACACTTCTTTGGAACCATTCATACCATGATATGTAAAGTGGATCTTACTAACACATAGACCAACTGCATAGTCAAGTGGTTATGCTAAAGCATCCAGCTTGCAATTAGGTAGTCTGGAGTTGCCACCCTAGGCCTCCTGACTCCAGGCCAGGTCATAAGGAAGACTTTAAGAATGGAACCTACTGCAATTGTGCTTGATGCTCAGCATAAGCAATGGGGTAGAGAAAACAAGCCAGTCAGTCACAACTTGGCAATCTTGATTCAAATCAATTGGTCCAAAAATGGGCCAAAAAACCTCATGTAACTACCCCCAATAGCATACTACCATATCCTTTATGATCAGCAATAATTTGATACCATCAATCAAAGCTTCTAATCATCAAAGCTGACAAAAAACTAAGGGGAAGAACAACTATAGGTGAATGCAATCAGCACTTGTGTTCTGTGACTGTAGACAGCCATTTGTGGGGTCCATCAGGCTTAAATCACCTTAATTTATTGTCTTCATGAATTTCAAACCATCATATTCAGTGAAATTGAAGGAATCAACATACAATTTAGAGAACATCTATCAATGATACAGGTAAGCAAAAAAATTGAAAGATTAAAAGGTGATAGACCCCACTTATGGTCAAAATCAGACCGTCACTTGCTGTCCACATTCATCATCCATACATGACTTACAAAAATGTGCATTGACTCCACAGTTCTAACTAAAACATACTCTAGGTGGGAGTAGATTTGAAAAATGACATTCTATCAGAAGGGTCAAAGGAAAGGGGATAAACTTTCCCTTTGAGGAAATGTTTTTATCTGTGTTAGACTTAATTTCAAAATGATTCTGCCCTACTTTCCCACCCTTTTTTTAACATTTAGGCATGAAATTTGATCAGAATGGTACTTTTTCTTGAACATTTTGGTTTAGTGCGGGAAAGTCTGGGAAGGGCGGGACAGCACATTTGACCATGATTGCTGGGCACAAAGACAAAATACTGGGTGGCCCCAGCACTGCACTTAAAAAGCATCTACCGTGACTATGGACTCAAAATAATATTTGCAAACTTTTGCCATTTATGACAGATGTATCAATGTTCAATATTAAAGCTTAATTTCACTGTGCATTTTTCAATGTGCACTGGAGGCTGCAAATCAATTCCAGGATGTTAGCAAGTTCTAGAACACATAAAGGTATGCAACTAAAGTGAGTACAAATGAAAGAGATAATCTCTCTCTCAAAGCAATTACTGATACTGTTTAACAAGATGGATACTTAACTATCAATGTAGTTTGTCAAATACCTTGTTTCGTGGCACAAATTCTGGGACTTTGACCTTTTGGAGTATATTGAGAATGTTTTCACGACTCCTGTCTGCTTCAGTGTAGGGAATACTGCAGTAATCAGCCAGAAGTTTGGCACAGCTACTCACAAATGACATATGCCTGATGAAAGCAATATTTAAAATAACAAAACATAGTGCTACTTGGCTTGAAGGATTTATAGATCACTAGCTTGTAGCAAAATAAAAATGTCGGGGGTTAGAGGAGATATCAATGTCATACTTGCAATAATATACACTTGACTTCATAGGAGAATATATACTGAAAAAGTTTCTAATGACATCAAGTTTAGTCTACATCATCCCAACCCCCATCCTATCCTTGACTTGAAAGTCCCTCTTCTTGCAAGTCCATCTTTTTGTGATTTAGTCACACTGTTTCCCAGCCAACAAACAGGTACATCACACCAGAACATTGAGCTCATCTACAGTACTATAAACCTGTGTACAACCATTTGAATAGAAACCTTGAATAATGCTGAATCTAGTACAATAGCTTTTAAATTAATATGAGGATAAAAATTTTTTCATGTAATTCAGTGCACAACCTCCATCCCCCACCCCAGATCCCTCCCCCTTCCTCCTCCACATCCCTTAGATAAAAGGCAAAACATGAAATCAAATTTCAAGTCTTCTGAATGAAGAAATTAAAGAAATGGACTGTGAGTAACAAGAATCAAGCTCTCCCCACCACTCCCCCCCCCCTTTCTGCACCTCTCATTGCCTGAAACATATTCTGTGATTCTTTTATGGCAGAAATGTGAAATATGAAATGTGAAATATGAAATGTGAAATATGAAATGTGAAATATGAAATGTGAAATATGACATAAAAACAAAACGTGAAAGAAACAAACAGGTTTCCTAAACCAAACATGGATGTCTCTGGAATTATATTAGGACCAATCTATTTCACTATTACTGTTTCACCTACTGGAGTTGTGTGTGACTTACAGATCACTGTTGGTATCAAACTCTATAGGTGTTGGTGGTCTTTTAGGTGACTGCCAGAATAGATCTGTAAACAACAAAAACAACCAAGATAAAGGCATCAGGACAATCTGAATATTGAGTGAGTGCATGCCATGAATTGGCCCCTTACAGAAATGCACACTTCTTAAATCCCAATCTATGGGCTTTGATCAGGTTTCAGCAGAACATTCATTCAAGAGTTTGCAACTCCATCAAATGGCGGAAATGCTATCAGTCTTGTATACAAAAGTGCACAGACATGCATAGCTGCAGCTGTTTAGATTTGTGCTGGGAAAGATAATTGGCTAAGCAAGATAAGAGCTGCAGACAGGAAGTGAGAGTTACAGGTCAGAAGACTCAGGAAATAGACATGGAAGTCATGCCTGCACATTTTCTGTCAAAAGCTGTAAGGGGCATTGCTTGTCATGTCCTTACATAGTCACTTTTCCACATAGCTTTTGCAAAGGATTATGGGATAGAATGTTGGTGTCTATTATTTTATCCTACAGTAAAATGTCATTGACAAAATTAATGCATACTGTACCTAAAACCTATCCCAGAATCCTTTGTGATTGCTATTTGGAAAAGGGTCAATGGTAGGAGCATTTTATGAACTTGAGTATGGGAGTGGACATAAGTCTACACCTTACTAAACTAATTAATTCAAAGCATTAAAGCTGCTATTAAATAGGCCCTCATCTAAGAACAAAAGAGAAGCCATTGCCATGATGTTAAGTTATCCTAAACCATGGGTGAGAGGATGGATGGAGGATACGGTTTTGTTCAAACTTTTGGTAATTTTATGTTCTGTTGTACATACTAATGATGACATCATAGATGCTGATGTCATAAATGTCACTATTGTAGTCATCAACTGTACATTACAAACAAGGATAAAGTTGGTTAATTACGTGAGTTTTTTGTTTATTTATTTTTTCTTTTTGTTTCAGTTTCTAACCAACAGGTTTTAGTGGGCTCCCATGGCCTTTTCTCCAGTTGTGGCTCACTAGCTTGTTTTCCCTACTCCATTGCTTATGCTGAGCACAAAGCACATTGGCAGTAGATTCCATTTTTATAGTTTTTGGCATGACTTGGCCATGAGTGGAACTCCAGACCTTCTGGCTACAAGTTGGATGCTCTAACCTCTTGATGATACAATCAATAAGATCCATCAGGAAAGAAGTACGTAAGAAGGCTCCTTAGAGTGAAATATATTTTACTGAAGATGACTCAATAAGTATACACTGCCCTGCTCTCATCAGAAATGGCTCTGACACCTTGAGAACTTTCACACAAAGATTGACTATTTAAGTGCAAGCAGGCATTCAGTTTGTGAATTCCTCTACAAACCACTACCCTACGAAGAGAGCAATAGCAGGGGTAGGGGAATTGTTAAGAAGGATGAAAGGAAGCAGGTCTAATCATTAATCTACATGGGATGAAAGTGGCTTAAATTTTACCAATATTACAAACTAGCTCAGCTGCAATAAAATCAATGAAGCATACTCACTGCCTTCTGAAGTTAGGGAATCCAGTGGAAATGCTGATAGAAGCTGCTTAGCCTGAAAATGATGACAAATTTAAAGACAACATTAAAAACAGTTTTATGAACTTAAAATGAATAAAAATCACAAAAAAAAGAACATGCAGCAAATCTAGATATTAAATTACAATTATGTGCAACATAGATATTAGATTGTACTGCTGATCAACAAAGCCCTCAGAGGGCTGGTAGTTGTGAATATGCCCACAGTATTCAATGCCTGTTATAGTTAGTTGGATAGAGTTTTCTGGCCTAGTTTCCAACCTATTGGTTCAAGTCGAGCTGGCCACAGCCTTTTTTTCTAGTTGTGGCTTACTATGGCTTGTTTTCCCTACTCCATTGCTTATGCAGAACATCCCGCACAATGGCAGTAGGTTCCATTTTTACAGTCTTTGTAAGAAGGAGAGTACTAGAACAGTAGATGAACTTGAAAGATTTTTAACCTCACCCACCTAACTAACTGAAACTATAGAACACTTTTGTGTTGATGTTGTTAAACCACCATCTGATTAACTAAATCACTTATTGATCAGCTAATAATGCCAAAATTTTAGAGTCTTACCTTATGATTGAAGTACTTTTCAAATTTTATTCTGGCCAAGGCAACACAGTCTGCCCAACTCCATGGGCGGAATTTCATGAGTTTAACAACACGTAAAGTATTCTCAGGAGTAGAATAAGACTTCAATTTCTGAAGAAGAGTAAATAGATGCATTGATTTGATCACCACTTTAAATCCCTTCTGAGAAATATGACAAGTTCATACTTAAGCTGGTTGTCCAAATGGCAACTAGTAGATTGCCAGTTCTTTCAACCCCTAAACACCTCAAGAATATTTCTAAATGAGAAAGTGTTTGCTACCAACTGATTGCAACTGCTTGCAAAAGGTTGCTTGTACACCTTGATAGAAAGAGCTGTGTAAATATCTTGTGAGCAAAGCAAGAAATCAACCATAAACATAAGTCAACAACTTAGTGGGAGGGCAATAGCTAGCTCAATCACTGGCATATGGGCACAAGTGCCCCCCCTCTCCCCCATTTGAAATCTTTTGGGCAATTATGCATTTTTCAGACAGAACAGAAAACTTCATTGCAAACAAAAGCTCAAAATGCAACTCTTTACATTCTACTTCCAAGCATGGGAAATGCTATTTCTGGGTATGGTCTCAATATTTTGACATTTTTCTGAGCCAGCCACTAATGGCACTCCACTTCGATTGTCTCACCAGCAGGATTACACACTTTGTACAGAGAATCCTCTACCTTCAAGCAGACAAGGAAGCACTCCTCATATGTTGTTGAATTAGAACCACCCAAATATCAAACCATTTCAGTTCTCTCATTGTGCTAGAAGTTGTAGATATGGCATCATCTATTCTGGGGGCAGATTTATTCTGGCCCCCCTAAGCAAAGGGAAGCCCATGAGCTCGACTGATTGCAAGTGCATTTGAATGCAGGGAAAGGTGGTCACACAACTTGCAAAATTTGCTTGAATAGTGGGAAATTAATACCAAGTGTGACATAATTATCCTAATCAAAGGCCACATACTGCTACAAAGTGATGAATGATGAATGAAATAATGATACAGCTGCACACTCTCCTGGCTTTTCAAAAAATGAGAATTTTTTTCAGCATCACATGATCCAAAATGGCAAATTGTATATAACCACATAATGTCACTAATGGAATGGCAATTTCTCCAATAGGATGGCCTTGGACTTCTGTAGTATGACCTTGCATTCAAGCAGTATTGTTATGAAGAGTTGACTTAAATAATTTGGAGAGAGTTTTGAAGGAAGAATTTAATTATTGACCTTTTAAAATTAGAAAATGAAGGAAAAAGAAAATTAATGCCTTTTGGGACTAACTATACAATTATTTTTTGCACTTGACATAACTTGTTCATAGACAAAATTCAGGTGTAGTGGATGTTTAAAGTTGTGTTGTTTGCAAATTGCAAATTACTGTACCTGATCGGAGCACAACGGTAAAGGGTTAAGCTAAAATATCTTCACCACTCGGCTAAAGGTTTACGTGCACACACGCAGAGACAGTGGCATCAGCTTTGCAGTAAACACACTCCACAGGCTTATTTTAACCCTTTACCGTTGTTTGGGTCCTTTTGGACCCATGCGGAGAGCTCGGCTGTCACACATCTTTACTGTTTCACGCGGAGCTCGAAACTGCGAGTAGCTACCCGAAAATTCGGCCACAACACCGAGAGAGACAATAGTTTAAGGTCACGGGGTCAATGGCCTACGGAAGCCGATGCGGGGCGGGCCACGTCCGCTTTTCCGCCCAATCCCGAGGCCCGCAAATATGCCCCGATGGGAGCACAACGGTAAAGGGTTAACACCTTGCATAGCATCTTGCGACAGGTATGAAATTGACATAAAATTGAAGAAAGCGATCCTTAGAGAAGTCTAATGCCCTCTCTGTTTGTCAACTTTAATCTCTAATTTCATACTAAAACCAAAGATAGATGATTTCTCAACATGCTCTCAGTGTTAAAAGGAAACATGATGACACTTTTCCCAGAAAACCACATTCTAAATTCAAGATCATTGGATCAATTTCAAAATCAAGATTCAAAAGTGAAGTTTCAAAATACAGAAAAATGAGAGATAAGAAGTACATCTTTAGCAAAATACTAGGGTCAGCTACACTTTCTTCAGTTATATAAACAACAATTTAGAATGATATTTTTCCCCTAACTCCCTAATTTAAGAAAAAAAAAGGGGGGGGGATAAAATGGCTCAAGGATCACATACCCTATTACATCATTTTCATGCATTCATTTACAAAAGTTTGATTCAAGTATTTCTGCAGCCTGCTTGCTTCAAAGAGCAAAGAGACTTCTTTTTAAGATGGGTAGTTAGGTCAAAGTCCCAACTTCATACTTGTTTACATTACGTATCATAAAACTGCTATATTGCTATTTTTTCATTGAAGCAGATTTCATCTTTTATGAACTTAAATGCACCATATGGATGCCAAATCATTGAAGGTGCAAGCTCATAGACCTATTTCCAAATAGCAATTACAATGAATTGTGGGATAGAGTTTTGGTGTTTGTAATTTTTGTCAATGACATTTTACTGTGGTGAAAATTGACTTACACCCAAAACTCTATCCCACAATTCATTGTAATTGCTATTTGGAAATAGGCCTTTGGATCAGAAAAATAAATGAGAAGGTAATGCCCACTTCTAGATATCTGTGTTTGAAAAACTAGCACAAGATATATCTCTGCCAAGCTTGAAACTTAACATTTAACAGCCAGTCTAGTTAGAGACCCAACATAACACCTGAAAACTAATACAAAATTCTCATTATACAACAATTAACATAGAACTAATGTTTCCACACACTTAAAAAACCTTTTCAATGTCTATTGATTCTGGCATATAATCAGTTAAAAGCAAAAATGGAGGACTGAAACAAAGGGTTAATAGTCACTGTCAAACTCTGACTGCCCCTTTAAAGGTCTTACAACCCATCACTCAGTTTTCACCATTTTGTCAGATTTCCATTTTATCTTCAAATAAAGTTTTTGTCATACCTGTATAACATCCTCTGCACTTTTGTTGTCCTCCCAATATTTATTGAGCATTGCTGGCTTTTGAGTGAACAAAGCTTCAAATTTATCCCTGGCCCATGGAATGGTATGTTCTATGGTTGCTGGGAAAGATTTTAGGGTACAGTATGGGACGGATTGCTCTGGTGGATCTTGCTGGCTACCATAGGTTTCTGACATGTGAGGTACAATGACCTGAACATGACCTTTAGTTCCTAGTGTACCTGACTCCATCAAAGTTCTCTGATTTGTGACACAGCGACTGAAAGAGAGACAAATTAAGGATTTGTTACACAAAAATAAGGAAAATATTTCAGAGGAATGTCATCACTTAAAGTGTACCTCAAGTCAAAAAATTCAAAAATATGTATTAAACAGCATGCCAAAGGAATTCAAGTGGTACAACTCCCATCTGCATAGGACATTCACATGAAACAAATTAGTCCAGTGAGCAATAATTTGTGATTTTCTTGTTCTTCAACTCACATAACCTGCTTTGTTTCCCTTTAAAATTAAAAAAATATTTATGAACTTGACCACTTCCTGTCTGCTTGCAAAGCATGTTGGACAGAAAGGGCTTAATTAATTACATCACCCCATAAGAGTAAGAATGCTATCACACTTTGGTAAAAGGAACAGTATTTAACTTTCAGAAAAACAAAGAAATACAAAGATTGTAATTTGAGTAGTAAAGCAATGACATCACAAATTATTGTGCAATGTACCATTTCAACTTGAGTGATAAATTTCAACATTTTATACTTTGGCTCAGGAATGTCCCATGAAGATGAGAGTTGGACTGTTAGATTTTTCATGTTTCATGAAACAGACAAGTACACTACACAACTTGAAATTGGGATGACTGCTCTTGCCCTTTAATAGTTAACACCTTGTGAAACTTTGAATTGATCCTGCTATCGTTTTTTTGAAACTTCAAAACAATAACCATTTCAGTCAATACAGCCCTGTCACATCTTATAATAAGCCCTCAACTATGATTTCAATGTTTAGACTATTTTCTTGAATTTTCTTCTGGAATTCTTGACTTTGATGACAGAAACTCTTTAAGCTACAGCTACTTAAATGACCTTTAACTTTCATTAAAAACAATAGGCTTCTCTCTACCAACACTACAAATCATTGAAAAAAATATGAAAGATATCCATCACTGGAATCTTGAGATAGCTTCAGATACTGTGATAACATGCCATTTAGGCTTGTAGCCAGGCAAGGTATATACTGGAGGGGGTTAACTTTTTGGGGAGGGGTTGTCATCAGGGAGGGGGGAATCTTTACAGAGAAAAAAATGACCAAAAATATTGAAAGCAAACTTCAAACACTTGGCAAGGAATCAATGATGTATGATGCCTGCTTTACTCTATTACTTTTTAATGTCATTTTCTTCAAAAACCCCCAAAATGATTAGGCAAAAACAAGCAGGAAGTAGCTAGGGTATTGCGCACCCTCATTAGGTAGGGATTACCACGGTGTTATTAGGTTTTTGCCAGACAGTTATTGCAGGCAATAGAAATATACATAAGTAAATAGGAGGTAGTGAGGAGTGAAATAGACTGCCAGTTCCATGGTGTCTTACGGAAAAAGGAAATTTTATGACTGTTCAATGATATCTTGTAAAAGTTTCAAGAGTTCAGGATTTTACATATGTCCATATTCTGAGTCATCATGGTCAGGTAGCATGATAACTGATCAAATCAGCTTGCCTTAAGCAGGACCCCCAATTACTTCCCTGACTTTTGACAGACCTTTCATATTAAATACTAAAAACAAACTAACATGAAGTAATCTATCTCTTACCCGTCCATGTATCTCCTGGCTTCAACATTATCTAGAGCATTGACTACAACATCTTGAGATTCAAAGAATGCATCGTTGTATATGGACAGCTCTGTAGCTGGGTGAACTAGAAGTAAAAAAGAACAGGGAATACATAAATAATTCATGATGAAACTTTCCTTTTTACTTTTTGTTACATCCTCCTTCTCTGCCTGTTTACCTCTTATTGCTTCAGGGAGGAAATAAAGCTCACTACACACACACTTGATATAGTCAGATTTCACATCTGATTAACTGATTGACAGTAACAAATATATTAAAACACACAAAAGTTATGTAACATTTGGGGGTCATCTAACAGGTCAGTCAAGCATATGTTAATTGCTTTTTGCACAGTGTGAACACAATGAAAGCATAGCTAAAGGGAGAACACAGATTATGTAACAAACTCAGCTGTCAATTACACCCCCACACTGCATTTGATCAACTGGAGTGTCTATGTTGCATTTTCAAGAAGCAAGGTCACGACATGCCCTAAGGTTCCACAGATAATAAAATACCACTATTAGCTTTTGCTAGGAGTCAATTAGGAAAAACCAAGATGAAAACATGCATTGTGCACACCAGGGAAAGGTTTCCCATTTATAATTCCCCTTGCTTCCCCCCTTCCCCTCAAAAAAAGAAAATAAAAATTCCATCACAAAGTTGATGACATTTGTATATACTTCTGTAGATTTCTCTAGGCTGCCAAATCTTACATACAGTACCTCTAAATATAAAAAAATATGTAAAAGCCTACATCTTCCTCAAATTCCACTGACAATGTATTTCAGCTATCCCATGCAGTTGATTTATTCATTAAGAACATCATTTTTATGTCATCAAATGTTTCTCTGATGAAAAACATTTTACTGTGATACCACCAAAATGTTTTCTTTTTTTTTCTTCTTTTTTCTTTTTTTTTTTGGTTTTTGAGGCAACCATGTTACTAAATATCCTTCACCTTCCACCTAATGAGAATGAGAATGAGCAACCCTTTCCTTTAATACCCCCACACACAAGTCCACTGACTCAAAACATGTCTGATAGTAAATGAATGAGAAACACACACCATCTTTGCTTCAGCTTGAGAAGAAATTCAGATTTGTGACAGCACTTAACATTTAAAACAAACCTTTGTTTTGATGTGCTTCTATTTGTAAATCTGGGTTAATTTCTTTAGAGGCCTCCGCTGCCGTTGTGGATTTAGGTTTCTAGAAGAAAAATAAACATTACATTGCACAGTAAGACGGACCGGAATTACTTAAAGAGGAACGTTATATAACTTACAAAAACATTAAGCCTGGGGGATAAAACGAATTTAACCAAGTGTGCCAAAATGAAGAGGCACTTCTTGCCTTCTTTCACGCTTTTTCAAATATGGCACTTGTCAAATTGAAATTGAAATTCCTCGTGGTAAAGTAAAACCCATCTTAGACAAGCAACATAACAAGTGATAACTCTTTGAGACGAATCATCTCTGTCCTCCCCAAGCAAATTAAATTTGTCTCTTTTCTTGTAAAAAACAGCCCAATATGATCCAAATGCAAAAAAATCACTTATTTTTTCTAAATAAAAATTTTGTAAAGTAGAATGGTAAGTACATGATAAATGAAGGTGTTAAAAAACCCATTCCCTCAATAACAGTAAAGTTATTGGACCATTTTTTCTTTTTTTTGTTTGTTTGTTTGTTGCATAACATCTCATTTATATTGCATAGAAAGTTGAGTTGTCTGTTTGATAAAGATAGAAAACTGAATTTGACATTTTGGTGCCACAAAAAATGACATTACAAAACAGAATTTGACTTCTAGAAACTGAGAATTCATGTCTGTAATATTGTACAGTATGGATGAAATGATTTCAGATTGTTTGTATTGCAATCAGTTGGTAAGGATACACTAATAATACATACAGAGTTTAGTTAACAGCTGTCATTGAAGCAACTGTTTGTGGATCAAACAGTTGGCAAAGCATCCCACCTCTCATTTGATTTCACACAGTTACCTCAATGAAGCTTATACACAGCTCCAATTATTTTGATAGACCTCCATTGTTTTTTGCAGGTGTGTATCTGGGGAGAAGCAGAAGGGGCACACTCCCCCCCCCCCCATCATGCCATGTTAAGTCAATATGGAATTCTCTTGTAAAAACCGCCAAGCGACGGTCTTTTGATGCAAACAATACTGAGTTAAACACCACAGTCCTAGATAATGGCATTTTGATGTCTTCCCCCTGGCCACACCAGCTAATCTCTTATCAGATTTTGTTCTCACCAAGACAAAGGGCTGTTCTTTTGCAAACTGGTGCAACAAAGCTGCTTACTCATTGCCAAGTGAACTGTGGGCTAATTATATCGGATCATCTAACTGATAGCATATGCTTGATTGGACGGTTTTGTGAAGGCAAGCGGAAAGTGCGAACTCAGAGCCCTTGGGAGAGAACGCATCATGTCCTCTCAGATAAAAAAGCTTCACCTTTTAAAATGTTGCATCACACCCCATGGTCAATTGATCATGCACATGCTGGTACACAGGTACTTATTGTTAAGTATTACTAATTGCCTTGTAATGATATTACTAGTATGTGATGATTGATGTTTTGGTATTTTATTTTAAAGGCCTTGCAACAATATTCCCAGCAAGCTATACAGCTTGTTGAGGGCAAGGATTTTGTGGCACACAGCAAACTTTCTCAAAGACTGTCGTGTAAAACTTGCCTGTTGGATTTTGCATGTTCTCCATGTGACATAGATATCAGATCTGTAAGAGGTTTATATTTGTTTCAAGACATAGAGGAACTGCAGTTGGTTACCTGCATGCCAGATATGTATCACCTGCACGGGAGTTGTGCACAATATGCAAAGTGTGAACATTACATGCCCGTACTTAAGGAGTTCCCCTCAGGGGAATACTAATAAGACAAAGGCAGTCTTCGAATACCAGCAGCTAGTCCACAGACAGCCTTAGAATTTCCAGCAGGAAGGAAGGAAGGAACTGATGCTTTACATGCCCTCACTTTGCTCATATGCCTCATACCATGACCACAAAAATGATGAACTATGCACACAGGTTGCCAGTACCAACCCTGGTCCATGCCAGCAAAACACACACTCCATGCCTACATCCTACACATGCTGGCTCAATATTGCCAGTTTTACAGGCAACTTACTTTCATTATGTGGGTAACACTCCTGCGACTTGAAGTCACAACAGGTCTCCTGAATGAGTTCTGCGAGACCTCTGCAGGTAAACTCACGCAATTTAGCCTGTTTCGGAGCATGATTAAAACTTGGCTGCTGGCAACTCAGACGTCTGTGTGTTCTGCAGGCAAGTCCAGGTGAGATAACAGTCAGTTCCGTGCCATCAGCATCAGCATTATTTGCGGTAAGCAAAACTTGTCACCTGCAAACTGCATGAGCTGCTTGCTTGCAATAATGTGACAGGGCTCTTAGGGTCCTTATGCTGTGCCAGATTATTGTAAATTCTTTGCATTGATAAAAAAACAACCTTTTACACAGAATCAATTGGTTGCAAAGTAGGATTTTAAACTCTATCTAACTAACCAACTCCACATAGAACCATAAAAGAACAAAACTTCTGTCCAGGTGTCACAGCCAAGCTGCAGCTGCCTACAAAAAGCTACAACTCCTGTGATCAACTGAATGGTCAAGTGGTCAGAGCATCAGACTTGCAGCTGGGAGGGCCGGAGTTCAAATCCTTGTTGGGTCATACTGAGTGCTTTTAAAGTTGGAACCTACTGCCATTGTGCTTCTTGGTAGCATAAAGAAATGGCGTAGACAAAAAAACCAGTGAGCCACAACTAGAAAATAAGAAGGAGCCATCCAACTAAAACCAATTGGTGAAGAAACTGAACCATTAAACGTCATCTAATTGAATACTGTGACTACAACTGGTGAGACTATGCTTTGCTCCGATGTAAATTACAAGAGTGGGACAAACTGAATTCTGCTACTGCAATGTGTATTGCAACAAAAATATGGAACCTGCTACTGCTTAAGTTTCAAAGACTTTTGACAGGGATTTGACAGTTTACTTTCTACCCCTTCAACCTCTATTGTACAACTGCAGTAAGTTCCAATTTATTTTAATAGGCATACATACAAAATTCAAAGGTGTGATATTAACAAAAAATTCACCTTGGACTTTCAGTTTAATATGTGAAAATACTGCTGAAACATTTGGCATTTTTTAAAGATACATGGAAAGGAAAAAAAGAAATACCTGAATGTGCTTTGGTCTGAAGAGAAACTGGCGATTCAGGTTTGATTTTTCGATTAGGTCATTGTCTGTGATTGTTATTTTCCCACCTGGGCTGACACTTATTCCTAACAAAGCGTAATTCTTCAACATCTCACAACCGATTGCACCACAGCCTACCATGAAAAGTTTCAAAGCAGCCAATTTCTTGCAGAGATCCTCACCAACACAGGCTCTAAGAGGGTCATAACGATCACCCCTTTATGAAAGAGTAAAAATGAAAGATTTAAAAGAACATTACACACTGGAATCTTTGCTAGTTCACTTTGCTTCAGGTTTTACATCTTCATGGATGATCTGTTGAATTTGATAATTTAAAGATGAAAAGATTATTGAGGAGTTCAAAACAGTTCATGATACCTCCAACAGGAGATCCTTAGAAATGCCCCTTGTGTCCACATACAATTGACATATTCTGGTGCATAGTGATTGCATTGAAACATATGACATCAATGTGTTTATGATTCCTTAAAAGAATCTTTTTAAGACCTACATCTTTCTTGTTAGAATGAACAAGGTGGATGATTTATAGATTATTTTTGTTCAAATGAGTCAACTTTCTTTAAATTCAATGAAAATTACCCAAGATATTGTGCATGTGTTGTTTTTCCCATACACACAGACAAATAATGACATGATATAAACCTGCACTGTACATTAAACGGAATTAGGAAGTACAATTTACAGTACATAGACAGATTACAGTACTAAGTTAACTGACTGCATGATTAAAACCAATAGTTTGGAAACTGGGCCATAATTAAAACTCCATCTATCTAACTAACTGCATGATTAAAATATTACAACTTTCATTCCAATGGGGAATAATTTTTCACACAGAAAAATGCAAGACATATCACATATTCATTATACAAACAGGCATGAAGTCAGGACACAACAGATACATCTGCCACACACATATCATCTTAAAAAGTTCTATCTTGCCTCAGAAGGAAGACTTCTCCATGCTTTGTTTATTGCTTTAGGTCCATCATTCACTTGAAAAAACCATCTGTCTACATTCATTAACCCATAAGACAGAACCACAGTATATTTACTGTGTTTTGTTTTAATTGCACAAAATTCATATATCACACAGCTGTACAATAAGGTAGCATAGCTTTTTCTAGTCCCCAGCAACTGGCAGATTACTACTCTACCCAGTGTAATCTTACTGTACATTCTGAACAGCCCAGTGATGACAAGCAGTCCACTGGGTTAATGTGTCTCTCCCCATGGCTGCCTCATTATTAAAAGCTGTGCTGAGCCTCCCTAAGTTATCATTGACTGACCAAAGGGAGTTGTTGACAGAATATATGTCAATTGAAGTCACTAATTCAGTATAGAAGTGTAAGGCTATTCTCAGAAGAAATGCAAGGAATGCTTCACCCCTTACAGAGCATGAAATTAATTCTTGTATCTCACCTTGGTTGGAATGTTTCTAAAGGCAACTGATCAAGTCCTTTCAATACTTCTACTGCATCTAAATAAAGCTGAATTAAAAAAAAAACAAATGTCAGACCAGTACCATCTTAATTTTAAGTGCTCTAGCCTAAATAATCTTTTATGAATAGATATATTTTCAACATTGAAAATCTTATGATGAATTCATTACACGTACTTTCAAAATCTATAAACAAATACTAAGACAATCATATTTAGTAAACAACAATTGCTTTTAAATCATAGAATCAACCATCAATAAATTTTAAAGAAACATTAATGCAACTGTCAATACTGGTCTCAACTGTTGAATATGGTTGAACTGCTCAATATACAACTTTATACTGCAATTCACTTTGGCATTGACTGTATGGTTATAGCCAAGACCTGGTAGTCCAAGACCAGACAAACAGAGGGTTGCAAATACCTCATGTATGGAGGCCTCAATGCTAGTCCAGGCCAGAGAGTCAGAAAAGGGCAAGGCCAGCCTCAAGTACAACACTGATGGATGGCCAGTGTCTGTAGCAAAACCATCATGATAAAGTTGGCTACATTGACCAAGAAAAGCTACGAAGATGACTTTCAAGTTGTGTCTACCACAAGGGTCAAGAACACAAGTTGAGGTCATATTCAATTACAAAACTGGAATCTGTGACAGATTTGGTACAATCACCTATATATGTGAACACCAAATTCATTGTTTTGTATGATTCAAAACTAACTGTGGACAAAACCTACAGAAGACAACAAAGACCATGACTATTAGTAGAAAATATTCAAACTTTTCATTGAGCAAATGCTATATTTCCTACACAATTTATAGCCATACAAAAACTTATCAGGCTGATTTTTATGACTAGGCATTTCTCATATCAACATGTTTCATCTTGTAAATTATTTTGAATTTTTGCAAATTTTATTTCCTACTAACAAGAACTAAAGAAGACTAAATACGTTACCCATTGATCAAGAGGTGTAAATTTCCCAGTAACTGCTTTAATAACCTCTTGACCTATGAACCCTCCCATTGCTGCACACAGGGGAGCAAAACAGCCATGGCAGGTTGAAGCTAGTTGACGTAGAACTGATGAGGTCAATGATGACAATGGTGATTCTAATTCTTTGTTAAAATCTTCAGCTAGCTTATGCAATTCTTTTTCATCATCTTCTGACCTGAAAAAAGAAAAAATGAGGACTGATGAAGATTAAATGATTGAAAACAACATGGAGTTACTCTTCATGAAAGTTGGCCTATACTGTAGTGTTATGTACATACATTAGTCAGATGAAATATTACAGCTCAGTTTCCAACCAATCAGTTATGTATGAACCTGCTCTGTGAAAAACCATAAAATATGAAGTTTCATAAATTATGCTGGACAAGAAGCAAGCACTTAGCCAGAAGGAAGGGGAGTGGGACTAAGGAAAGTTTTTGTCCCTTGGATGATAACATTTTACAATCATCTATTAATGCGTTTTTTGCAAAGACTTCCTATATACATGAACAGATCATGTAATACATGCATCATATGTGTAGATTGTCGCCACTGCCTGTGGAAAAAAAGGCACTGCAAGATGGCCATCCTGAAGCTATAATTTGAATGATTTGACAAGGACTGTAATATTTTAAACAAAAGTTTAACTGAATGGGTAACAATATCATATTCCCACAAAACATGCGCTGATTTTGATGTTACATTGCATTACCTCTAAAATATTTCAAGTTTCTTGCAAAATCTATTGAGTAGTAGTTGAACTACTTGAACAAGGCCAAGCTTTCACACACACAAAACCATAGCAGCCAGCCATCTTGCTATTAAAGCCTATACTCACATGTACGGTAGCCACAATCTACCATGCAGTATGCCTTGTTCATGTATAGAATGTCTGTGATTTTTAGTAGGTTTCGTGCCAAAAACACTGATATATATTTTACCCTCAGGAAGATAGTCACTCCCTTCAGCACTTTGTCTAGCTACAAGTTAGTTAGATAGAGTTTAACGGCCCAGTTTCCAACCTATTGGTTCAAGTCAAACCAACCACAGCCTTTTTCCAGTTGTGGCTCACTGGCTACAAGCCTATCAAGAGAGCTTCTATGGTTTTTGTTTATTCTTTCACTTACTTTTGTTGGTCATGGTTATTTAAATGTATAGGTACCCATGTTCTACACAAACAACTGAATGGTCAAGTGATTAGAGCACCTGACTAGCAGTAAGAAGGTGTAGAGTTTGACTCCTGGCTGGATAATACAAATAGACCCTAACCCTTCTGCTATGGAAGGGGGTCAATTCCGCCATACTGATTGAGCTATGTATTACATTACGAATAAATAATACGGATGCACAGGTTCGGCAAAATAACACGTTTTTGTATGGATGCCCCCATATTTCCACTCGCTATACCACAAGAGGATGTATACATGAAAACGAGGATACTTGTAAAATATCTCCTCTTTAAGCCTTCTATGTCTAAAACACAGTTACACACCAAAGGCTTGTAATGAGCTACTCCAGGACACAGCAGCTGAGTGCTATGGTTTCACAGCAAAACCAAAGACATTGTGAAAATAAATCACAGTTTCACAGCAAAATAATGTGTAGCAAAGGGGTTAAAAATAGAACCTACTGCCATTGTACTTGGTGCTCAATCAGCATAAGAACCTGAGTAAAGAAGATGAGCCAGTGAGGCAAACAACTTAAAAGATGCCAGTGGCCAGCCCGAAATATTAAGTAATTGGTACTGAGCTGTAATACCTCACCTAACTGGCTATTAAAACATGTGTTCTACAAGAGCATTTGTAAAGGAAGGTGAAGCAGTACAGTGGTGTACCATTTAAAGTATTTACAGCATTGCAGCTAGCAGCAGCTAGTAATCTAGAAATTCTTCAGTCATTGCAGAAACCTCTGTATAACTTCTCACAAACACTGCTATTAATAAAAATTGCAGACCTCTATATTAGCAAAATTTTGCTTCGACAGCCTGACTAGACCAAGGCCAACCAAAGGAACAGATTTTAAGAGTGTTCTCAGAAAACATTTTTTTCGATTTGAAGTTCAGAAGGGCTGTGTGTATTTCCCTCTCCATCTAAATTCAAGATAGGAATGAACAGTTTTCTTCACTTTAACATACTTTAACATTTGAAACTTATGTTAGCAACTAATTTCAGTCCTGGAATAATGAATACATCATGCCATAAAAGAAAATTTCAGTTGAGATTCAAAACCTCATCCTTTAGAGTAACCAAAACTTCAAAACTTAAAACAACATATCTTGTGTAAACTGAACAAAATTTAGGATTGGCCTAGAGGAATCCAGCTTCTCTGGTTTGAGGAAGAAGGATGGCCAGTACAGGAGGAGAGAATGAACAAAATCAATTAATTTAGTTTTCATTTGTGATGTAAAAGTTTTCAATTTTTCCACTGTAAAAGGTACCATAATTTTTAACATCACTCTTTTCACATCCTCACTAATTTAAAATGCAACCATTTTGCTCTGTATTTACTTAGGTCACTCCAACCTCCTTGGAGGATGGTTTCAGCATCATACGTTAAACAGTGAAATATGCTTTCACCGTAATTAGTAACAACGTTTCCACCGAAGCAATTAAATCATTTTGAATTATCCTTTTCACAATTTTCAGAGACATGAGTTGATGTTAATATATTTCAAGTGTACTCGATAGCTAGCCATGAGTTTGACCTCTACAAATAAGCATTTCTGAAATGATAGGCTTCATTTAACTTTAACAGGTAATTACATATTACAATAAGGTAACAGCAAACTGATTTTGCTGATGTTTTACCTGGGAACAGGAAATCTTCCATGTATTTCTTTAAATCTGTGAAAAGCACCAAATGCAACATGGCTCATCAGAGAATCCTTAGTAAAATCAACCATTGGTGTAGACGGCTTCTTCAGCTGTACTTGCAGAGATTGCTTCAAACAAACAGCAAAACAATTTGCAAGAGTTATAAGAAACACAATATATAATCATACTATTCATAATTCTGTTGCAACATAAAACTTTTCAAAAAAATCAATGGGAGTGGAAGTTTTTCCCACAAAAATGAAGTTTATAAAGAATAACAAAAACCACTATCACTTGAAACAAGAATATTTCAAGGTCACATGACAAATAAACTTCAAGTACCATGATGTACAAGTTACTTACATAGTCTTTGATAACAGGAACTTTGACCTGGGTCACAATCCCTCCAGTTTTATATGCGTGAAATTCTTCTCCAGTGGTGTCACATATACTAAATGCATACGGTGATACAACTGACGATACCAAAAAAATAGAAATAAATTTATCATGAAAAACATACAAATCAAACCAAATGTTTGGGACTAATATATACACACTTTTGCAACATTCTGCCATTTCTTTAATTTCTGCCACATATTGTACTCCTCCGGCCTGCCAAGAGAAAGTCAAAGACAGCAGAAACCAATCAAATCATTTCATCTTATTCACTTTCTCAATTACAGTTAGAGCAGGGGTGGGGAACCTTTTTGTCTGAACGGGCCAGATAAGGGAAATGAAAAATTGACCAGGTTGCACTTCACCAACGACTTGCTGTTGATTTCAAAACTTTAATTCTGAGGACTTTCAAGCAATATATACCATTATTCACAAAAACCTAATCTCAATATGGTATTTTTGATATAAGTTATGAGGAAAATAGGCCTACCTTACAGCATTCAATGAGATGTGTGGCACTGACAGTTTGCAACTAATTTAGAAAGCTGTTCAAGACTGCGGGGCTCAACCTTGTTTTGGATCGCCGTCGTGGGGGCGCGTTTAATGGGGAGGAGGTGTCCCCCACCACTTCAAAATTTTTTTTTATATTTGAGGGTCCTTAGATGCAACTTGGCACATCTTTTTGGAAAAATGTTAAAGGTATATTACTGCAAATTGTTGACATTTCTTAGACCTTTTGTAATTGTTTTGATATTTCAGGGTCCTCAGGTAAAATCTGGTGCATCATTTCAGACAAATTTTAAGGTAAATTACTGCAGATTTTTCATATTTCTTGGCCCTTTGGAAAATTTTTGGATATTTGTAGGTCCATAGATGTAATCTGGTGCATCATTTTGGACAAATCTGAAAGGTAAATTACTGCAAATTTTTGACATTTAGCTAATCACAAGTGAATAGTGATGATACGCATATTGAGGAACATCATTAGTACCGATACAAGCAAAGCTGCTAGCTCATTTGTTGTGATGGTGTAAAAAAGGTTGATTTTTTCTTTTCCTTGAGACATTTTGCAGGTCGCAATTAAATCACAGATGGGCCGTAGGTTGCCCACTCCTGTGCTTAGAGGGCATTACTTCATCTAACATTTTTCTGGTTTTCCTCTTTGAGATTCCATTCTTAGATTCAAACAAAGGTGAATTTTGGAAGACTTACAAATATTTTTTCATTTCTATGATGAAAGAGATTCCACAACATCCAAATATCATGTTAATTTTAGGAAGAATTCATTTTTGCAATATTTTCCTTTCACAACTTTTTTTCCTGCAAACTCCTCCCCCTTCCTTTCCTTTTAGGGAACTAGGTTGAAAGTGAAAAAAAATTTGCAACAGGTGTTGGATCTACCTCAAACACTTTTCAAGTGTTACCTCACACTTTACAACAAGATCATGAATTGCTGATATTTACTTAGTCATGTATATCAATAGCTTAGTAAAACAGAAGAGGCACATAATGATCAATCTTTCTCGTTTGTTGAACGAGCTGGGGAGCATTGTTCTAATTGTCTATACAAGATTCTACTTTACAAAGGGAGATTTGATGCCTCTTAGTAAATACAAATCAATCTTCTAAAGTAATTTTAAACCTTTAATTGTCTGCCTGCTTCCGTTTAATACTTCTGTCCCTTCCACCTCTCTGAATGTAACCACGTCACCAGACTCGAACCCATGCATCATATTGTCAAGTGATGTTACTACACCAGGGTTTTCCTGCAAAAAAAGAGTTTAACAGATGCACGGTATTATTTGACATGCAAACTACATCTGCTCCAGGGGCCCGTTCCACAAAGAGTTACGCACAATCTTAAGTATGATTTACTGTTGACTTAAGTATGGGGAATCAAACTTAAAATTGTGCGTAAGTCTTTGAGGAATGGGCCCCAGGTGTTTGTAGCATTTAACTCAGACAATTGTTACTGTTCAGACATTCTATAAAAACTGGGATAAGTTTTCAAGTTTCAAGTACAAAACACAGAAGTCAAGGTCAAAGCCACATTTACTTAAACAAATAGTTTGCAATGGGACTAATGAGGCCTTGAATTTTGGGGCATGCGAGTGCGATTGCACACCATCACTCACTTCAGATCACTGTCTGGAGAGTGATTTGGGGTACGCCTAAATAAAAAGGTCATCTCATATAAATATATTGAAGTTTATTAAAACAGCACTCACACACTCCTTAATTTTGTGAGAAGTGTGATTTGTAGCAAACCTGGAAATTCTAAAGCTCAAGGCCTGGCGGACTTCAATTTCAGTTAAGAAATGCAAAATAGTGAATACTTTATCTTGGCTATTGCTCAGTTAATTAAACTTTCATCATAACTTTGCTTTGATGACATTTCTTTCATTTGTTCAAATATGCCTTTTTCTTCAGAAGATAGATTTCAGTTTAATGAAAGTTTTGAAATATTGTGTTTCCTTTAGCATTTGCATTTTGACCTCTGTTGGAATCACCACAAGTGTTTAAAAGGATGCTGTAGTGAATGTACTGTACAACGCCTCAGGTCCAAGTGTTTCCTTTGTTTTGTGATCCTTCACAAGTGTTATGTAATCCTTGTATTGTCATATTGTGCTGCACCTGCATCTTGCTCAGAAAGCATGCAGTGAATTCACAGTAAAAGGAGACTGAGGAAAATTGTAGTAGCAGTCAGTAACTTGCATGTTCTGTGGTTTTAGTCCAGAGTCTGCAGCCAGTTGTGTCTAAATCACAACTGGCTGGACTAAAACCACAGAATTAGTGTTTGCACGGGTACTAAAAATTAGGACCCGGGTACCCGATCGCCATACCCGTCGGGTACCCGGGTTACCCGGTGTTACGGTGACTAAAAGATACGAGCATTTCGTAAAGTATACCCAATGAGACATGCATGGTAACATTAACATCTGTATTGGATAGGTATAGCGATCACATTCCCAAGTTCAAAAACATTTGATTTTTTAGCAGGTTTAATCGTCTCGTTTTGTTTAAGATTAAAATGACAAGTAAAGAAAAAACGTAACAGAAAACAGTCAAATAAGAAAATTATACTTCCCAAGGCCTACATCAATTTGATATTGAATTTTGGGATGCCTACTCGAAAAGCCAGCATACTTAGAGCTCGAAGCTTCTCCTTTTAAAACACTGATTAAAAAATATCAACTAATCAGAGCCTTGTATTATGGTATTCTCTTGCACGTCAAAAATTACCGATTGTAAACAAACGACGTCATGTTTGTGAACTTCCCTCACACTACTTCGCAATGTGCGTTGGAATTATCACTAATGGGGTATGTACGTTCTTACGTAGCTAGCCTCGTGTTGACATCCAGGCACGGTAACATAGCTTTCAAACATAAACTTCGTAGTCTACTCGAGAGCCATTTTGGGGCAAAATAACGTAATATGTACTGGCCTGTTTTAAAAAAAAAATTGTAAATGTTAACGGTGTTATTACATTTATGTCGTTTTGCTTTGCAGATAGCGCAAAGTGTTGATTTCCGTAAAACTGACACCTTTAACCATTAAGAAATATTCGAGGATTATACTCAAGGTGGCATACCGTATTAATAATAAGATCGTATATACATGCAAGGCTCAGTTTACCTAGCATGCCGAATGTTACGGGCACTAGTGTCTTTGCAAGCTGGGCGGGGGTGATACAGTACAGGTATGTCTTGCTATGTCTGTGTGAAACAGTACGATGTGATTTTGAATCGGCCGTCAGATACTTGCTTGCGTGTAAGTTTATAAGCGATATACATGTGATGTGTGAGAAGCAACCCACTACATGACAATAGCGCGATCGGGCCGCACGCTGATAAAAATTTCAACTTCAGAAACGAAGTACAGACAACTTTCAAACTTACACATAATTTCTACGGGCTCTCTTCATTCTTAGTCTCGGAGAATGTTTACCAAACTGGCAAAATATTTTAGTCCATTACCGTGGGCAATGGCGTAAATGGGGTGATCCTTTTTGCATGCATTTTCTTTTTTAAGATTCGGGTAGTAGATTTGGACCCGGGTAGTACGATGGCGGGCGGGTACCCGGGTACCCGGGTACCCGGGTTACCCGTGCAAACACTACACAGAATGTGAAAGTTACTGACCATCACTAATACAACTTTTCTGAGTTGTGGGCTTATGGGCATTTAAATGTCATGATGCATGACTGGACAGATTTACCCCAGACTTATTTTACAGACCACTGGATTTCACAGGAATGATTGCTTAGGCTCCTCATCACATGGTAGTCCCATGTTGATGAAATCATGCAATCCAAAACTGGTCACTACCAATGGACTTTTAACAAAACCCCAAAGTGGGTGCCTCATGGGTTTCCATGGTGAAAACTGACAGAACCCACAAATGGGTTGCTAAAACTTTTGGAACCCCATGGGTAAAGGAAGTTAATATTCTGTCTTTTCTTTTGTAGGAGTTTGCCTCCAGCTTCTCATCCAATTTTTAAACATAAACACTCATCAGCCTATAATGCTTCAAGACAAATTTAAAGTAACATCTTGCATCTTGTGCTGAGCTTAAAATTAATCATTATACATCCACACCTTCACTGAAAACACAGCAGACTGTGCAAATTAACTGAAGTTATCATTGACCCACCACAGTGAGGCAGTTGTTCAAATTATTGTCAAGCAAAGTGTAGTCACCAATTTCATTTTAACATATAACCATATTTTCAATATTTTGAGGGAGATGTTATAGCCACTTAAAGGGCAACGTAATATTTCAAGAGCATAATTACAATGAAAGCAAATTTTTAGGAACAGTACACATTCTGCACTTCATTTCATGTCGAGTTTTGAACATATTTCAATGCTTACAGTTCTGTGAAAGAAGATGCCACTTGTAAAAAGGACTCAACGACTTGTGGCAGGTTTGTTTTGATTTTTCAACAAGATTCCTTTTTTCTTTGCTTTCTTCCCCTTGTTCCTAATGAAATATTGAAGTGTGTTCTTTGGTGTCAGATTACAAAATAGAAAAGTCTTCCATTCCTGATATCATTTGTTGGAATGATAGAAAGCCTCTCCACAAATTCTACAGAACTAAAAAATGTTAAGGCCTAATGGTCTTATCCAAAAAAGTTCTAATTATTCTAACCTACTTACTAACAACTTTCTCAAACTTATCCTCTTTCAGACACCATCTCAGTTTATTGCTTCAGGGTGAGTATAAACAAAACCTACTGTAAACGTTTAATTATCAAACACTCTCAGTTCAATACAGTACTGTACATGATGTTTTATAATATGGACTTCAGTACTCTGCAGTTTTTTGAACTTGCTATCAATCGAAGAGCTGTGTCAATTGAGAATTTCTTTCTACAAAAATTGTAGTTTGGGGTGAGAGTATTAAGTGCACATAACACTACAGAGATATCGGATTCGATAACGCTCCGATTTTTGTGAGTTTTACTAAAAATCTCCGCAGTCTTTGTTCAAAGAGAAAAAAATTGCCAACATTTAGATTTAGGATTTGTATCACAGGACTTCAAAAATCAAAATTAATCTAATTCTCCCCTGACGTCAGATCCTGAGACCACTTTTATCAGACACACAGGGTCAGATAAAAGCTGTTTGTCAATGTGACGTCACAAAATAATAAGTTAACATTTCAATTTTGTGATCCTCTCAAACAAATCATATATTTAGATAGGGTGGCAAATTTTTGGTACTTTCCGACAATGTATGGAGGAGATTTTATAGGAGATCTCCAAACACTTCAAAACTTTAAAGATGGAACAATTATTTCAAAGTAAAAGTAAGAAAACAGTCTAGTGAAGTTGGGTTTATTTTGTGGAAAGTTAAGGATAGCATTATTAATTTTAAATGTTTTCTTCATGAGTAGTACTATTTTTGTATTTTTTGTTTTTATATTTTTTTGGTTATTAATTTTATTCCTTTTCTCTCATTTTTTTTTATTGTTATATGAAGTCATTTGTAAATATTTGTTAACAATTAATAATAAGTAATTAGTAGTCTAATAATATTTGCTAAAAAACCTGAATAACTCTTGAGGCAAATTGAACAAAATCTTTCTGATTGCACACCTTTGTTATACTGGATATAAAACATTCCTTTGGTTCTTCACCAGTCTTGTCAACAATAGAGAACTTCTGGCCAAAGTCACAGAAAGCATAGCTGAAAACTCCAGATACATCACCTGCAATGAACTGAATAAGTAAGCAAAGATTTGATTGTTTGTAATGTAGATTGAGACCCCTACAAGAACATGCTGCTATAATACAACTTGAGTGCTGACAAGCAAGAGATTTGATTTAATACAAAATAAAAACACTGTGCTTCAGCAAAAGTACAATTTGATCTTTTCATACAGCTGTCTTACCTAGAACGTATATGAATACCATGGTGCAGGTTAAACTAGTTTGGAGTTTTCAGTCCTATCATTTTAATAAAACAGAAGACTTGTAACTGGTCAGATAAAGACTATAGTAGAATCATTTACTGCCTTTGTGTTAGTTTGGTGTAATGGCAAACACTTTTAGTGACTGATGTATGGAATATTCTGATTGGCATTGCAGGGTACAGTATTTCTTGCATTTAGCTTAATTTTTGTCACATTTTGCACTTATGTTACAGTTTTGCTCATATTCCAAACATACATGCACATTAGAAGGCATCATTTGTTAAAAATGTAAACATACTGTACACAATTTGGGCAAGCAAATGAAATTTTCAAATTGTCTTTTTCAAATCTAACATGTGCAATGTTTAGCACTACCAGTACTCTAAACATTAATAATATAATGACCATCTCATGAAGTCAAAAAGTTGGAAAGTTGTCACATTGTTTCCATGGTTACTATAAATACAGTACTAGAATACTTTCAGTAACATCAAGTTTCAATTTTTCCTTGTGATTTAAAAGGACAAGAAAAGTCTTTTCCCCTCTCAATGTTTACAAGAAGTCACTATTCAAATCTGACAGTTAACTCCTAATTTTGAGTATTCTTTATTGAATCAGTCCAATGTTTACTTGGATTGTTGACTGGTTACTTCCTGTTCAACGTACATTTGTAGCAAAACCTACAAAACAGACTAAAATAAATACTAAAGGCAGACAGAAGATTTTCTTACGTCAAGACTGGCACACTTTATAAGCCAAATCAAACAAATGGCGGGGCCATTAATGTCAGTCACATTTGTATGATAATTTTTTACTTCCAAGCATTACTTGAAATGACATGTAGCCAGCTAAAAGAATTTTTGGAAATGATCAAAGTTGCATCAGATTTAAAGTGATAAAATCTTTACCTTGTGCAAACTACATTATTTCTAGTCTCATTGGAATGAACAAACCATAAAGATTACAATTCAAAAATACTTCTGGACAACATGAAAAAATGAATTATATGAATATTTGATGAATATAAGAATAGCAAAAATAAAATTTAAAGAGAGCAAACTGTACAATAAAAATTTCCTGCACAAACAATTCATTCAAATGTAAGCTTTTTATTCAACTAACTAAGGTTCAAAAAAGAGTTCAATGATGCGAACAAAAATAAAAAGCCTAGGAAAAGAAATGTTAACAACAAAAACTATGTGATATACAGTACTGTACTTGCGTCAACTTCTGATACAATCCACAATCTTTAAAACCTGATTTGGCTCTCTCTCTTCTATTCCACCATCCATGAACCCACCCCCCCACCCAAGGTCCCTCATCCTTAGCTGAATTTTATGCACTCCTTACTTCATTCAGCGACCCCATGCTTGGCTCGATTGGTTCTTTCTTTAATTATTTACATTTTTATTGAAAACATCATACACATACCTGTATAGATGGTGTTTGACTCCTACAGTACTCATTTATCTTAAGCAAAAGTCGAAGTTCAGTCTCCGTCAAGACTACGCATTGAAATTCCTTCATAAAAGATAAATCAGTGTGCTCATTGAGCGCCGCCGATTTGATGCACTTCAAAGTCACATGAGGGTTCAGCTCAGATAAACGTTCCACACAAGCCTCAGCCCTATTAAGATGCAAAAATGTGGACACATACTGTATTAATGAAAGAGACAAGAGATCAAAACAAAAGGTGATTTGCCATTTTTTTTTCCAATTTTTTTTTTTATTTGTTTGTAATCTGCACTCAACTTGATTTCATCTGCCAATTCTTTGTGTTTTTGTAAATAAAAAAAAAAAATCATTTTTGTTATGATGAAAAGGGGAGGCCACTTTTGGGATATGACAATAAGAAACATACAGTACTCTGAATGTCATAAAACAAAAGTCAAAATAAACACAGTAATTACTTCCCCACAAGTACTTATACTGTACAGAGATGCAAGTCAATACAAATGTAAATTAACCAAATGACACCATCATTGCACTTCTGAGCTTTGAATACATGATGAACAATAGGTATGCAGTACACTAATAGAAGTACTGCAACAGACATGACATGTAAATCGCCATCGGTCACTGGAAGTTTATATTTATAGCATTGGTAGAATGGCTCAGGGTTAGGTAACAGGTATGGTTTTATGCTTCAACTTTTAGTTTTAATATAGCAGGTCTGAAAACCTTTTCTTTCAGTTGTGGGGCACTCGATTGTTACAGTGTCAGTACTCAATTGCTTATGTGTAGCATCATACATTCCATTTTAAACTTCTTTGGTATGACCCAACCTGAAAATATAACCCCAGACCTTCGGGGATGGGTCCAATGAAGATGGAATGGTCTCAGTGAGAATTGCACCTTGGGGTTGTCCAGGAACCATATGAAATCAACTCACAATGCAAAGTCTACTAATTGAAAAGTCATAGAGCTTTGGGTTTCTTTCTTTTAATAAACTGTTATTAGAAAATACAATGTTACATAAAATTTTAATATTTTTTTTAGTTAAGTTCATGACTTGCTTTCTCAAAACTGAACTACTAGTTACAGCAAACAATTTTGGGAGCTCAGTTAAAGATCATATACATTTAAGAACATAAATAGGTGTAACATGTAGACATCTTTTATACATTGCATTCATGTAAAATTGCAATGCTGCCCTCTGTTTCCTCTTTTCATTTCATTAATATCATTTTATTTATTTTGTCCTTGCAAAATACAAATCAGAGGTATGATATATACATGAAGACAGGATACTAGAACATACAAAGCTGTCATTAACTTGTTAAACTGAAAATAGCAGTGGACCACAAAAAGGATATCGAGCCCTGAAAAACTCAAGTCTTAACATGAGATCATTTAGGCGAAACACAATTTTAAAGGAAACTTACATAAACCCAAACCTCCTCGGCCCAGACAGCCCTCACAGCTGTCTATTAAAAACTTATTCTCATTCACACACAATCTCAGTTTATTGCTTCAAGTTGCGTATACACAACACATTGTGTATTTAACTCTCACAACACAACAACCTCAGTACAGTACATGCTGTGTAATATACAGTATGAGCCACAGTACTCTGCCTTCTTTTAATTTGTGGCCAATCACAAATTTGTGCCAATTGAAAATTCCTGTAGACTACTACAAAAATTGTAGTTTGGGGTCAAAATTGACTGCCTTTAAGTATAGTTCATGACAACAGTAGCAATCAACAAGGTAATAGCACCCACCTTGTTTTTTTGTCATGTACATCCTCTTCTCGAATAAAAAACTGAGTTCCAAGATCTTGCATCTCGCAGATGGTGTTGTCATGAACTGTCAAAGACTAAAAACAAACACAAAATGATCCAAAACAATGTGAGGAGGCCATTAAGCTAATCAATAAAATTGGAAAGATACATAGAACAAAAATAGTGGTATTATAAGTTATGTTGTGGTAAGTACTGTCCTTTTGGAAAATAGATACTGCTAAAATATATACAGTAGAACACCTTTTCTTCTTTTACCCTTCAATTCATGTTATTGCAACCCTCTGCAATGACTCCCAACCCATTGAAATGTACATTCATGACAGACAGACTCATTACAAAGGCAAACAAAAGAAACCCTTCAATAGTTCCCTTGTACTTTACATTGCTTGACAGATTAACCAATATGCAAACATTCTACTGGTCACACACATTCTGCTGGTCACACACATTCTACTGGTCAAACACATTCTACTGGTCTCACACATTCTGCTGGTCACACACATTCTTCTGATCTCACACATTCTGCTGGTCACACACAGTCTGCTGATGATCTCACACATTCTGCTGGTAACACACATTCTGCTGATCTCACACATTCTGCTGATGATCTCACACATTCTGCTGGTCACACACACTCTGCTGATCTCACACATTCTACTGGTCACACACATTCTGCTGATGATCTCACACATTCTGCTGGTCTCACACATTCTGCTGGTCACACACATTCTGCTGGTCTCACACATTCTGCTGATGATCTCACACATTCTGCTGGTCTCACGCATTCTGCTGATGATCTCACACATTCTGCTGGTCTCACACATTCTGCTGATCTCACACATTCTGCTGGTCTCACACATTCTGCTTGTCTCACACATTCTACTGTATCACACATTCTGCTGGTCTCACACATTCTGCTTGTCTCACACATTCTGCTGTATCACACATTCTGCTTGTCTCACACATTCTGCTAGTCTCACACATTCTGCTGGTCTCACACATTTTTGCTGGTCACACACATTTTTGCTGGTCACACACATTTTTTGGTGGTCACACACATTTTTTGCTGGTCACAGACTGTGAAAAGTAAAAGTGTCTGGTCACAAATTTTTGAAAACCAAACAGAATCTTTAATTTCTACTTCATGAAAGATTTATTTGAATTTTGGATACAGGTTTGTCAAAATTTGACCATTTGTTTTTAATGTGTGTGAAGGAAACTTCACAGGTTTGAAAAAATCTTGTGTATTCTTAAACCAACTCAGTGTGACTCTTTAAACAAACCAAACAGAACAAACATGTTGGAGAATGGTAAATTTAATAGCATATAGAGAGCATTTAAATCACATGTGCCCCTGTGTATTGTACTGTAATTCTGGAAACATGATTTGATAATTAAGTTAAAAAAGCATTACAAACTCATCTGCTTAATAGAGATCCAAACTCTGGTTTTGGAATCATAAACTGGGTATATCTGTTACCAAATCAAATTAAATTTGGTTTCCATGAATATGGCTGATTTATTCTCAGTGACATATGAGCCCTTCTCTGGGTAATTAAAGGCTTTCTGTTCAAAATCTAAACAAAAGATTTAACTCTGCAATTACTGCACATTTCAGTAGCTTCCTGCTGTGTTAATAGGCTGTGTAATCAACAAGAAAAAGTTCCTCACAAACCAGGGGTTTAATAAAAGCTATTCTGGATTGGTGATAATGGTTTCTTCCAACAAATAAATGAACATATAAGGAGGATTTTATTACATACATGTGACCTCCCATTTGTGAGGTCTGGTCAGAGTGTCCTTATTTTTAGGCAAGTGAAGTCATAATGGAACCTTTACTTCTGTAAATAAGGTGTTACTTTATGCTGGTCATGTAAGGTTAGAGCACGAAGCTAACCTAATATCAAATAAACTTTCACTTTGTATTGTAATGAAAATAGTCCTATTTTTGTTGATACAGGAAACGATAAATTCCACAACAGAAGAAATTAAACTCTTTTTATATCTCTCCTTTACAGCAGACCTACTGTAAATGAACCTACTGTTCTAAAAAACAATGACATTATTTAGTTTTTGACACTGTACTTCATGTATCTACTAAATTTCAATTTATTTTACACACACTGTACATGAACATATAAACAATGACAGTTTTCACTCCTCCAAATTATTTACAACAAGCTTCTTTTACTTTCATCTTGCCGACTTCCTTTTATCATTCAGTATTTTTACAGCATATCTTTTTCACACATTGAAAATATTTCCTTGCATTTTTTAAAGCTTTCATCAAGGAATAGTGTTTCAAATATAACTCTTCTCTTCTGAAAGAAAGAAATTGTTTATAATGTATACACAAACTTTGGTTATCTATTCTTGTTGGGCTAAAAAAACAAACAAAATTTGTATAGCTCCTCTTATCAAACAACACCTCTGTTACTAAATTGGCATCCTCCATATTAAAAATAATTTATAGACTTTTCACTGGATGTTTTAAGTGTTTTCCAGTATTGAAATACTTCCTTATACAGCTCGTATTTCAATAGAATTTCACATTGATAACATCAAATCTTTGCAAAGGTTTAAAATGAAAACATAAACAAAGTTTTACTTTATTGTAAGTTTTTGTAATTTTGTAAGTTGCTTGCATAGTACTACTGTACTTCACCACTAAAATGAAAACAATTCAAGAACCGTACACTGAAAGGGTCTGAAATATTTAACTTCAAGAATCAAGAAAGTGCAAGCATTGAACATGAACACATTCCATTCATATGCAAATGATTTTGAAGAGAAAGAGTGCCCTCCCCCCCTCATTTTTCTCCCTCAGTTCTCTGTCAGCACCTTGGCACAGTTGCAATAACAGGGTGCAAGAAGATGGGAGCACATTATTTTACTTCAACACAACATTTCATCAAAAACCCTTCAGGGCTACACTGTAAGTAAACAATTCCTCACTTTTAAAAGTGCTGTATGTACTGTGCAGTAAGAAACATAGGAACATCAGAGCAAGTAAGGGTATTGTACTTTGGAAAGTACACTCTCAGCTTATTATATACATAGTATTTCAAGCTTGTCAATATTTCAAGATGGATTGGAAGCTAAGGAGGTGTCTCTGATTTGATATGATGAAAAAATGAAACCTTATTTGACTACAATACCAAGCCTATCACGTAACCCAATCAATGCTAGCCCATAGTAACTTGACACAAACACACTTTTCAATACTGTACATTGTGGTTGCTACCTTCAACAACGTACAACAAGCCAGTGAGTCACAACTGGAAAAAAGGCTGTGGTTGGCTTGAATTGAACCAGTTGGTTGGAAACTGGGCCATAAAACTCCATCTAACTTAAATAACTAACCTTTCAACAATGTAATCTTAAAGGACAAAAGCAGTTTTTTAAAACTTATTTTGAAACAAGAGCCAGATTCCCCAGATTTCTTCTTATTTTGCTTCCAAGAAATCTGTCATGTCATTTTTGGATTCAAATATTGTATATTCAAGGTTAACCAAAGAGTGGCTCTTCTAACTTTCATAATTTAGTGACAAAAATATTGCCACATGATTCTCAAAACCCAATCATCAAACAAGACAGATTACAACACTAATCTAAATTTGAGTGACTACATTTTCCCTCTAATGAATCAACTTTGGTAGTCTCAGACCCATTTCATAAAACAAGTCTAAGCAGGCTTCAATTTTCAGAAAATTAATGGTTCTCTTTTGGGCAACCATTTCAATCTTTTAGGTTGTTCGAAAGGAAATGAGGTTGTCCAAAATATTTTTTTCATAGCTAGGGCTACATAAAAATAGAGAGTATGTTCATGTACTGTACAGTACAATTGGTTTTCAGCAATAAAAAGATATGATGTTTGAAGGACAAAACACTGAAATCTGAAATAATGTATGATGGAAAAAGTTGAAAGAGTTGAAAAGTCAGCAGTACATTCTTCAACCAAAAAAAAAACTGTTCTTTAATTCTTAACGAGAATAATGGTTGTCCATCGGACAACCACCCTTTAACTTTTGGTTGTCTGTATGGAATTTAAGTTGTCTTGGACAACTGGACAACCACGAAAATCAAGCCCTGCTTAGACCCATTGCATGGGCTAAAGGGGTCAGAGTCTTTCATTTCCTGAAACAAAATCAATTCAACAGAATATGGAAGGATCTATGAGTAATACTGCATGACTGCAGGACTGTACATGCTCTGTTCAAGTATGCCTATGCAGCAATGACTATTCTCTGCATCATAAAGGTAATTCAGTACTTCCAATCTTCACACAAAGGCTCCATATGTATATTGAATAGGGTCTACTCTATACAGTAGTCCCCTGCCTCACTGGTATCCCCTCTCATTAGCCCTCTGGGTTAGGGTTAGGGGACCAATGAGACAGAGGACCAATGACACCAGGGACCAATGAGACAGGGGACCAATGACACGGGGGACTATTGACACGCGGACTAATGAGAAGGGGGACTATAGACATTATCCCAATTGAAACATGCATGGTGACCACACAAAGTGATTTCTTATATATGGGCAAACATTGTGTGAAAATGTGCTTGAAATGCAAACTGCACAGAGCACAGTGGTAACAGGCATAAATAGCCTAAAGGAACTTTCTCTTTGTCTTCAATACATCCTTAAATATTTTCAACCAAAAATACCAATGAGACTCACCTTCACTCCAGCAAGAACAACATTTTTAGCTGAAAAAAGAAAGAATTAGGTTTTTAAGCTAAAGCAAACAAAAGCAGAATAGCAAATGTGGATAACTGACACACCATGACAAATCTATTTTCATGGAACTTCAGAATCATTCCAAAATTTCTTAGATATCAATATCAGTATTTACAGTAGCCTAATGTAACAAAATGTGAACCTTCTTGTACTGTGCATAACCAAAGTACATGAACAGTTATATAAAAGGCATTTTCCAGAGAAACATTTGTTGACTGCTAAAATGTGCAGACAAGTTTTCTCTTTCAGGAGGTGAAAACTTTAAAACAACCTTCAGAACATACTAATTTTCAATGAAATGCAACTTTTTTTGCCAGATTAGTTGCATTGTAGGAAATCAGAGATTTCCTATAACCGGACACAACAATAACACTGCTTGTGCTTCACCCTACAGATATATTCCAACATTCCAACAGTATCAAATTTCGAGGATATACAGTTTTCTGTAAAAAAAAAGCTATTAATCTGAGGTGATACGTCCACATTACATAACATTCTCTTTAATACCTTCTTCATACCTCATTGAGAAGTTACTTTTTAACAACCATAAAGCCAAAAGACTTAATGATTCCTTGCCACTAAAATGTATGTCTATGCTTTGTTTTTTTCAAACTGACATGTTTCTTACTCAAATCACCAAAAACTTAGTGATTGCCTTCTCGATATGGGCATTGCAAATGCAATATGAATGCGATCCATTGCAGTTATGATAGTTATCCTCACTGATATATCATACTTGCAAAGTTTTGAACTTTTTGACTTTTGTTGAACCCAATGACCTTTCAACCTACCAAAAATTATGGCATTTTTTGATCTACTTGATAAGGACAATGTACATGCTAAGTGGAAGATCCATTGCTGTTACAGTACCTATCTTAAGATACCATGTTAACTATATACCGTTTTAACATTCTGGTCTCTGGTGACCCCAAAAGACCTTTGACCTCTACCAAAATTAATGAGGTCCATCAAATTAGTATGAGCAATGTACATGCCAAGTATAAGGACCCTCCCCATTACCCACCTAATAAATCATCTTTACCTTCGGACCTCTGGTGACCCAAAATGATCTTTCAAGTTCACCTAAATATATTAGGTTCATCCACTAAATATGGGCAACACATACAGTATGATTAGTATGAGATCCCTCACAGTTATCCAACTTGAGATATTATGTCTACGAGCCAGTGAGCCACAACTGGAAAAAAGGCTGTGGCCGCCTCAACTTAAACCAATAGGTTGGAAACTGGACCCTAAAACTTCATCTAACTAACTAACTAACGAACAAGCAATTCCCAAGGCATAACCATTTGAACTCTGGTGACCCCAAATGACCTTGACCTCCACCAAAAGAAGAAGAGGGTCCATCTGCTTAGTGTGGGCAATGCACATGCTAATTCTACGATCCCTCACTCTAACTTTCCTTACGATATTGTGTTTACAAGGTTTTGACCATCTGATGTCTGGTGACCCCAAATGACCTTTGACCTCAACCAAAATCTATAGAGTGAATCAATGCACATGCTGAGTATGGAATCTGTCACACTTATCCAACCTGAGATAATTATCATGTTTACAAGAAAATCCCCAGAAATTCCCAAGGTATTTGACCTCTGATGACCCCAAGTGACCTTTAACCTCAACCAAAAACAATACTGTTTATCTACTTGGTATGACAAATGCACATGCTAAGTATGAGATAACTCACAATTATCAAACTTGGAGATATTGTGTTTACAAGGAATTTCCAAGAAACCTATAGGGTATACAGATTGACCTCTGGTAACTCCAAATGACCTTTGATCTCCACCAAAATCGATCGGGATCACCTACTCAATAATGCTTATCCACACATAAAATATGAGATTACTCACACTTACCCTTCTTGAGATACAGTATTGTGTTTATAAGCAAAAGTGTCACATACAAAAACACATACAGTACATACACAGCACACACATGCACATTCACACACACACATGACATAAGGATTGCATACAGTAGGCCTAGATAAATTTCTTGCCTAACTTCAGCAAGGAACAAAAAAAAGCCAAGTTTTAAAACAAAATGTCTTGAGTTAGGAAAAGGATATTGCTTCAGGGTTTGGAGAACATGGTCTTGAATATTTATTCCTCCAAATGAGACCCTGGTGAAAAGTCACCAGAATAAGCCCTTAACTTTTTAAGAGAAGGAAAAGTAATTTCATCTTTGACTGTAAAATTTTCATTCTAGATGACCAGTTTTCTCTTTCACGTAAATGCATTGAAAAGTAGCTTTATTTAGTTCATAAACATCAATACAAGTTCCCTTTCCTTTAGTGTGGTGATTCAGGCCAAAACTTTATGAATTCAAACCTTCTAAAAAAAGGCTACTAATTGATCCCTCTAATAAGTTACAGTATGTTTTCCAGATAGGAGATATGCCACACAGACTTGCTCACTAGTGTATCAGCAACGATAGCCCTGGATTCTTTAATACAAGATGCATACTCCCAGGACAATTCTGTATTAATTTACTAAGTCATAGTGCAAGTTAAAAAACAAAAACTTAATAATACTGTACCTATCTCAATTCCTAGACCACCAAGGCCACTGATAAACACACTGGAGTGAGCCATTTGCTTCATGGCAGAGTCACCCAACACATATCGTTGACGACTGAAAAACAAACAAAAAATTATTACACAAATTAGCATTACCTCATGGTTCTTACACTTTTCTCAAGATAAAATTCAGGGACTCTTCAAGGCAAAACTTTGTTTTTCAGGACATTAAACCACTTTTCAAACAATGAAAACTTTTTTCTACCATGAAATACTGAAGCGCAGTTGCCTGTGGTTGGCAGGAAATAATGACTTTTGAAAGCTAATGGTGACTACTATAAATAACTAAAGAGAAATATTGTGTTTAAACTGCTCCAACACACGATTACATTGAAAAAGGCTCAGACGATATCCAGCAATTCAGTCTTAATCATAAACCCCAGCAAGAGCTACATCTCTTCAAAATATTATGTGCAAGAAGCACCATGGAATTTGCATCATTTGAAATGTTGAAAGTTTGGGTGAACAAGTTATTCTTGAGCACCAAACATCCAAATTCAAGCCGTTGGATTTCAAAAATCACGGGAACCCATTTGTGGGTTCTGTCATTTTTCACCATGGTAACCCATGGGAACCCACTTTTGGGTTCTGTTTACAAAATGCACAGGTGGTAACTGATTGGTGGTAACCAGTTTTGGAGTTCTGTGATTTAATCATCACAGGACCACCATGCGATGGGGAACAATCATTCCTGTGAAATCTGATGGCCTGAAATTTCTATCTGTGGGAAACTTATTTCTTGAAAAGAAGGCTACCATATGGCCTTATTTTTGATATCTATCAACCTGTGTCAATAAATAATAGTTTTAAAAGCATGAATTTTTCTTTAGAAACAAATGCAATATTTCCCTTTGATATGAACTTCTGTTTTAAGACGTTCTGAAGTTTCTATTTTAAGTAGAGCAACTGCAGGCTAGGCTTATTCCCTTACAATTAGGATGACCATATATATTAGATGGTCTTAAGAGAAGGGTTTAAGGTCATATCAACTGCTAGCTGACATGTTAGAGAGGTATTTATTAAAAGCATTTTGGTGAAATTTGCATTGAAATCCAATGTTTGGTTCTCAAGATATGAGCAAGTTAAGTTGACTGTTTTCTAAAAATAACAATTTTAAAGACAGAATCCAAAATTTGGCAGCAAAACATCACTCACCTATAAAGGGAGTCATCAATTTCTTCTTTTCCTTCTGCCATCTTATTGTGTGGTACTGCATGTGCCATCTGTTGACAAAAAAATTACTAGCAAAAGTTAGTTACTAAAAAATTCTCGAATAGTGAGACAAACCCAAAATGATATGCAGCAGTAAAAAGCAGCTTAATACTGAACTATGCGATAGTCTAAAGGAAGCCTGCAGTCCCCGAATCTGAATGATCACACCCCTGAAGTATTCCCCTCCCCCTTCCCCACTAAAAAACACAAATTTGGCCCACAATTGACATGTATGAAGATTTTCACACATGTCACTACCTCATCCCCCCCCCCCCCCCACCTGAAAAATGTCTTGCTCCCTCTAAGAGACTTCACCCTCTTCAGTAGATTGCTTGACTACAGGTCTGGTACTATCATTTACACTAATTCAGGACTGGCCCCTATTAAAGGTAAAGAGCAGTCCCCCCAAACTTACTTTGAAGAAAAAGCTAAATAACACAATTTTAATCTTATTTCTCTTCAAAGTGTCTTTCATTACATTTTATGACTTTACTATTGCATATTCAAGGTAAACCAAGCAGTTATTTCTGGTAAATTTCACATTTGAAGAGAAAAAACATTGTCACATTACTCCCAACAGCCAATCATGAAAATGGACAGTCTACTAACACTTCTTCAATTTGGGATGACTGCTCCTGCCCTTTAATCATGTGCCCATATTTTGTTACTGTGCAGAACTAGTTTGTAAATTCAAGGGAGATACTGAAACTTGCTTTCCCATCTATTGTTTGTTATTTTTTAATGTTAAAATTATCTTCATCATAGAATGCACCATTACAAATAAATTTGACTCAAGCCTTTTCATAAGTGTAGAGTACATAAAGTACTTTCAGGTGATGTCGTAATTGTGCACAGAAGCCACTCCCACTTCCTGGGAAACAACAGCAGTCATCACATTAGTTAGTCATCAGCTGTTTCTTAATACAGTAGTACTTAGTATTATACTATATACAAAATACACTTGTTTTTGCTCCGCAAAATGGGTGGAGCTTGTGATGTCTGTGAAAGAACTCTATACTGATGTAAAGTACATGTCCAAACTACTGTAAGAATGGGAAGAACTGAAGCGTAACAAAGGTTACATGATTGTACACACACACGATAAGGTAAGGTACACAGGTACAGTAAAATATTTTACCTATATAGTGCATAATGTACATTGTGCACTTCAGTATTGAACAGTATGTACAGTTTTTGCCAAAGTTAATTTGAATGATGAAAACACAACGTACAGTGTATGAAAACATTCCAAAGCAAAAAATCCGATGAGAACTTACATAGAAAATTACTTTACAGTATACTGCCAGTGAACTTCAAATAACAGTATAACTGAATGAAAATGAGAAAAATGAGTAAATATCTTTCTACACATTCACAAAAGTTGTGTGGATTGTTTTGTTTGAAGAGGCAGAATGCTAAACTGTCTTGTTCAACTACCCAGGTTTATTTGCATCCTTGCTCCAAAGATTGGTTTTGTCACAACTCTAAGGATTGGAGGTGTGGCTCTGGCATATTGCCTCATATATACGTATATGCCTCATGTAAAGTACTGTGTGTTCAAGTCCATCCAAGGAAACATTGAATTTAAAGTGTACCTCAAGTAAAAAAATCCAAAAATATACATTAAGGAGCACAAAAAATGAATTCTCACAGTCCAACTCCCATCTTTGTAGGACATTCCTGAGCTGAGACATAAAATGTTGAAGTTTATTCATTTAAAACAAATTGGTCCATTGCTCAACAATTTGTGACTTTCTTGTTGTACAACTCCCACTACCAGCTTTGTTTCCCTTTAAAATGAAAAATGTTTTTATGACCTTGACCACTTTTTGTTTGCCTGGATAGCATGTTGCACAGAGAGGGCTTAATTAATTACATCACCCCATAACAGTAAGATTGCTATCACACATTGATACAAGGCGTTGTAACTTTCTGAAAAACAAAGAAATACAAAGATTGTCATTTGAGTAGTACAACAATGACATCACAAATTATTGCACAATGTACCATTTTTAGTTGAGTGAATTGAATTCAACATTTTATATCCCAGGAATGCCCTATGAAGATGGCAGTTGGACTGTTAGAATTCATTTTTCATGTGCTACAATACATATTTTTGAATTTTTTGACTTGAGGTACACTTTAAATGACAATTATATACTGTACTGTACAAAAGCATGACTCAGTGTTACAAAGTGCCTGCATGATCTTCATTACATACTCAACACAATTTATTAGCAGGAATTTACTATGTACAGGTACAGTACTGTACTGCACAGTACTTAATGAACTTGGTACGGTATAGCAAGTCTGAGGATACTGTAGAATAACAGCTTGAATCTACACCAATATAAACCAAATAGAAATCATGCAATACATAGTAATAGAAAATATGTAACTGTTAGCCTAATTACCTGACAAGATTTGAATAGAGTATCTTGGCTTACTGAGATTAGTCTTATCATATGTATTGTAATGAACTTTGCCATGTGTCTCTAATAAAGTAAACAAGTCTCCTAATTATTCCCCACTTCCTTATCACCAAGTAACAAAAGTCACTTGCTGTTCACTACCAATTGAGTCATGATATTTGAGAGATTAGACATAAACTACTTTGTAACCTTCTAGAATAAACATCCCAAGTACACTGAGAAAAAAAAAACAACCTGCAGAATTTTCCTTTTTCTTCTTCTTTTTAGTTTCCAGAAGGTGAGTAAGTGCTGCTTTCCAGGAATGGGCACTGCAGCAGCATGAATATGACAAAGCTTTCAAGTTGAGCCAAGGCTAACAGTTGAAGTGAAGAACTAGACAACAAATAAGGGTCATTATCCAAAAGAATCATTACTCCCAAACAAGAAGAAGGGTCACTATTCTGAAAAGAAGTTTAAGGTCAGTAAATTGCGAAGTGTCTTTGAACATTAGGGTCACAATTCTGATGGGTCGTTACTCCAAATAAAAAGTAACCTTGGGTCTTCAATCTGCAATGAAAAGGTGATGGCATTTTGAAAATGGAGTATTCTAAATTTAAAATAGTGACCCTTATTTTTTATTTGGAATAACAACCCATTGGGGTAACTACATAACTGAATAATGATCCAAGCTTTGCATTCAGAATAATGACCCGTCCAAGAAACGACCCTTCATAATTATGATCAGACCCTGTAAAACTTCAATATTGGCAAACAAACCACCTCATACTGCCAGGGTATCAAGGAATGTTATTGTAGAATCCTGTAATATGACTATTTGATTAAAACAGACCACAACAGTTACTCCACCTACTACTGTAATAAATTGCTGGTAATCAAATGCAATCAGGTAATTTGTCTCCCCTAATCTTTTTCAGCTCGAAAGTGGTTGGACCAAAAAGCTAAAAAGCCATAGGGGATAATGCAGGTTTCTTACCTCAGATATGATACTGTATGAGTGACTTTTCTCTGAACTTGCTCTAAAAGCGATTTGTCCTTTTCAAAGGAGGGAATCTACTATCTAGGCCTGTGCAGCATAGTCAAGATGGGGTCTAACCAGCTGCTTAATACAAATTATGCACAATTTCTTTACTAAAACTCTTAAAATTCCTCCTGATCAACCCAGGCACCCTACAGGTACAGTATTTGCCCTTGCAGCAGTGGCTGCATACTGTCTAGATGGCTTAAATCACCTGTAATTACTACAGTACTCCTACAGGTAGGTCTTTCTCAGAAGTCACTTTATTCAAATTTGTACCATTCACGGTATAATCATACTGTAGCAGGAATTCTTAGAACGAAAGTGGAGGACTTGGCACTTAGCAGACATTTGCCAAGTCTGAGACCATGAAAATTACATATCCAAATCATTCTGAAGCAATAAGGAATCATCCTTATTCCCATCCTTCCTATAGAGCTTTAATAGTATTCATCAGCAAATTTACTTGTACTGGAAGTGACAAAGGCTCTGTCAATATCGGTTATGAAAATTAAGAAACGAAGTGGGTCAAAAACAGAACCTTGTGGTGCACCACTTGAGACTTCTTTCCAAGAAGAAAAATGGCCATTGACAACAACTCTCTGAGCCTACTGTTGAGCCATGAACTGATCCACTGAGCACACTTGCCTTTGATGCCTTACCTTTGCAATTTTACCATGAGTCTACAGTGCCTTAAGATACTTTGTCAAAGAGTTTTTGTTTTGGAAGTCAAGGTAAATGACATCACCATTGGAACCAGAATTGAGAAACAAAGTAACAGGACTCAAGAAAGCTAAGCAAATTTGTAACACAAGAACTACTGGGTAGGAAACCATGCTGAGTCAGATGGATTAACCTATTATATCTAAAAGAAGCTTGAGCAAACTCCTTGATTAAGGATTCCATAATTTTGTACACAACATCAATTACACTGATTGGCCTGTGATTACAAGATGAACTACGATCCCCCATTTTAAAAATTGGAATGACATTGGCAACTCCCAGTCAGCAGGAACAAAGTCTGAGTCAAGACATTTCTGAAAAATAATTGCTAGCTCGGAACTGATAAAATCTCAGAGCATTCATGAAGGATGGCAGTATGAATTCTATCTGGCCCAGGAGCCTTACAGTACTTGCCTTTTAACTCTTTAATTTTTCAAAACTAGTTCCTCAGAGAAAACAATGGTCATCTATTGAAGAAGAGTATTGGAACCCCTACAAATCCCCATGACAAATGACTCCTTGGTTAAAACAGATACAAAATAATCATTTAACAAATAGGCTAAGCCATATCCCAATAATCACTAACTAATGAACCATTTTCATCCTGATGTACTGTACATGTATTATCGTGTTAGGTATCGTCTGTCATAGGGTTGTACAGTAGCAAGCCAAATTTGAATGATGGGTTTACAATTGTCTTATCTGGCAAAAGTTCCTCACCCTACCCCATGGCATTTTCCCCATTTTTAAGCCATTAATTTTTCATTTTTCCATCATTTTACTTCAGGGAGGAAATTTGGTGCTAGTTTTATGTCTTGGTAGGCCTAGGCCTAAGCAGATTTGTGGTGGGCAGGGAGACATGTGTTCACATGGAGTGCTAGGCGGTTATATCGAGTGCTGGGTGCTGCTTGCCAGTGCCACCACCACCCACCGTAGCTACAACCATGGTCTGCAGAGTGACCGACCTTGTGAAAACATATTTAGGCCTATCCAGGCCTGTGTTCACTATGTTAGGCTTAGCCTACTGCCAAATAACATATGAAGGGCTGGAGGGGCTGTGCCATACTAGCCCTTGAACAGGACCCAGCATTACGTTCCTATGCTATACACTTCATTTCTGGGCCCTTGCCCGGTATACACAAAAACACAGCTCATTTGCCTACTCACGTGTGAGTAGGCATCCCTCACGTCCCCCAAAAGATACCTTTTCTGACCAAACTTTCCACAGATGATCTTTGTCATCACATTCACCTTCCACACAAGTCTGTTAACGAAATAAGACCTTTAAAAGGGAAATTTTGGCAGGATAATTCTGCGAGTAACGTTAAGCCTGTGCAGAGTAATTTTTCAGTCGAAGAAGTCAGTGTTTGTCATGTGACCTCATATAAAACGGGGAAACCTACGCAGAGACTGTACAATTTCGTAATGTACAGAGAGCTTACTATATGGCGTACAAGTATTGACTAGCCGCGCTTACTTATTGGTCTTGGATAGCTTGTCGAGCAGAAGTCCATCCCATCATGCAACACAGTAGCAGACGATCAAGCTGTCAAGATGTCGATGTTACTGGGAAGGATGGCACCACATTTTTCCTGCCTTTTGCTATGAATTTGCTGGTATTAAACATTCCAGAAGATATAAGTGGTATTTAAAAAATGCTCAAAATCATTATGTTAACTCAAATCTGTTCCATGAACCATACCATCGTAATTAGAGCTCAGTTTGTTGTTTTGGCTTAAAACGTCGTTACCTTTGTACATGTAGGCCAGTGACCGTAGTAAGGAGTGACTACAAGGATTATACGGTCACGTTCAGTGCCTAGTGCCATACCTGCCCCTCCCCCTCCCACATCCTTACAGGTAGGCCTAGGTTTTTAGGCCCTTTCCCCAGCTCAACAGAACAAAAACAGCGCCGGCGTTACGATAAGTTCATAGAAATATGACTGATGAACGAACTGTTTGGTTCAAACCAACATAAAACTTAAATTTGTTACCCCAAAAAGAAAAGATATTGATTTCGCAGAACCAGTTACTGTGCAATAATATGTATGAGCAATGTGAAACGAAAATCAAGGAACTGATCTTGTACACACGGTTGATGTAGGCTTATGCCTATTGGCCTAACGTAGGCTAGCCTTTATTCCAAAACTTTGTCAGGAGTCCATTTCACCTACGGTATTTGACTGAAACGTATTTCTCGGTGTTTCTTATAAGTCGAACATGAACCTTGAAAACGATCTTGTACTAACTTAGTTCGAGCAAAGGCGAAGTCCTTTTCACAACGATCGAGACGAGCTATATGATATTGAATCATTAGCCTGCGTAGCTGGACATAATCGGGCCTTTCAATACAAATGCACTGATTATAAATTGTGCACGGTGGTACTGTTGCTGCTCCTTTGAAGTCATCTGCGTAGCAGGCTGTAGGGTACTTTCCTTGTGCAGTCACACGAGGAACCTGCAAAAATCACTGAGAGTTACGTAGAACTGGAGCGGCAGAATAAATCATACCGAGTCGTTTGACCTGAGTACGATATTTCGTCTTAACTCGGAAGGAGGCAGTGAAGAAGAGGAGGGGAAAACGAAGAAGTAAAATAGAAAAACGCACAGAGCATTTCTAGGGGAGCATTTCTCGGAGCATTTCTAAGGGAAGGCAAATGTAAATTGTGCAAAGAAATAGCCTCATTCCAGACACTAGCTGCACCAATTCCAAAGATCAGTTCGTCCTGTACAGTAACCTGAAAAATTGGAAGTGAGCCTAAGTGAGCGAAAAGCCGCCGGGGTGCCGTAGTACATTGTGGACCTAAAATTCTCCTGACTGACTGAGTCGCAGGGCTACGGGAAGCTAGTAATTGAATATTTTGACCATATTTTTATCCATTAGAAATAACGCTGGCATGAAATTTGGACAAACTCATTTGTTCAGAGACCGACATGAAAGCCTAACCTTGGTAAATTTTTGCAGTGTACATGGTCGGAGCGTACTGTGCTTGGTAGAGATGACCTAAAATTTCTTATTTTTTGCATTTTTAATAATAAAAACAAGTCGACACTAATTTAAACCTTGAAACGACAAATCGGTCAAAATTTGAACATACCGAGTCACATTTCAAAGCAAAATCTGCCAGATTTTGCACGCCAACAGATCGCGATGAGATTTATTCTTTTTTTATTTTATTTCCTCCGGCCTTTTTTCGTTTTTGCACATATCAATACAGGAAACCGCGGTTAAAAATGGTACTACAAATATCAGAGATTTTATATTTGCATAGTGAATGACTAAAAAGCAGTGTTTTCAGACCGATTGTGGTGATTCGGTGGACTCCTAGTCTGCTCTAGAGTCTACGACTTTACACCATCCCAGGTCATTTAGTTTCTTGTGTTTGGATGACGTCAAAGAATGCCCAGTTTGAGTGCCGATTTTTAATGGCACAAAATTTCTCATGTTTGCTCGAATTTGGGAGGGGGAGATTCTAACGTGGCAACTCCCTTTAAAAGAATACTGTGTAAAAATCTAAAGTTAATGGGGGTAGCCTATTTCCAAAACGTAGTAAGGGAAATGTAACGCCTGTAATTTTCCCCTACGTCAAGGTTGGCGCCCACGATTTGACGCAAAGAAGGTGACTAAACGACCAGTAAGAAAATAATTGAAAGGTAAAGTAAGAAGTTTTGAAAGAGAGGACAAGCCAATTAAGGTTTCATGCTGCTGGAAAAAGCCAATGTTATCCGAGAAAAGGTCGTTTTATCGGGTGAAGCTTCTCTCTGTAACTGCGGCAGCTCACCCCGTTTAAACCAGCCTTGCTGCTCTATTGATCAAATACTCTTTGAAATGGGCAGACGCCTTTATAACTTTATTGATCTCAAAATACCTGAACAGGAAGTTCTCTGATATATTCTGGATTATAATGTTTCCAGCTTGAGATGGCTAAAACTCGTTTTTCGCTTCTGGCGTCATATGGGGCCCGTTGAACCCAACCAGCATGTCCAATTGGGCCCCGACTGGGCTCCAGCTGGGCTACTTGCTGGGGCCCCAGCTGGGACTGAAGCCCATTTGAAGCTCAGCTGGGCCCAGCTGCAACAACCGAGGCCTCCCAGTTGGGCTAGGCTTCACTACTGGCAGTTGTTGAAGCCGGGCCCAGCTGGGCTTCAGCTGGGAAAGGCTAGCCCAGTTGCACCCCACGTGGGAACACCTGACAAACACTAATGGGTCCAAACTGGCCCGGCAAGCAGCCCTGAGCCCAGTCGGGGCCCAACTGGGCATGTGGCTGGGAGGTGCTGAGTGCAGTCTGGCCGGAAGTTAGTGACTCCCTCTTTTTCAAGATTTTCAAAAATGATGAAGAATTTTGTCTTGTAGCTATTTTGTCTTGTAGTTATTTAAGGGTTCGAATTAATTCTCGGGTTCGTGGGCATTGTAAAAAGCTGGAAAAGCCTTTTGCAAGGCTTGGCATTAGGAAGTTTAGTTTCTCCCGTAGAGTTGTCAACGAGTGGAATTGTCTGTCAGATTGGGTACTGGTTAACTCCCTTCAGGATACACTGCTCAGTTTAAGGCTAACAATGAAAAGTTTTTTCCATGACTGTCGTATAATCTGATTGTTTAGGGCTGTTTGTTTCGGTTTGTGGTTTAACTTTTGAATAGGGTTTGGACTTCAGGACATATGGGGCCTTGTCCCTCCTTTACCCTTTAAACTTTTATGTCATGTCATGCCATGTCATGTCATGTCATGTTATGCTATGTTAATTGTGCCATATTTGATACATTTAGAAACATATGTAAACATGGAAAATGTGGTCCATTTGTGGGCGGAGTACAACCATCTTTTGGGGGAGGGGAGTAAAGGAAATTTTGAAAATTGCAATCTCCCAGACAGCCAGTTTTCTTTTGCCGAGTGCACCGGCCCCATACTCACTGAAAGTGACATTTCCGAGCCCCGTTTGAACTTAATTATTTTCTGTTTTCACACTTCACACCACCCGGCATACAAATAAATGTCGCTTAAGTACGTTTAAGTAAATGTTTACTTGGGGTCAACTGTGTATGATTCAGGGGCATTCGCTCCGTTGTGACCCCCGGCTTTTTACACACCTGCATATCCTGCGCCGGGTCTGCCCGTGTAAACTGGTAAATGAAAACAACGCCACTTACCTCTTTTGCAATTTTCGGGAAATATATCTATCATTTCGGGGAGCGAATTGTGTGTGATGCCTCGGGTGGAAAGTGTTTTTTTCAGTGCACAAGCTGTCACAACGCGTACTGAATTTTTGTAGGCTAATATGGATCGATTTTTCGCCCCTGTCTATTAATTTGTTTTTGTTTTTTGAGTAAATATTTGAAAAATCTGAAAACGCTCAAAAGAATTCTGTGCATTTAGAAACATATCAGATTTGTAACGATAGAAACGATTGCCCACCTTGTCCATGTGCCCTGACGTCCGAAATTCAGACGGCCTTGCAAAAGTTTGGGTAGCAGTCTTACACCTACACCCCTGTTTCATACGGGCTGAGACCTATGATATCACCCTATGGCCATTTCCATATGAACCGTGTCCTACTTTGGTGTTACTGTCATTTTTCCAAAATTTCAAGGCAATCAATGCTGTAAAAACGAGAAGACAAAATGACCCATACATTACCGGCATTAAAACAATCAAGCCTTGGGAATTATGTGAGCGCAGTCAAGCTGTGTACCTTCTAAATACGCCGTGACCTCTACGAAACCAGTATTTGAACTGCCTAAGGCTACGGCTCTGGAATGGGTACTTCATCCTTCATTGAAGGAGCACCCTTCTCGGTGAGCACTTTGAATTTTTCGAACGCCTCCTCTCACAACATCGTAATGCTATCTAATGTTATAACGATAAAAGATTAAGACAGAGATAACTTGATTGTTCCCATGAAATCCATAAAATGGAAAACCACCTTCCTTGCAGCGAAACATACAACGATTTACAATAAAAAAAAGTAAAAAACAATTTACAAAGAAGAAGATTAAAAGAAAGTCAGAAAAGGAAAGTACTCTACCGGGTTGCATTGTTAATTGTTATGAATCGAGACAAGGAATGCAGTACAATAGAAGACCTATATCTTTCAGTGTCATACAGGGGCATGAAATTCTTTTACGTGATGGTCAGAAATTATACATGAAGAAAAAGTGGATGGGACTGGTCTTTTCAAATTTTAGACGTTTTTCATTGGATAAGGTCAGTGAAGATGCAAGATATGGTAGCAAACAAAGACTTGACACATGGTATTTTCCCTATAATTGAATACTAAATATTTTAATTTTTTTTAAATTAGCCTTAGTACTAAATAATTTTTTTTTTTACATCAGATTACAAATAGGCCTAAGTTCTGGATTTCATGGTTATCACAATCTAAATTGGCATTGAACAAGTAACCCGTTTTAGCTGTGTTCTATGCATATTCAATAATGTAATAACATTGACCAGTACATCTTATGTCATTGGTGTAAAGAAAGAACAATAACAGGTGATAAACAACAGCCTTAAGGTGCACTAGTAATGAGTAATCCTTTATCAGAACAGACACCTTTCAATCGAACAAACTGCGGTCTATCTCTCCAAACACACTTTGGTATTGACTCTTAAATAGTTTGAAATCCACAATGCTTATTTGCAATCAACAGGAAACTTAATTCCGGGATATGCTGCTTGAATTATAACAAAATGTTGTGAAGAACTCAGTGAAGAAAATGAAAAAAGAGATTAAACAAACTGGTTCTTAATCTCAAGCCTGTACCGTTACTAATTGGTTTAATCATCCAACGACCCCTCGGCACTGCTACTGATCTTTGGTGTATCTGCGTTTGCATTCATATTTTGTAGCGGCTTGAATTGATCTACCTTGAGAACATGACCTGAAGTTGGGGTTAAAGGATCACGGAGCTTATCTCCGTAGTCGATCCGGTTTTGGGAAAGAGCAGAATTTTCCGATCGATGGAACACTGAAAGGCCGTTAATTATCAACCCAGACAATCCAATTCTCCTAAACTATACTTCTAGCCCCTCTCCCCTCCCCCTACACAACTGTCTGAAACGCATCCTCATTTGGGCACAATCCCATTTTATTGATTCAAGGAGAGTATTCAAATGATATGCTGTATAATCTGAACCGTTTCCGTATGGTACATGTTGTGTCCCAGTACTGCAGTATGTATTTTTGTATTTTGATGTCAATCAAAGAGCTTTGTTAATGGAGATTTTCTATAGTTATTGCAAAAATTGTAGTGTGGAGTGACGCATGGCTCTTATTTCTCCTTGTAACGAACCAAAAGCTTTTATAAGCATATGGATGACCGTCCCGGGGAGGTGTCTAAGAGAAAGGGGTTCCCCTTTCCTTCGAATATTTTTTCATTTTCATGACGATCTAAATGTAAAATGGTGCAATTTTTGCTCATGACATTCGGATATTTTTTATTAGGTCTGTTCTGTAACTCCACCGGGAAAACTTGCGAAATGTTTAGCGCAAACCGTGGGGATCATGTGAAGCTTTTCCCATGGTTTTTCCTTATTGGCTACGGATCTGGTGCACCAGATTTTAATACTCGATAAAGACACATTCAAAATAGGCGGAAGAACCCCTTGCCTTTTCCTACACTGACAAAATGAAAAAAGGACGTGGTCGGCCCGAATTCAGTTGATATAATCGGTTAGAAACTGCTGCATGAGCAGTAAAACTACATCCAACCTGCCACTGACAGTAGTAATACCGAGAGTTGCAACTTAGCAACGACAACTCCATACTTCAAAGAATAAATGTTCATCTACGTAATCTGTAAGTAAAATTGAAGTGCATGAAAGCCTACCGTATGTCTATTCATCATTGAAGATCAGCCACCAATCACCTTGTAGTTAGAGTTATAATTATATGCTGCTGTAAGTTGATGGTTAAAATAGAATAGAAAAGAGAATTCCGTCGACGATCAATACTACCTTCCCTTGACGGGAGTGTCTCGAGCATATATTGTTGTTCGTTCCTATAATTCTCTCTGGGTCTCATCATTACTTTCGACAAACTGCCAGGAGATCCATACCGTAATTTAATTCGAATCTCATTTAAGGCACCTTTCCTGTGAAGAACAATGTTAATGGTCACGTTTCACGTCCAATGTAAAATTCCCTTAAATTCCCGCAGCATTTCGTCCAATAAATGGACTTAATTTAGTTCTTCATCATGATATGGCAAAAAATATAGGTTAATTTGTAGTTAAGACTTCCAAATTACAGTTCCGCAGTAACAGCCCTTTTGCCACCCGCCAGTTATTGACATTATCCTCGGATCACTGGCAAGCCAAGAGTTGGTAGCGAAATACATTTAATTTGAGCATTTATGCCACATACCTGGGCTTGAAGTCGGAATCCGTGTTTGAAGATGTTTCATTTCTTAGAAAATCTATCGAGCTCCACCGGACATTGTTCGAATTTCCAGAGGCTCGGCAAGCAACATTTTTCGAACCAAGATAAACTTTTGAAGTAGCCAGCCTTCCGAGATAGGCCGGTGTCAACATGAACCCGTACACATTTCCAGCCTGTAGTAACAAGGGAGTTTTAGCATCTATCTGCAGTAACTTCCCTCACAACAGTTAGAAATCAGACCTCACATTTGTGACCGTTATTGCGCAATCTTTACACCCTCAGCACTCGCGGTGAAATGCATTTTTTTCCCCATCCTTTTTTATTCAGTGTTTGCATCGAATATGGTACACGTAAACAGAGCAATAATTAACAATTTACAATTTATCTGCATATTAACGAATAGGGATACTATAAACGTACAGTTAGAAATCTCTCCAACAAAAATCAAGCGTTTTGCTTACAGAATATACATCGGCTATTTAACTTCCAACACAAGAACCCCACCAATAAAATTCATCAACGTCCCTCTTAAAATTAATGTTTATTGAAAAAGGAGCGGACAGTTTCTAAATGCCAGCTGAAGACTATCATATGTTATTGTGGGACTTACTCTTGAATTTCCGATTTTCTTTTCGACATGTATAATAAATTTAAATTTATATAAAAACTCATTTAAGTTGGGTAACTCAAAATTCAGTTTCTTGTTGAACAAATAAAATCTTAGATGAAAAATCAAAAAGTTATATGGATGTCTTAAGTAGAACTTATACCCAAAAAATAAGTCTTCCTTGGAGAAAGTAAACTGTCTGCCCAACATGCTTTGTTCAACGTCTAAAATAAAATTTGAAGTGATGTTACATTCCCAAACTAAGTGTTCTATAGATTCGTTGTGTTCTTTACAAAAGGTACAGAGTGGGCTGCCTACGATATTCATACGATAAAGGCGGGCATTAGTGCCTAGAATACGATGAATAAACCGGTATTGAAAGTAGCGAATCTTGCTTTCTTTGCATGAGGTGAAAGGAATTTTACAAATGGTTTGCCATTGGGATTGGTTGAACTGAAAAACTTCGTTCCACTTTGAAAAAGCAACAGAAGGTGTAGTGACAGTTTCAATTAATTGCCTATAGATATAACGGGATACATACAAAATATCATGAAGGTTATCTGCCAAGTCATGCATTTTGGGAGACCGTGCTGTAGCTAGCTTACGCAGAGCGAAAACGGACACCCCTTAAAAATGTCGATAATTCTTATTTAAAGTTTTACGTAATTGAGTATTTTTTGGCAATTGAAGTTGAATAGAAAGTTTAACATTCAAGAGAAACTCGTTTTTGTATACAGCGATTATCAGGGAGTGAACTTTTGCTAGAGTCTTCGTCATAAGCTTTTCGAGAAAACCGGAAGGAGCGAGAGCTCACTTGCAAAGATTCAAACTGCACATTTTCTGTTTTCAAGGTTAAAATATGTTGAAATGTCATTTGAAAGAGAGAGAAAAAATAATATTTCCAAAATAAAGTGGTACCTTTCATGTTATCCTTCTATCATCAGTAAAATTATTTCACGGAAGCGGCTTAAACCAGGGAGTTCCGACAGGAGTTGCAACTGCTTAAACTCATCCAGTACGTTTTTCCAGTTTACTGCTCCAGGGCATGCCATGGTTGTTATACAAGGTCACTGATGTGTATTCTGAACAAAAGGCCAGTGCCCGAAAAAAGGTAAGAAAAGTAGCTGCACGGGAAGCGTAAAAAGCTATTAGTCGTGAGTTTAACTTCACAGTCTTTCATAACACAATGACCGAAATGGTCGAATATCCAATTTTTTTCATGCATTTGTCTGAAACAGTGGCGTAGCCAATGGGGAGGGGACATGGGGCAAGTTGCCCCACCTGGAAAATATTTTGGGGAAATTTGTGGAATTTGGGGAAATTTCAAGTTGACGAAATAATACTTCCTTTTTTTATTTCTTTAAAAATTTTCTCACTATAAGTAACCGTGAAGCATTTCTCATGCATAACTCGTATTTCCATGCTACGTATTTCCCCATATCCCATCTGTGCACGTCACTGCAGCATGAATTACAGCATGATTACAAAATAATGACTGCTAAGGTTATGCTTAAAAGCCCGAGGAATGGTTTTTTCGACAGTCTTTCAATTTCTTTCGATTTTTCACAATTTTCAACGCTCCACGCCAACCGATGTGGTGGAGCTCCTTAGACAGTCGTTCGGACACTATTGCATTTTTCGTGCAGAGTATCTTCTGCCCAGAATCCCCTAATTGAAATGCTCTCGTCCGTTCGCCTATGCCCGTGTGTACCCTCCTATGGCGACATTCTGAACATTACTTCCAATACCTGAGACGTATTAAACATCGGTGACATTTTTAATTTTACTCTAAGTGACAATTGTAAGTGCTTGTCCCAAATATGACATTTCTTTTAAGTTTTATGTAATCATTCCTCGTAAGAAAACATAATATTTGCACCAAGTTTCATATTATTCTCATTCGGGAAGTGGGGTTTCCAGCCATCTTGAGGGTTTGTAAAGTCAATTTCTGGTACGTGGCGTACAAAAAAATGAATTTAAAAACCTTCTAATAAAAATGCAGTAGCGACATGCGATCGTTGTACTTAGCTTAGATAAAGTCCTACTGGCGTTCAACCCTTTCATATTCATCCTTTCCACCACAACTGACCTGCCCCTCCCCCTTCTGACAAATCCTGGATCCGCCACTGGTTTAGGGTGACAGATGGCAGCCTTAAAGTTAGAACCGATCAATGATAATCCTAAATAATGAACAGCTTCTATGCTGTTACTTTGTATACTGCCTCTTTTAAAAGTGACCAGCTTGCAGTGAACCGAAACCCCTCTCAACTTTCGAAAACGTAATCTTAATGTTTATGACAGGTCAATACTGTATGCAAGCTTAAAGAGACTAGGTTTTTCGATCTTTGAGATTAATGCTACACCATTATTATAATCCTGGGGGCTTTTTCGTTACACGTAAACTCGTTGGCATGGATACGTTTTGTTTTGTGACGCGGATGTAAATTTGCTTGCAGAAATGAGTGTTGAAGCTGGAATATAGGTAAAGACATAAAATTTACCAACCATACGCTTTTCTGCAAATGATTTCAAATGTAGATCAAAATCTCCAAGGAATTCTGCGGCTAATAAAACGTTATACTTTCATTGAAGTTGTACAAAAAGTTATTTTTCACACTAAAATGTGATAAAGGCAATTTTACTTGTCGTGTCCCTTCCAGCAAGATTAAAATAGGCTTACCTACAAATCCACATATAATAGATCTTTTCGAAACTTTTTTAAATTCGTTTAGGCCTACTCCGACCAACGAAATATTGTCCAACGAGGATTTCTCTAGAGTGGTAAATTGACCTTGGATCCTTCAATCAAAATGTCATTTTGCAAACTTGGTTGTATAATGTGCAAACAGTGGCAAAATATATTTGCAATTTTCAACATTCAACACACGAAATAAGGTAGACCCATTTCAATTGATTTGCTACAAGCAGATCCCCACAATACAAATCGAACACATATTCAATGTTTTTAGAAACATAATTTATAATTAACTCCCACGTCGTTAGGCAATATTTCTTCAGAGGAATTCTCTCTATATCTCTCTATATAGTTGTATTTACGAAACCTGTGCTGCCATGTTGTATTTATGTGGGGGGGGGGGGCTCCCTGATTTCGAAAGGTATGGGAATGTAAGATATAATGTTCTTAGAATCATTTCAGTGAAAGCGGGTGGAAAGGGATCTACTGAGTAGGCTGAGAGACAGGACTTTCAACATGAAGAGGTAACGATCTCTTCCTTGTTTGCATATAAAAGCACATTTTTTAATTGATCATTCATTTACTTCTAAATTGAAATGACATGGCCTCCATTATTTTCATTCAAAGTCCATGTCAACGACTTGAAGGGGGAATGGTGTGGATACATCCACATAGTCAAAACATGAAGGGGACGAGTAAAAAGAAAAAAATAGAAAGAAATAAGGAAGACGAAGTAGAAGGAAGTGGAAATAATAGCTAAAGATATATTCAATTCAGACTAGGCATGAAATGTATAGCATTACTTTACAACTATCCCACCCTTCACGTACTTGCTAAAATACCGAGCTTTCGATTGAGAGAACGTGGACTTCGTTCTAGTCAACCAGCTTGCCTTCTTGAACGCGTTCAATGCTGTGGTACGTCGACTGTTAAAGCCTGTTTCAATTTCCCAGTGCAAGGGTCGACGTGGACGAGTCCTATTAAAATGGCGAATTTACAGCCTAGCCTTGTGTAATTTTTCTAAATTTCTTCAACGATGTAAATGCATGTCAGCTACTCCATTAACGCCAGTTAAGTTGTTGGTATATTTTCATGGAGAACACAGCATATTTCAGTATCGAGTCTCCGCCTGTTGAAGTTACAAGAAAACGGTCTAAAATAATGCACACTCCCCCATGAAACATCAATCTCGTATGCATTTTTGGTAAAAAGTGACCGATTTGTACAAAACAGATCACGAGGAGGGAAACTAGCATGTAGTCTTGCCACTTAAAGGCAAAGAGCAGTCCCCCCAAACTTATTTTCAAGAAAAAGCTAAATAACTCAATCTTCATCTTATTTCTCTTCAAAGTATCTTTTATTACATTTTATTACTTTACTATTGCATATTCAAGGTAAACCAAGCAGTTATTTCTGGTAAATTTCACATTTGAAGAGAAAAAGCATTGTCACATGACTCCCAACAGCCAATCATGAAAAGTGACAGTCTACTACACTTCTTCAATTTGGGATGACTGCTCCTGCCCTTTAATCCATGTTCAGAAATTCTCTGACGTCACACATGTGAACGTTCGTTGCAGTTTGGGACGAACGTCAAAACCGCGGTGGACACGTTCTCGATTTGGCTAGTGGACAAGGGAGACGACGTTACGCATGTGCAGAGACTAAAATTGACGTAATCTTGTAGCAGTCGGCTAGGTGAATGTGCAAATCGAAAGCTCCCTAATATCCCAAAGAGGAGGCCCTTATCTAAGATCACTCCCCTAGCTAGAAGTTTATCAGACATAATTGCATCCGCCCCTCTATGATGAAATTCTGGCTACGCCATTCATTCTACAGTAGATGCGTTTTGCTTAGTCATCTCTGTCATTGTAATCACATTGCATTCTGTAGGCTATGTAGAACCTTAATTATTTCTTGAAAATGCGGAGAGCTAGAGAAGATTACGCAAAGAACACAACGCCGACATCATGGTGGTTGAATCATGTGAGACAGATTACAGCCCTGCATTTCCAATTTCCATCTATCGATTCGCATATAGAAGCTTTGCATTTACACCACGCATTTGCCCTCCTTGGGGCACTCATGCTAAGTTATCGTAATGTTGTGAGGAACAAGGTTGAACGCACCGCATACTGTGGACTTTAGTCTACCCGTTTCGTACAGATTCATCGCCGGGCAAGCGTGTCGAGAGAGTTCTACTGCGTAGTCACATGTACTCCAAAATGGCGCCAAGGAGTTATTATGACGTCATATAAAAGCCTCTGTAGACGAATCCGAGCAGCTAGTGGAGTCAACATTAAGAAGGGTCCATCAGTCTTAATCGTCTAAAATTTTACTATCAATATACACTGGCGATTCTAAACCGTTGACCTACATTCATTGAAATTGAGGGAATCAATGGGTATATTAGTGTGCAATCATCCTTGATCCAGACAAGCCAAGAATTTGAAAGACTAAAACTGATGGACCCCGGTTATGCACGAAAAAATCACACTATCACTCGGCTTATGATTCGTATTCGTCTATATGAGGTAATTTAACGGTCGAGAGCAGTCCCCCCCAAACTCATTTTGAAGCCACAGCTAAATGTCACAATTTTCGTATTATTTCTCTTAAATTTATCTTTCATCACATTTTAGGACCTCGGGATGGCATATTCAAGGTTAACCAAGCAGAAATTTCGCATTTGAGGGGAAAAAATGTTGTCACATGACCCTTAACAGCAAATCATGAAACAGGACAGTCTACTACACTACTTCAAGTTGACTGCTCGTGCCCTTTAAGGAGTCATGAAAGACATTGATTTTGATACATGAAAATCCACGGTAGGCCACTGAAGGGATAAAATGCTATTGAAAACAAAAAGTCGGATAAAATCACTGAGTGAACAAGGGATCGATTGGTTGCTGTCTACGTATGCTTTTGAAGGGTAATTACCAAGTGTTTCACCATCTTGACCTGCGGTCTAGTGACAGGAGAATTTTAAGACTGGGTATTTGATGTAAAAGGCAGTGAAAACCCATTATATAGCCACATTTCTCATAAATATCATAAAATTGACCATTTTATGGTAATTTCTGCAAATATCATAAAATTGACCATTATATGGCAATTTGTGCTTTGCAGCCATGATGCTTAAATACGACCCTTTCAGTTTTTATGTATAATTTATTTAAAAGACAGTATTTGTTTTATTCCGAGTTTTAAATGTATGAACCATAGGATCATTCACCAAATGGTTAACTATGAGATAACTCAGATGAGTAATTAAGAGATAATATATGGTTACCTAGAGAAATCTAGTAATCACTGTGTAACACTCCACGTCATTACTTTGCATATGCAACGAATTACTTGAGAAACGTGTATCTAAAGAAAGGTGAAAGGTATTGGCATCGTTCACACGAATAGTTACTTAAGAAATCCTTTTTTTACTGTTCGATAAAATCTGGTCTTCTTTTTTCTTTGGGGGGTTGGACGCATGTCCTCATACATTTAAAAGAAGGGTTTAAGGTCATTACAGGATTTGGTACGTCAGAGGGGTACTTATCCTAAGCATTTTGGTGAAATTTGCATTGAAATCCGATTTGTAGTTCTCAAGATATGAGCACGTAAAGTTACACATTTTCAACAAAAAGTGAACTTGAAGCAAGCACATATGACATCATATCCCCACATTAGTGCACACTCTTTTGTTTTTCTTTAAACTTTAGATTTGATTTTCTCCTCAAAAAAACCCACATTATTAAAATGTGATCGCCTAAGTGGCATGAGAACTTTACAAACTTTGCATCCCCCACAAGGAGGTCCTATTCCAGTTAACTCCAAGGTCAACACAACAGTCTTATAAAACAAAGGGAAACAAAGCATTCCTTGTCAATGTGAGGAAGTGATATAAGCTCTGCTGCCCTCAAACTCACTTTGGAACACAAATCTACTGACTTCATTTACTGATATCTCGAGAACTTCATGTCAGATTTGAATGGAACTTTCACCACACTATGTAGTTTTGGTTCCTCTTTCACATATGGAAATTAAATTTTTGCTTAAACCTTCCCTTTAAAGATGAATCAGTGTATAAAAGTTTTATCTGGTTTCACTATTACAGTACGTCATATATCATGTAAAAGGTTAACATTAGATTGTTAAATCAGTTTTTTAGAACCGTCATGCAACAATCAAACGGGACAAAAGTCAATATTTAATTTTTTTTTTTTATAAATATCAAGTTCCTCATGCTCAATTTGCCAGAGGAATTGTCTCAACGAGACGCAGTTCCATAGCCCACATCTTCTAGGAATTTTGTCTTCTTACCGTAAGCGATGTGTGTTTTCTCGGCCCTCTGTAAAGAGTACAAACCAGCTATGTCACCCAGCCTGTTACGTCATTTCTTGTCGAAAGGGATGAATTGTACGTGTTTAGTCAATTACGACCTACATTAAAAAGTCGTCAGAGTAATTTCATCATCATATCTATTATCTTCATTATTGAAAAAAGTTGACAGCTTTTGAAAAGAATAATTTGCTGGGAGATATCATTACTTCACTTTTCTTATCAAAGAAGGCAAACTAAAAAGAAAAGCAATCCTTCCCGCTGTGTCAATACATGTCATAGCATTTCAAAGAATTTATAGCTAAAACCAGAAAAGACATCATAACGACCTTTGTTAAATACAGCAGTTGCTGGGGGACGGAAGGAATTCTAGTAGACCGTGTGGGATTTCACCACGAGCCCACTTTGTGGTCCATCCTTTAGTTGTGTAAGAACATGTGTAAGCCGACATTCATGTGTGTGTGAGAAACAGCTCGATATTCAAAAGTTATTTATCCATAAGGTTCATTATTTATAAAGATAGTTATTCATAACATGATGAACGGCAAAAATAAGGTTTCATTGTCCATAAGGTTCATTACTTATTAAAACTAATCATAAAAAGGTTCATTATTCATAATTGGGGAAAAGGTTCGTTGTTCATAATCGCAAAGGATGTTCAATGTCCATAATCCAAAAAGGGGTTCATTATTTATAACAAAGAAGGGTTCGTTATTGATAATTTCGAAAAAGGTTTAATTCTCATAGTCGAAAAAGAGGTTCGCTGTTCATATAATTGGAAATGAGGTTCGATCTTCATATTTACCAAAGGGTTCTTTGTTCATAACTGAGGTTAAGGTTCCCTATTCATAATCCTTTCCCTAAAATTCGACCAGTCTCTTTGAATTGCCATTTACAACTACCTAGAAAAAACGTGTGAAAACGCTCTTGAAAGACAGTAGACAAGATATTGGTCTATCATCCATGAGAATTTCAAGGATGTGTCCGCCTGCTTCGAGAAACAGGAAGCCCGTTTAACAGTTTAAAGTTTGGAAATTCTCTTTTCCCTTTTTAAATGAATATTGAACCCTTTTCTCACTAGGTATGACGAGCCCTTTGTGAATATCGAACCTTTTTTCTAACTATGAATATTGAACCTAATTTTTTAATAACGAGCCTATTTTCATATTGTGAATGACGAACCCGCTTTCCATTACTTATAACGCACCTTTTGAACAATGAATCTTTTTAACGATTATGAATAACGAACCCAATGAATAATGAACCTTATGACTAAAGAACCTTATGAATATCTCATAGACCCCTGTGTGTGTGCGTGTTTGTTTTTGAGTCATGATGTGCGAGGGAGGCAGTGACTGGAGAGAGGTCAGGGGGCCCCCTTGAAACATTTGTTAGATTGGAAATTCAAAATAACACTCATAATAGTTACAAAAATTTAAAAAATAAACTTGTTTACAAAGTGGTGGCAAAATAAGTGCTCCATTGCTAAACACATTTTTAGAATAGGTATATGAGCTGTGTGATTAGGCTAACGTCAGAAGTGTAAGATACAGTAATACCAAAGAAAAGGTTACAGCGCCCTTTTCCTCGAAAGTAAAATATAAAATGTTTGATTGCTAAACGTTGAGTATGTAATAGACGGCTCAACTTGTTTAGAATTAAAACGTGTATACGAAGTGAGAGGTGAAGTTAATGTAAAATTGCTAAACACGTGTTTAGAGTGTAAAAAAACAAATCAAGCAAAAAGTCTGCGGTATTAATGAGTCATAAAGAATTTCATAAGTTTTCAATTTCTTTCAGTTTTGGGAGGTTGTCATGCAACCTTAGTAGAGCTGATGAGCTGAATAAGTTCTCGACGTTTTCGTAAGTAACTTGAGTAATCTATTCTGTATCGTCTGGATAATTTGCATATGTACGCCTTAAACCGGTTAACACTGGCACCTTATTGGCAACTAAGGACAAAATTTCGTTTCGAGGGGGTAAGTTAAGAAACCAAAGCCTGTTGGATTCCTGACCGGTAGTGCATTTGAAGAAATCATAATTCTTTTAAAGATATAGGTGTGACGGTCTTCACCAAAGAATCTGTCTATTTGTGATCTGGTTGATAGAGCATCTGACTCTCATTGGAAGGTCCGGGACTCGATTCCCAGACCGGTTCATACCAAAGACTTTAAAAATTGAACCTCTACTGCCGTTGTACCTGATGCTCCTCATAAGCACTGAATTAAGGGGAATTAAGAAGGAATACGATTACATCCAGAGCCCCATACCTGGAACAAGATACGGGCGCTCCAAGATTAAGCCCAAAGGTTTGGAGTAAGGCGTAAAACCTCACTTAACCAAATCTATCATCATATCTAAACAATACCATTCCAGATGAAAAAACCAACCTCCTTTCCACATGATTATCCCGACCAATTGGTTAATTGGAAACTGAGTGGTAAAACTTCATCGAAATAACTGACTAAAGGCCTGTGACATCATTTATCCTAAACTGAACTCTATAAAATGTGTTTAGCAATTAAACACTTATTCTGTCCCGATTTATAACAATGTTTAAATTCTAAACGTGTTTAGCTAATAAACACGAAATGTTCAGCAGTTAAACGTGTTGAAAAGAGAAATTTTTAGGAATTAAAGACTCGTAGTTAGCATCTAACCATCTTCACAAAGTGTTTAGAAAAAAATGCCTTTTTCGAGAGTAACATCCGGGTATACCAGGATTCTGCCTATATGCTGGAATTATAACAACACCTCCTCTACTTGCAGTAAAGATATTTTAGTTATTGCCATCAATACAGCAGTGCAAGAAATATTTGCTAAAAACATTTTGAACATGTAATGAAAATGTCGTTTGAGAAAATACTTGTAGGCATGCAGTTTGAATTTTATTCATTCATTTTATACTTCGTTTCACTTGTTCAGTTATTTATTTTTTTACAAAACAGTCCGACAACCGTACTCTCTGCATAATATTCCAACAGTTCGATGTTGTGTATGGAACAGAATTCTAGTCAACGGTATGCCAACCGCGGAATCTTGCCAAATATGTTGCTTGGTCTACACAAAATCTAAACCGAATTGGTTCATATTTTGCCAAACTTAGCGAAATATTTAGCAAATTTGGTTTTAACTTTAAATCATATGAAAACTAGTTTATGTGATGCATCACCTTTAAACTTAAAGGTGTGCACCCTTACCCGAATTTGTGTGTCCTTCAGGAGAATTGAACATTGGAACCGTCGACACTTAAAGGACCAGATTTCATACATATACCATTCCCCAAATTCACGTCAAGCGATCCCCTCCTCCCTATTCAAAATGTAACATTCCACATGCAAAAGTAAAGCCCTATAAGCCTGAGGTTTCATGAAGGCTTTGCACTTCCTTGTGTGAAGAAGGAGGAGACACTATATTTTCTGATCTACGTACCTGCAGGTCATTCACTTCACCAGAGCAATCGTGATTTCAGTGAATTTGAATGTTAAAACTCTTTTAATATCATGATCTGAGGGAGGAAGTTTTCTTCCAAAATACAGGTCCACAGTCCTGCAAACCAGAAAAAGAAGAATTGAGCTTTTCACTTGTCGCTTGTAGTGAGGTATAACGTAATATGCTTAAGAAAGACAAGATTCCAACCAAGTTGAGAACACACAGTTCAGTCAATCTTCAGTGTTTCTTGTAATGCTACTGCTATCATAATCAATCAACAGGATGAAATTACCAAAAAAGGGGTTTTCCCTTCAGCTAGGTCAAATGACAGTATATTATGCTGTCATTTTAGCAATCGGTAGCTATAATAGGGTTACTCTTTGTTTTGTTTTTTTGTTTTTTGTTTTTTTTTATTGCAGTTGTTCAGTAAATGATGGATATTTTGTATACTTCGGTGAATATATACGAAGCTACGGTCAATTACAAGGGTACCCAGGCTTTAAGAGACGCCAAGCTTTAAATTACTTGAGATAGAGTGCGAAAAATCACATTTGTAAACTCGAAGACGTGCAAAAAACCTTGTTCAGAGCACGGAAATAGCAGACGTTTTGAGAGACACATGTCAATTTGTTTTGACAATTTGTCGCTGCAAAATCTGAAGTACTTTATTAACAAAAGAGCAAAGTATATTTACAAGTTTTTTAAAACGGAACGAGAGGATGCCATTTGAATGAGAAAAGTCACTTACGTACACAAAGAAGAAATGACAAGCATGACCTGAAGAAAACGTTTGTTAGGCAGCAAAGAGATAAAAAATAAAGAAAAATGGCACAAAATATAACTCCTCGACATAAGATAGGCTTGTGACGTCATAGCAGTAAAAGCTTATTTTAACCAGCGAGTATAAACTCCCTGCTTCAATAGTCTGGTTCAACTAATAGAAAAGTGTAATCAAGCGTTGCAATGAAAAGTTCTACTTTTTCCAAATCAGAAAAAATACTTGAAGAAATTTATTGGAATAGTGCCTGTAATAGTGCCTATAAAATGAGAAGCATGAGATTAATAAGTAAGAAGTAACGTAAGTTTGACAATTCAAAACAATTTAAATGGCATTACAATTCCTCTTAAGATATTAAAGAGGTAAAATATATGTGAGAAGCTGAAAAGTGCAAATAGCAAAATCTCCGGACTAAAATTAATGAGACCTATCGGTTGTACTTCGATTGAATTACGAACTTTCTCGCAACCCCATTAAATTTTTCTAGAATTAAGCCAGTTGTTTCGACTGTATCATCGCACAAGTTTTTCCCCTAGCTATAAAATAAAACTCGCGAAGAATGCCTGGCCTTCGAACACTCCTACCAATGTGTTTAAGCAATGGGGTAGGGAAGACAAGCCAGTGAGCCACAACTGAAAAAGGCCGTGTCCGGCTCGACTTGGTCCAATAGGTTGGAAACTGGGCCGTAAAATTCCATCTAATTCTAATTCTAAATCTAAATGTGTTCAGGTAACTACACCATTGCTCTTATCACCATTGATCATGAATCAGAGTTAAAGGAGAAGTTCAGGCAAAAATTTAATTTTCATATGTGAAAGAGGAACAAAATCTAAACAGTGTAGTGAAAGTTCCATGCAAATCGGACATGTACTTCTTGAGATATCAGTAAATGAATTCGGTAGATTTGTGTTCAAAAGTGAGTTTGAGGGCAGCAGGGCTTATATCACTTCCTCACATTGACAAGGAATGCTTTGTTTCCCTTTGTTTTATCAGACTGTTGTGCTGACCTTGAAGTAAATACGAGTATGACCTCCCTGTGGGGGATGCAAAGTTTGCAAAATTCTCATGCGACTTATGCAATCATATTCTGATAATATGGGATTGATGAGGAGAAAATCCAGTATAAAGTTTAAAGAAAAACAAAAGACTGTCCATTAATGTGGGGATGTGATGTCATATGTGCTTGCTTCAAGTTCACTTTTTGTTGAAAATGTGTAAACTTTACGTGTTCATATCTTAAGAACCACACATCGGATGTCAATGCAAATTTCACTAAAATGCTCAGAATAAGTACCCTTCTAACATACCAAATCCTGTTGTGACCTTAAACCCTTCTTTTAAAGTTAAGATGAGTATTTAGTTTTTACGCCTCAGTTTCTAATCATTTGGGTTGAAGGACTAATCCTCTTACCCTGAGCCACAATTTTTGTAGCAATTCACATAAATTCTCCATTGGCTCAGCTCTTTGACTGACAGCAAGTTTCAAAAATACGGGGTACCGAAGCTCATATTACACAGCAAGTACTGTACTGAGACTGCTTTATTTACACATTGGAGTCTTGTATACTTACCCTGAAACAATAAGCTGAGATTTTTTTGGGGGGTGAGGATGGATTTAAGAGTCGTAAGAGGGGCTTAAGTGAGAAATTTAGGAGAATTGAAACTGGAGTGAGAGGATTAGACCGTTAAGCTGGACCGGTCACAGCCGTTTTACCAGTGGTGGCACACTGGCTTGTTTTCCCTACCGACTGGTTATGCCGAGCACCAAAATCAATTGTATTATAAAATTTCTTCGTTGTTACCCAGAAAGGAGTCACACCGAAGACTTTGATCATGGAAACACATTAGATGTATGTCTTTCAGTTCAGTATCTTGAATATTCGTAGGTTGAAAGGATTAATCACCTCACTGTAGCCAGTAGTTTGTCAGTAGCAACATTGGATGGGCTAAAACATTCCAAAATGGGGTAACAATTTTTCAGATGAAATAACAAAACGCTTGTATGATGGAAGTTATTAGGAAAGTTAGACTAGGAAAACGATAGAGAGGAACAAACGACACATATCAAAAAAAGGAAACTGAGCGATGACGGAATTCTCTACTGGTCCTTACTTCCGGCCGTTCCTGACACCATGCACTGGGTCTCAGTTTGTCACCAGGAGCGAACTAAGTTTAATGTATGAAGCGTAATTCAAGCACTGCATGAAACTCGATTTCTGAGTATGCAATTTAGGTCATCTGAACTTTGAGAAGAATGAGACCAAGCACCCTCAATCCCTTTGCTGTATGACATATCCTTTTATGTACCGATCTCTGCAGTCATATCAGAATATGTATGCCAAGTTGGGTCTATTAAAGAGTTTTGCTCTGCGCAACCTTACTTTCTTCGAAATTTGTCAATTTATTTTAGGACTGTAAGGAAAATCCACATGAAAAATCAAAGGTTTTGCAAAAGAGGGATTAGTGTGTCAGTTTGCCTGTACGTATGAACACCGAATGTCGGAATTATAAGGTTTGAATTACTCCACTCCCCCAAATCCCCACTAACCCTAACCCTAGCCCTCCTCCAAAATTGCTGAGGCTCTTAAAGTATCCATTTGAGTTTCTTCCTGTTTAAATATTTTAATAATAGAGAGATATAAATGGTCAAACCTCTCAACCTAAACTTCAATTTTGGTACGGGGGTACCGAAATTCTGAATTGGCTCAGCTCTTTGATTGAAAGCTAATTTAAACAAATGCAGAATACCAAAGTTTATGTTACACAACATGAACAGTACTGGGAGTGTTTTGATTATATAAATTAAGTTTTTCTATACACACCTTGAAGCAATAAACTTAGACTGTATCTAGATGAGGATGAATTTCAGAAAATTGTAGGAGGGGGTTCAGAAAGAAGGTTAGGAGAATTGGTACTGTTTGGGGTGAGAGAACTGCGCCTTTAATATCACATGCAGATGATAGACAATTCAGTTACACGAAACTATAGCTGCTGGAGAGAGGGCTTTGTTTACATCTTGCCCATGCTACCATGCAATTGCTTGCAAACCCTAGGAGAAGTACAAGCTTGATGTAGTTGTTATCAGATCTGTGGCAACGGGGTTTAAAACTTGATAACCACACTTAGACAATAGACAAGTGAGGTTCGAAAGTGGATTTCGTAAGACACCACAATTCATAAAAAAAAAAATTAATATTCAATGTTCTTTAATATCTAGGAGTGTTTTTATGTAAACTCTTGTCAGCCTTTGAGGAAAATATGCCTGTTCCTTCATATATATATTCATACTTCAAAAATCAATATTTACAGTTTCTAACTTTGCATGCCAATTTGGTACACTGACATCTCAATATTGCATCTTATTACGTTTTGTTACATCTTTTTAAGTTTTGTTCTTTCTCTTTCTGCTTTTGCTCTAGGGAGTTGAGCACTTCGTCAAGCCCGTGAGGGTTTTTTGCTCAACTTCCTTCACATCATAACTAAAGATTTCGTCCAATTGATGTAAATATTGTATGTAAATATGTATGATGTGAAAACAAATAAATGAAATGAAATGAAATATTTTCCTTTAAAAAATGATTAAGTATTTGGTTGAAACTAATTATGCTTTGTATCGTTTTTCACTATGCGTATTTTATTTCAGAAGATCCGTTGTTCGAAATAGATGTCCTCCACAAACTTAATCGTCTCCCGGTAAGAATTTCTTGAGTTTTATCAATTCTGTTTCAGGCAATGCGAAATGATAAGTCAGTGTATAATCTGAGCTCAAACTTTTCATGTTCAGTAAGCCACAACTAGAAAAAAGGATGTGGTCGGTCGAACTTAAACCAATCGGTTAGAAACTGTGAGCCGTAGAACTCCAAAACTTTTCATGTCTTCACTTGTCTGCGGTCATCATTTACCATTTGACATCTCGTAGACAAATATGTCGCCTACTTGATTTCTATTAAATTAACGACAAATCAGATAAAAAAGATTAAATATGTACCCATGAGTCTTTAAGTAGCACACTTGATTGTTGAAGTTCAACATTTTTTCAATCCAAAGTTTCCTTCGCATACTTAATATGGTCAGAATGAGACAATCCCCATATCCTACACGCAAATAAATGTAAAAGACTCATTAATTAGCAATATAAATTCGGTTTTTAAAACTTTTTGACCACATACCATTTTTCAAATTATTCACCGTAAACCGTTAAAAGTCAGTTTTGTGTTACTATGGCACCTTATAAGCTTTGTTACGTAGTACCTTCAAACACTAGTCCGTTATTTTCGATAACAAATTAATTTGCCTTTTAAGTTCAAAGGGCATTTATAGGAGGGAATGGTCAATGAGCATGCGTCGTTCAAGTGATGAATTAAAAAAAATCCGAACTTTTTACTTGTTATTGTACTTGGTTTAAGAGTAATTCACTGGAAATCATATTATAGCTCAATGTATCAAATTACGTGTAAGGTGTAAAACAGACACCCCTGAACAAGTTCATTCCCTCAAAGCACGCGAAAACGACTGACTTTGGTCAAATGGATCTTCCACTCTGAGTGGCATAGGGCACCAGGTCGGGTTTTTTTTTTCAACTAAAAGGGGACTCAAAGTGACTCTAATTTGGATGAGTGTAGTAGTCTGCCGTCTTTCATGATTGGTTCCTGAGAGTCATGTGACAATATTTTTCGCATTAACTTCTGAAATTAATTGGATCAACTCGTATGCTTACCTTAAAAATGCAAGAATTTTAAGATTTAAATCATGGAGCATCACGAAAGATACTTGGAAGCGAAATTAGAATCTGAAGGATCCGATTGGTTTTTTTTTTTTAAATAAGTTTGGGTGAGACTGTTTTTGCCCTTTTCTATTACTATGTGGGTAGTATGCAAACGAACCCTCGTACCAAACAAAGCTTTATGAATACATGATCATGGTAATTTCGCCGGTAAGGTTAACATAGTCATCACAGGTATAAATCTCTGTATATATCGGGAATTCAACACAAATTACAATACTACTCTTCATTACGATAAGAAGCTTTCTATCGAAACTCGGGAGGAGACATTTAAGACCACCATCTACTCAAATATGGGTGCTTCCATGAGGCATTATGTGTTTGATGTTATTGTTAATGTTATTTGTTTGATGCTATTGCTTGTGTAACATTTGAAGTAAACTTAATTGTTGAAAAAGTACGATTTTCCTTTTTTTTTTTTTTTTTTTTTGGTAATGCACATCACATGGGCCTAAGGTACATAAAAAGGTCACTAGAAATTAAATCCTGTCTTATTTTTTCTTTTAGTTTCATTTATTGTTTTGGTGCCTTGCATATTTAAATAAAAAAAATTACTTTTAGATAATGGTTTCCATAAGGCGAAAGGAAGTACACAAAACTCTCGAGGGCTTAAGAGACGTACATTCGCTGTAAACAATAAGGGAGGAAACCAGACTTACACTCACATTGCAATTAGGGGATTCCACCTCTATCCTCATGCTGTCACGTTGGCTCTTAAGAATGTAGCACAAACACCCCAGTAGATCAAAGGCGGTGTGGGGTGTAACTGGTATAGAGTTGTTACGTGATGCGAGCCCTCAAATTATCTATGCATACATTGTGTTCACATGTACACTGCATGAAAAGCACTTAACACACTTGAGTGGCCTGTTAGCTAGCTCCCCGAATGTTATGTAACTTTTTGTGTACTATTTTTGTATTACTATTTATTTTTTTTTTTACTATTACTATTTTTGTATAACTGGTAAATTCATCAGATGTGTAATGTAACTAGTTCGAGTATGTTTGAAGTAAGCTTCAGTTCTTCCCTGTGGTGAAAAGGTGTAATCAGGCAGAAAAGGACGATGTTACAAAAGTAGTAGGAGTTTCATTATGCTTACCAACCTTTTTCACCTATTACAGTATTCTCCCTTACATACACACTCTAATGGCGATTTATATTTGGGATTCTCAAAAGTTGCTTAGCTGCTATTTGTAACGAAATCCCAGAAGTTCAGTTAGTGGGCGTTCATTATCTGTTTTCAGCACTTTACCGGCCTTGAAATGCCCACCTGAAAATTCGTCAAAGTGTCGAAAGACTAAAGTCTTAATTCACCCATTCGACACGTAACACTTTCGCTATAAACACTCCAAATATAAGACAAATAAAACACGTTGAAAGAATCTCCCTGCAGGGTTTATTCCTACGCAAACAAATATCGCACTGTTCATAAAGTAATTATCTAATGGGCCCTCTCAAAAATTTGAAACACAAAACGAAACCCCTGTGTAGGTCAAACTGTAAAAGAGTTTTGCAAGCACATAGTTCGCAACTGTTGTAACCTATTGCTATGCCATTCTGATAAAGAACCTTATAGCACCGTATAGAACCGTTGGATTAATATAAACTGCAGTCTATAATTAAAGTAACTTTAAAGGTTGTGTGACATGAAAATGACAAAATTAGATGTTTAATTTTAAAAGGATCAAAAATCAAAAACCAGGAAAATAGCCGCAATTTCCATCAAAATCCATCAACAATTGACAATTTCACAGGGTTATTTCTGATTTGCACTTAATCAGTACTAAATATGAGCTAATATGCAAATCTTGTGATGTCATGAAAAGGACATGCCATATATGGCTAATGTTATCCTTTGTTTTTACAATCATTTCGAGTACAGTTGTATCATTAAATTTATTGTGTCCTTAAAAATCATCAGTATCAATTACCGAACCACAAACTATCTGCTGAGTATTAAGAGATAATTAATATAGGGTAAACAAAAGAAATGTCAACACCGTGCAACATGCTCCACATCGTTATTTTGTTTAGCAGGAAAGTTCACTTTGTAACCGCCAAATAAAATCAGGCCATTTTGCTGACATGACACACTACCTTTGTAGGCATATACTGCTACTTATTGTAGGCATATACTCTATGGCTATTATGGAGTAGGGAAAAAGCCAGTGAGCCACATCTGGAAAAAAGGACGTGGCCCGGCTCGACTTGAACCAATAGGTTGGGAACTGGGTCGTAAACATTCCATCATACTAACTAACTATTGTAAGCGTATAACATTACCAATCATGTTACCAATCAAATGCCTCTCTGAGCGGATTACATTGTTCAATGCATGGCAATGACTCTTGGAAATAAAGTCACCGCATAGGCCCTACTACTGTATCTGACGTTTCAAAAAGTATCTTCTGGAAAATTGCCTACTTCCAGACTACGTAACAAAATTTGATAGTTCAGGGTTTTATTTGAGTTTTTGTGACTTTCTGTGTCCGGTTTTTAGACAGAATGATCCGTAGAATAGTCAGACAACCTGACAACCGGGTAACTTGATTAGAAGCGTCTGAGTAATTTCGGGGAAGGCATGTTTTCATTTCCCTTTTTTCTCAAACTGTTTCCATATTGAGTTGTTAGGTTCGTCAGTTCCATAAACATTTAACTGAAAAGTTGGCAAGGGAATAATAACCAAAGAGTATATTCGTAAAAATTGCCTCTTAGGTCAGGTTTCACAATAACAGAACAACATTTTGCAACAGGAAATGCTAAATGGCCCACAAGTTTTCCTCAGATAGTAAACGGAAATATGATATATTTTGGCATCCGGTAAGAAGATTAGGTTAGATGGAGTTTTACGGCCCAGTTCCCAACCAATTGGTTCGAGTCGAATTGGCCACGCTGGCATCCTGCAAGAAAGTTTTTCACACGAATAACATTGTCTATCACGGGAGACTCATCTTGGATGTTCCAAATGTGATTCTGTCAGTGTCTTTTGAGCTCTGTTTATAGCATGACAAAGGTGTTCATTTTCTTCCGTGAAAGTGTAAATCACGTTTCTCCGAACCACCAATGCACTGAAGCCGTTGTATAATATCGAGACGCGTTAGTAGTACTGTGACTGGGGGAACTAACGAGCGTATTATGAGGGTCGTTTTTGAAAACAGAAACGGAAGGGGTGGATTAATTCACCGAAAGTGATTTTTAACTAACTATTCACAGTTTAGGATTACGTTTAATTTCACAGTCTGTTGACTTTTTATTTGCATCGTTCTCATTAGTCTTCGAATGCCATGTAGGAATATGTTATGAAAGAACTTAAATTGCTTAAAGGGCAAAAGAATTTGCCCCCAACGTTAGTAATCTGGAATAAACGGACAGATCCCTTACATAGGTCTATCCTCTTCTTTCGCTTCCAAGTACTATCATAATATTTCAGGACTCAAACATTGCTATTATATGTAAGAACGGCAACCCAATGAGTTACCCTAAATATGTAAATTTCATAATTTAATGAGCAAAGTATTTTCACATGACTCTCACGCCCGATTGATGGAACACAACAGGCTTCTAAACTTATTGAAATTTGGTTATGAAAATTTGGGCATCTTTATTCCAAGAGGGTTTGTCTGTCGATCGTCTCAATCTTTTTTTTTTTTTTTCAAATTAACAAAACTCTCAATCATTGATACAAATGAATGAGTTAGAGTCAAATCTAATTTCCTCATTGACCAATAATTTTTCAATCTTTTTTTTTTCAAATTAACATAATTCTCAATCATTGATACGAATGAATGAGTTAGAGTCAAATCTAATTTCCTCATTGTCCAATAATTTTTCATTTTTTACAATTTTCCATTCCCAGGCTGCTAAATCCTGTTGGTTAAGTACCTTAGCGTGTAATTAAATAAGAATGTTTGTTGCTCCAATATGACAAAGGCTATTCAAATGATGTTTTATGGTTATATTCACACATGCGCACACATGCAAGTACTGGCACCGCAACGGAAGTCAAAATGTAGTACCAATAAACAACCCTGGCAAGTTTTGGAAAAAATGTAAGGTCGATGGTAAGACTAAGCTTGGTCAATCCTTAAAGTTAGTGATATATATACATTCTACAATGAAATAAGAGCCGTAAATTTAGATACGGCTCTGAATGAAATAGACAAATAGCGCCCTTAATTTCGTACGAACTCTGATGCAATTTGCATTACTAAATTGATATACATCTCTCTCATAGAAATTGCTTTTGTTGGAATCAGTCCTTTCTCGTTCTGACTGGAAACCTCAATGCCTGTAAGGTATTAAACCATCAATCTGGTAAACACTGAATATGAACCTCATTTCAGGCTAATTTAGATTTAAAATTATTTGAACAAAATGGAAGATAACAAGATTTCCATGAATCATTGAGTTGGAACCGATACAGTGAGACTGCGTCGCCTGGTAATCAATATATAGGATAGATTCATGCTCTGAGGCTGATTAAAATATCTCCATTTGGATGTATTTGCACACGGGTACCCAAACATAAAGTTCGTTTAAGACAAGTATTGGACTTGATATACTAGGATCTAAGACTATGAAGCGAGGAACTTTATAGGGAAATGTTGAGAAATATCTCTCGGACTGAGATTTTCTTTAGATGTTCATCTGATTAAACTAAAGGAATGCTAGAGGCATGCATTGTAAAACATTTTCTTTCGAATATGATGAGGCCAAATAAGATTGAAATTGTATATCGATCACACCCCAGTGCTGACAGAATACATATTGTATACAACATGTGCAACAGATGCAATTTGGGACAAAATATAAGCTTATGCCGTTTATCATCGTAGGGCGTTAGAGGGGCCATTACATATATTTCCAAAAAACAGCATTAAGTGGCTACATTGTGATTGATATATTTTTCAAATAATGGAACCACGCTTCGTTTTTACGCCTGCGCCCTAAACAGTTACTCAGCCAGCATGGTTAAGAATCGTGAGAAGGTAAATTTGATTGAGTTTTACCCCAATCTATTAGTAGCTACAGGTTTCTTTTTCGGCTGCGGTTTGCAAGGTTGTTCTCCCTACTCCATTGTTGGTACAGATCATCAAGCAAAATAACCCTTCTTATGATCCCTCACGCGAAGTCCAGATATAATTGATATCTGGATATATCTGGCTAAATACAGTCTTCATATGGCCACATCATGCCAGATGTACAGCCAAATATATGTGTCTTGATACATTTAACCACGTTTTATATGGCCAAATCAAGTCAGGTATAACTTTTCGGATGAAATGCTTTTCCAGATATGCAAATAAAGCTCTATATGGCCATTCTAGGCCAGATATTATTTGACATTATTAAGTGACTTTTTCATTACTTTCTTTTAATTTGGTTTTATTCTTGGATTATATGCTTTTTACAAATTACGAAATGTTTTGGATACCGGATCACCCAGACACTGCTATTATCTAGCGTTTTGTTCATACTGCGGTATACTACGGGAACTTATGCCAATGAAATGCATATTTGGATAGAACTTAAAAATTGTATCTAAACCTTCATTTTTCATGATTTAGGCAAATAGAAGTTAAATGTGCATAAAGCGGTTTACGAAATTTGAAGTAATATACATAATCAAGTTTAAAACAAAAACAAAACCCACCGTGATTACATAAAAAAAAATCCAAGGCATTTTTCGGTTAACTGTTTTGAAATAAGTCAAAATTATGTACCTACGTCAATTCAGCCCAGTATCTTCATCATATTTCACATGAAATTCTAAAACATTTTCCGCTTCTCGCCGGCACGTGAGGTTGACTAAATAAGTGTTTTCCTTTAGTGGGCGTAGATTCATTGGGAAGCACTTTCAAAGTGTGGTTTAACCGAACTGCTTCTTGCCAGAGAGATGGGAGGACTTGGGAAAAAGTTTAAGGTCTCTATGAGGAGTGTGGACTCGTAAGTCCTAATTATGATTTAGTTGTAACTGAAGCAGATATAGTCTGGATCAATTTTTTATCTGTGTCATGTAAAGATTTAATCCAAATAGGACTGATATAAATTCCATATCTGGTACAGATGTGGGCCATATATGGAAATGCATTCTCCTCATATCAGGGCCATATCCGGTCCAGATAAACTTTTTTCCGTCCCCTAGAAAAATTTGATCTAGATAAAAGTTCACCTTGCCATATATGGCTCAGATCTGGTTCTGACAAACACCTGGGTTGTATCTTCCCAATTTATTCCCTTATATAAATCTATATCTGCATCAGATATGGCCCAGATGTAAAATCCATATCTGGCCCAAATGTGGAATTTTCAATCTGGCCCACATATAGATTTGATGTAAGATGCTGTTCGGCCATTTTTGGCTTATTACATGCATTGCAGTTTCCATTCATAAGACCCCTTGTTATCGCCCCCCCCCCCTTTTACTCGTCCTACGTTACCATTTCTCTGTTCTGCAGGCAGGTGAACCACGGAGCCCGTTGGTACGAGTAACTATATAGTAGTTTGAGTTTCTGTTTCAACGGTGATCGTGTTAGGTTAAAAAAAGTTTTACGGTCCAGATCCCAACGGTGATCGGACCCAACAGACAAGGGTCTACAAGGCACAATTGTTTCCTCTGGTATGATTTAGTGCAGGAGTTGCGTCTGCGAACCTGGACTTAACGGGCGCAAGCCGTATGCTCTAGTAGTAGATCAAACGCTCGGCATATTTAGATTTGTTAGAGTTTTTACCATTCAGGTCAAATCTACTCCATTGCCTATCCTTAAGCCTCACACCTCCATTAGGGTAGTTTTCTACTGCATCAAGTGCACACCCTGAAACAAGTAGTTCTTTTAAGTCTGTTTCAGACTACATTTTGCCAGGATAAGTAAGAGAAGCGTGGATAACCTTCCAGTTGGATAAGGAATGTCTATGAATATGAAAGAGAACTTGCTTGAGTGTCAATGTTAACAATTTGGGCAAGATTGATGGTGATTTACACTGTTTAAAAATTGCTGTCAAATGGCGGAGATTTTCCGTTGTGGTGAAGAGGCTAGGGGTGGGTGTACCCTACAAAAGCTTTAAATTCTTCTAGCTCGAAATCTAAACGGTCATGGTTGAGAGATTTTTGTAGAACCAACTTGTCATCTTTCAATGGATGGGTGTCTTGAAATAGCTGTGAACTTTGACAAGGCTGCAGGGGATTCAAAAAGAAGCTAACTTAGTGTGTAGGTCAATAGGAAAATTATTTGCACGAAGCACAATGGCAGCAGCTTCTATTTTTAAAGCCTTCGGTACCGTATGACCCAGAAATGAGTCCAATTCTTTACCTCCCGACTACAAGCCAAATCACTTTGAGCGGTTAATGGTGACTTGTGTATTATACCAACCTTCAATATAGCAGATATAACATTCCACACAGCAGTATTGTCGATGGGGTCCTTGGTTTATTAGTTTGAGAGCTAATCTATGTTAAATATGTGGTTATCGTACGGACGTGTGTGTTCAGGAGTGCGTGTAACCTGTAACTTTTGGGCAGATTTTAGAAGAAATCTTATGCATGCGAATTGTAATATCCAGACTGAGAATTTCGTATTTGTAACTTTTGATAAATGATTTCATTGACATGAACGGCTCCTTCAACCGAACAGCTTAGAAACAAGGTCAGGGGAAAGGTAGTTGCTAAATAGTTCTAAGGAAACAAAATTCATTGCCTTCAAAACTTGAAGGCTCTTAGAGAAATACTTTTTCTAAAGTCCTCCCGACCCTCTAGCAAAGGGCTGTTTGGCGAAACCAAACTAGAAACTGCTTACCGAAGAAGCTATTACGTCCACTGGAGGCTCTTAGAGAAATTCTCTTTCATGAGGTGAAGATTTCATCTAAATTACATATAGTGTTCGGAAAATACAAGTTTATCAATTTTTTCTTGAGATTAAGTGCATAGTGGGAAACCTGTAGAAAAAGTCTTGGCAACCATTCGTTTGTTCATTTCATTAAATATAATTAAAATGTCGATGCCTGGAACATGAAAGGTCGTGTGATATGAAAATGAAAAAGCTGTGGGTTTGATGTGAACGGCTTTACAAACCAAAGAACTGGCAGAATTCCATCAAAATCCTTCAAAAGATGGCCATTTCAGGGGGTAAGTTCTGATTTGCACGAACTCATGCATAAAAATAGGCTAAATATGCAAATCTTGTGCTGTCTAGGGAAGGACATGCCATGTATGGCTAATGTTACCCTTTGTTTTTAAAATCTTCAGTTCAAAGCAAATTGTATCATTAGAATGTCCTACGGGATTTATTTTGAAAGTTTAAATTGTGTCTTCGAAAATTATTAGTTTCAATTTCCAAACCATAAATTTTCTAATGAGTAATCAAAAGATAATTAACACAGGGTCAGCAAAAGAATTGTCAACTCTAAGCAACGCTCAGCGTCTTTATTTTAACTTAAGCAACAAGTTGCTTCAGAAACATTCCCACATTGAACAGGTTTCTCTTGAGAGCCGTAAAAGATACTTGCATGATTCCAACTGATTTTTCCTGGGAAGTGATAGTAAAAAGCCTCGGTCCGTCCAAAATATCTTCAAGTTTAAAGATAAAGCATAATCGTAGTCTTGTTGTAATAGACTTGTAGCATAATGTACACGGAGCTAAATCATGAAATTGGCAAAATGAAACTTGACATAAAGCTGACTGGAGGACAAAATGAATCTTCAAAACTGACAAACACATTTTAAATTGTCGATAATTTTTAAGTAAGTCAAGGAAAACCACAACGGGCTTAGAAAAAAGTTCCTTTAATTTACGTTGATCTTTCAAGTTGCATCAAGTCTTAATCTGCACATTTAAAATCTGTCAGCTTTGAATAGCGTTAGTCATTTAGTCGAAAAATGGAGCTGGTCAAAAGCCATCAGTCAGTTAAATCACTTGAAATTTGCCTCCAAAAATATATACTGTACCGCACATATCTAAGGGTTGAAATTTCTGGGTAGTTTGAGCTTTGGAGCTGTTAATGCCATAGAGATCATACAATTTGATAAAACACGTGTAATGTTAAGTGTCGACATGACGACAACGAGGTCATCAGTAGCGTCACTCTCGACCCCATTATTGTGTCAATCGAAGACACTAACATAAACAAGAACCTTTTCCTAGCTCAGAAGTTAGAGTACATAATGTGGATCGTTTTGCAATAATTTAGGGAAATACATTTGGATTAAATTTTGGATTTGAGCGACTCTTGGCTGTTTGCATTGCTGAATTTAGTTTTAAGATATTATACACCAAAAAGGATGACTCAATAAATATCAGGTGACCAGGGCTAACTGTATGATCAACGGGATCAAATCATGTGTTGACCTTACTTTAAGTTGTACTAAACTGTATACATCGACCGGACTGAAACGACCGATGATGCAGTTGAATTTTGGGGAGCATTGTGAAACGATTTTCAGCTTATGGTAAAGTCACTGGCACTGAACTCATGAAACATTTCTTCACATTTTTCAGTATGTTGAACTACTTTGCAAAGGTGTATGGAAAAACATTTCTTCGAAATTTACTGGGAGGGAAGAACCAATCACGAGATGAAATTTCCTTGAGAGATTCATTCTTTTACCATAATTCGACTTTTCTCTTAGCACAAGAGTATCAACAACGATGGTTTAATGTTCCCTCGGCTGGTTATAAATTTGCCATACAGCAAAGTTGCCGGAGCGGGTTCATCTTTACGTGCTATACTTTTAATTAGGTTACGCACGTGATCATTTTTACCGGCGACTAAGCCTACTGCATGTGTTAACCATGTACTGTAGGTCTAAGAGTGAACATTCATCCAAAAGATGGACTACAGTTACCACGCCTTGGTTGGAGTGACATTTTACTCTCAATCCAGTTAAATTTTTATTCTATTAGAGTTATTACCGATAAAAGCAGAGTCATGTGGAATTTCATCCGATTTCAATTTGACAAAAGGAGTGTTCACCTTAAGCAAAGAGTGAATCTTACACTTTAACATGTAGAGAGTAAGTAAATAGAGTCACAAACAATTACAACCGATGTACTGGGTGATTCTTGTCAAAGCTTTCGTTCATACTATTTGGCTGATCAAAATATCTGACGAAGTGTCATTACTATATTCCGAAACCAAGGAAGTTTTATGTAAAACGTTCCATCAAGGCTCTACTGTGTGGCTTATATTACGTCATCTGCAAATCGTATTAACCTTTTTTGATTTTTTTCAGGGCACAAATTAGACTAAAGATACCACACATTATTTTGTAACAACATGTAAGTTGCTTTCAGAGTGTTCAAGATTGGGGCTCTTTTTAACTCATATGAATCTGCTTTTTACGTGCTAAAACGTACACGAAAGGATCATTTCATATGACAAGCAACCAGAAAACCGAACATCAACACCCTAACAAACAAAATAAGAACACCGACAACGCCCAGAACACCAGGTTGAATCTCTCGTCCAACGAGGCCTTTCCAGCTCCCGTACGGCTTCTTCGAATCCTTTACCACCAATACAACAGGAACCGCTATCACATCCCCCACCAACGACCAACAACACGCACACAAACCAACACACACACACCTTTAGTTTAAGGCAACAAACACAAGCGAAGGCAACCACAGCGCAAGGGACATGGGGACCACTCATTTCATTAATATCACTATGTACAGTTTTATCCTCAGTATGTACAACTTTTAACAACTAACGAAAACAAAACTTCCCAAAGGGATCGAACGAGCCCGGCGGGGGATCGGGAACGTCCACTCTCTTCGGTACCCAAACGGAACTCATATAAAAGTCACAGCAACGTTTTTGAAAATATCAAACAAACATGTATTTATTTCTGTATCTGTATATTTACATTGGGCATTTTGTGTTTATAAAATTATGGTAACAAGCAATAAATTGTAAATATGTATACTTCAATGTGATTGAAATTTTCAAGCAACATTAAAACTGTACAACTATGAACTTCATTCTTAAAATTCTTAAAATGTTAACTGTTTGAATAATTCATCAGAGATTTTACTAAAAATAGATTTAGTAAGTTCACAACTGCCACAAAGACAAAAGGTACACTTCACTTATTTCCCACATGAATGGATCTGTCTGCTATGACGTTAATGGAATTAATAGATTATCAAATAACGAGAAGAGATTATGGTGACCTTTCATGGAAACATAAAACGTACATTACATGTGTGGCAGAGATACACCTGCACGTAAAAGATAAATGGATTGTAAAAGTAATATGAATATCACACCACTCTGTAAACAAATACGTTCATATGGCATGTTTCACCAAAATTGTGCTTTACGTGATAAAGAATAAAGAGGAGACATGTAGGTGTAGGCGTTGGGTATTAACATGTCCAAAACATGTTTGGATGCTGAACCACTTGAATTCTTAGAATAATTTGTTGTTTGCCATTGCATTTTTCAAAATGGTGGTAATTAATTGTCCATGGTTCCCGGTATAGTTATTCTTTAATATCATCAATTACAAATGTTTGTAATAAGTGTCTTCGACAGTGGCGTACGAAGGGTGCCAACGGGCCATGGTTCTCCCTCACATTGCCCGGCCTCAAAAAAAAAAATAATAAAAAAATATAAAATGCCGACATATGCGTACGAAACGGGGGCAGGGGTCCTTAAATTTCCCTTTACAATGCCTAATGGGGTTTCAGGTAATCCCCCAGAAGTTTAGTTATTTTAGTGTTTCAGATGCTTCAAGAACATGGTCGCAAGGAATGTAGGTATTCTATTTTGAAATTTTTGACATTGTGCGTACAGAAAAGTTAAAGGTTTTATTTAATTACTGACGTATATTCAGCAATACAGGTCATTTGAAGTTAAGAACGTCTCTTACCACTTACAAATGAGAATACGGACTGACCGTAATGAATGTCTCTTCAGTTTTTCAAACACAGTTGATATGCGGATTGCTCTCACTAATTCAATTCAATTCAATTCAATTTCATAGAACTTTATTTCAGTCTTTCATATAAAGAAATATGTTATGAATTATTTGTATGTACAGGGTACTGAAGAGACTGAGGAGTGACAACAAGAAGCTCCAGGGAGCTTATGTACGTTGACACCCCCTTACAGAGACTTAAATTAACAAAAAACAATTACTACAAAACACATATATAATGCAGAAAAAAGAAACACAAAAACACAAATAAATGGAACTGATAGCAAAGAATTAAAATTATTCAGAGGTAGTTGGTGATAAAATGATCTTTTAATTGCTTCTTAAATGTACTTAAAAGTTTACACTCTTGAATATCATTGGGAAACGAGTTCCATAATTTGGGACCATTAAACCGAATTCCAAACTGGGAGGATCTAGTCTAAAAAAAAGGTGTTGTTATGTGGTTCCGATGTCGACAGGGGTAGGAATATGTGCCAGGACGCAATTCAAAGCAAGTTTTAAATGTTGACGGGAGTGAATCACTTAACCAGTTGAATATGAAAATACCAGTATAATAACGATTAATATCATAAATATTAAGGATATTGAGATTGGCAAAGAGAGGTTTTGTATATTGCAGATGGACTTCATTACAAATGTGGCGCAGAGCTCGCTTTTGAAGAATGAAAAGAGGTTGAATTCTAGAAGTATATGTGCTACCCCAAATGACATTACAATAAGTAAAGTACGGAAGGATAAGGGTATTATACAAGGTAACCATGATTCTGCGAGGTAACAGTCCTCGAAGCCCATTTAAAACTCCAACACCTAATCAACACCTAATCGGGCCCTTGTGTTCTTTATGGGGTTCAGTGGGGATATTTCCTCAATGCTAAGTTACCTAACGAAACTGCACACGGGCTGATCTCTCACTCAAATGGCACTGAGAGCACACCAATTAAATTTTTTAACCAAATCATTGTGTAGTATCTGTTCCTTTCATCCTGTCTAGAATGGAGTCATACATGACCTTACCTATCCTCTTCGTGCCGACTGGCAAATAAGGCCTCCACGCTCTTTCTCCAAAAAATCTCCATCCCTTGCATGAAACCTTGCTTCATCCCAAGTTTTCCACCCAAATTCTTTTCTTTTAATTTCTACCGTTCTTCTCCATGTTGTTTTAGGTCTTGCAACTCTCCTTCTACCTTCAGGTTTCCATGTCAACGTAGTCATACAGTAGCTTTCCTTATCATTTCTCAATTTGTGACCCAACCAGTTCCACTCTCTTCTTTTCCCTTGAAGGCTGATTTTTTTTCCTTGAGTTATGTCGTTTACTTCATCAACGGAGATGACACTTGACCAAAATATTTGCATTTCTTTTAAGGCACTGATATTGAAACGAGTCCAGTTGCTTTTCGTCATTTCCTCGGTTTCGCAACCATAAAGCAAAACTGGTCTTACAATGGTTTTGTACAGTTTTATTTTCGTCTTCTTGCTAAACTCTTCGACTTTCATACTTTGTTTAACTTTGTGAGACCCAATCGACCTTTGTTAATTCTACCTTTCATATCGTTCCCTGCAAGTCCTTCTTTGCTCACGTTTTTGCCCCAAGGTAAGTAAATTTCTCCATATCCCCTATGATCTTTCCGTTTAAATCAACAGCTTCATTACTCTTAGAATTTAATTTCATCTTTTTGTCATTTATTTTTAGTCAAACTTTGCTTGCCAATTTTGATATATTGTTAGTTTTCTTATGCATTCGGGAGTGGTTGGATAAAAGTAAGGCGATGTCATACATGAGCTATACATGACAGACCTATAATGTAAATGGTATGAGGGCCGTGAGGTTGGTCGCGTATTGCCCTTCAGTGGACGTAATAACTTCTTCTGGAAGCAGTGAAAGTTTTATTTACCCTAACGGCCCTTTGTCAGAGGGTCGGGAGGACTTTAGAAAAAATACTTGACCAAGGGGGCAGGACAAAGGAAACTAATATAAAGATGCTTATATTTACACAATGGACACAAAAATAAGTTTTTATAGTAAGTTCAATTTCAAATTTAGCTGTTTAGCCGTCGATTTTCAATTGTACCTCTATGATATAAATTGGGAAATGAGTCACATGACAACCTCTCGTTGCACTTCCTCACTATATCTAGATTGAAGTTCTAAATGCGATTTATTTTTAGAATAAACCTGTGTGCGAAGTGCCGATATTTTGCACTAGAAGTCGTTGACTGTGGTAAAAGTACATGCAGATCATCATTTTCCGTCTTTCTGGAAAAGAGTCTGCTACATTTTGAATTGATAATCCTCCGTAAGAGGCAACCACTGGCATTGCCCTTATTTGTCTGCGTCCCTCCATAACTGTAAGCAATGGAAAGAAATGATTTTGAAAAAATTTAAAGTTGAATCAAGCGTATACGTTTGATATGGTGCTTAGCATAAGCAATGGAATAGGAAAAACAACAACAACAACAATAAAAAACAAGCGAGTAAGCCGTGGCCGGCTCGACTTGAACCACTTGGTTGCAAACTGCCACTGGGCCGTAAAACTTCATCTAACTAACTTAATGTTGTGCGAGGGAACTACTGAATAACGTGCTTAGTATAGCTTTGAATTAAGTCATTTATTTTTCGTCGTATTTCACCTGAGGTCTCGGGTTATTGCGAGTCATGCGCTCAATACCTTTGTTGAAGCCATGTCAACCTTAGCTTCTTAAAAGGATTCTATAGCATCACCCATAATAATTTTTAATGTTACTGGAAACTGTGCTCTTCCTGGTAAATTTAAAGGCATATTTTCATCACCCCAAACAGTTCCAATTCTCCCGACCTACTTACTTCAAGCCCCTCCCACATTTATCTAAAGCTCATCTTTATCCAGAAACAATCCTCGTTTATTGCTTGATGGCTTGTCCTAGTGGGCATACAAGTCCATAATGCGTAATCAAGACACTCTCAGTGCCCATGCTGTGTAATTTAGCTATGATGCATTGTTTGAATGTGATGCCAATCAAAGAGCTGTACCAATTGAGAGTTTTGATATATGCATACTCAAACTGTAGTTTAGGGTGACGAATGACTGCCTTTAAACTGCAAAGGACGGTTACTAATCTATTCGTTAAGTATTATTTTGTAAAGTGGACGTTAAAGGGTATAGCGGCTTTTGGCGAAAAAGTCGATGACTTTAAAAACGAGACCGATAGGAGAACTGCTTCTTCCGGTCTTTCAGCTAAGATGTTGTACAGTAATATATGTTCTTTTATTCAGTTTAAAAGCAAAAAAGGAGCTACCCCGGGGCTTATTACAAAACAAAGGCTTAATCTCACAAATTTATTCCTATTTTTCTTCCAAGTGTTGTTCGTGATGTTTTAGGACATAATTATTGGATATTCATGGTAATTGAAGTGACGCCTTTTGGATTAAACAATTGGGCATGAAACATATCTTCCCATAATTTTTAACATCCACTCAGAAAGTATGATAGTTTACTGCACTAAATTCAAATTGAAGTGACCGCATATTCCCTTTAAAAACGGACTCACAAATGAAAGCTGAATCATAAAGAGGTCTGAAGGCTTTCAGGGGGTTCATCATGTTAAGTACTGTTGTTCCTTCAGGGGACGTTGCTCTTTGGGGGTAGAAATCCTTCGGGGCTTTTTCGCCCTTCGGTTCTTAACCATTGAGTTTAGGGGACTTTGAAAACAAGCCTTCATATGGTTAGATAATGTCATCATGTCTAAAGCCTTACTCGAAGGAAACTACGGGCTCCTTCCCATTTAAAATATAACGATAGTCAATGTGGTAGGACATTCAACCAGAAAATGATGAATTTAACAGTTATAGATGCGAATTCTCCGATTAAAGATCACTTGGAATGATTATGCATTTAATGCACTTGACCTTTCACAAGATAAGCATTAATCGTGTTAAAATGTTGTGTTGAATACGACTCCTTGGGTATTGCTTTAATAAACCTAGTGTAAATTATCTTTCAATTGTGTGCCAGATGGTTTGCCCTTGGGTGTGCTTAGAAGACATTTTTCATATACGCGTATTTCTTCCAAAATACGCTCCCCGTGGCATATCGATTTATTGCAACTGTCGTTGAAATGAAGGTTGAATAAATAAGTAAAATCTGATATAACTATATGTTGAGGTAAATGACACTGTCTAAATCTTTCAGGAATATCTTACGTATAGTTTAATAATGAGATCGCAATGTGTAGTTTAAGTTGGCAAAGCGAACACTATTATTTTTTCTTCCGGCGTATTTCCCGAACTATATACACCGGACAATACGTAGCCCCAGATGATCACTTAGACGAAACTCAGAGATTCGATGAAATTATTCACCGTCTTGATAAAAATTTAAAAGTTTTGCATTCTGTTGTTGGTCTCGGATTTTATACGTCGATTTGCTCCTTTCTGACCTACTAACGAATCGCAAAATTGGATAAGTCACGACTTAGTAAATGAAAAAATAGTTTTTGGCATTGTGACGAATGCAGTTTTTGCCCAAACGTATTTATCTTAGCATTAAAGAATGGAATAACTACACAATACAGTTTGTTTTCTAAAATCTTCAGATTCGTGAAATCCGGAATTTGCGATTCGTCGGTTCGGCAGAAAGTGGATTGGACAAGGACTTTCAACCATTGCACTATTTTAACAAACTTTTCATCAAATGGTAAATCAGTCACAATTTAATCATCATTGACTCCCTAATCAATCTAGCCATTCATGGTCTGCTCACACTTGGTCTGAACAGGGATAGAAATCATTGATATCTATGGACAGATGAACGAATCCGAATAGTCATGTGATTGTCTCATTTGGTCGGGAATAACTTGGGTCCACCAGCTTTAATCTTTCAAAACTTTGCCTCACTCTATCTTGAATGTTTAAACCATAGTTATAATACCTTTCCCTGGTTGTGAAACTCCTAAGGAATACTGTGTATGCACAGACGTAGAAGCTGTATGTACGTTCATAGTATTTGTAAGGTGCGTCCGTATAACTGTCCGTAAAAGCATGTTGAGCTCTTCAAAAAAGTTCATCACGTGACTTTGAAGATGCACACGATCGATCGGTAGTGATATGGCTCCATTGAGTGATGTACTGCTTCTCCTGGGAAGTGAAACTGAAGTTGACCCAAGGGCTAAAAGAGAACTACAAACGGCCTCCTAATCAGTCAGTTTTTAAGATTTTTGAATAAATGAAGAAAAGAAATCCTATTTTTGGGGATTCATTTTCTCTTTTTTAGCGTAAAATACTGGTTCCGAACCCTGGCGTTTGGAGACCTTCGCTGAGGACATTCAGTAGGCCCTACAGGCTTATCATACCGCAATCAGTGTGCGGTAAGGGTGAAGTAGACCTACTTCATTACGATAGGTGGGTTTTCTAAAATTTTGTACGACAAAGTTACTGATAAATATTGTATAGTACACTCGTCTGATGAACCGTTACACTCGTTTGTTAAAATGGTTTAATCCAAATAGTCTAACTTATACAGTGCGATTGCTGCGTGCTTCGTAATATCGCAGAATTGTTGAGTGTGCTTACCAAGTTACTGTTGCTAGCCCAGCCTTCGATTGTACCGCTATATACTGCCGTTTAATCCAAAAAGTCTAACTAATACAGTGCGATTGCTACGTGCTTCGCAATTTCGCGAAATTGTTGAGTGTGCTTACCAAGTTACTGTTACTAGCTCAGCCTTACTAGTTTGGGTACAGTTATTCTCGCTTTACGGCCGTTCTAATTTAAGACAGAAATCTTAATCAAACCTTTCGCAACAATATACACCCTAATTGAAGTCATTACAGTTTGATAATTGTTCACAAGAGACTCTCGAAGGAATCAGTTTACCCTGTCTGCATATATACAGTACGTATGGAGAGTCCGAAAACAAGGCTCTCGTGTACTATCAACGTCATGTGACTGACGAAAACCGGAATCTCAACATAAGCAGTCAGTTTGCGGAGTTTCCCAACCAAGGAAAGGTATAATAACTATGATTAAACACTAAAATAATCCTTGATTCCGTGTCAACCAATTTTACTGAATATGAGGATTGAGAATCATACACACACAATAAAATTAAGGCGATCTAAGGCTGAAAACCCCTACAAATAAGCGCCTTCACTGTTCACCAGTTACTCTGATTCGTCTATGCTGAAGTATTTTCCCACAAGTTATTTGTGTTGTATGAATGAGTTAACTAGAAGACACACACGGTCTCAATACTCCATTAGAGTAGTGTTCTAGAGCGTCAAGTGAAGAGCCTCAAAGAAGTAGTCCTTTTAGCTCTGGTTTTGACCAAATTTTGTCAAGATAACCTGCCAGCTGGGTGATGAAAGTCCATGAAAATAAAAGAGTACTTGCCAGAGTGTGGATGTTGAAAATTTGGGTAAGATTGATGGTGATTTTGACTGTTTAAAAAATTGCTGTCAAATGGCGGAGATTTTCCGTTTTTGTGAATAGGCTAGGGGTGGATGTACCCTACAAAAACTTTAAGTCCTTTTAGCTCAAAATCTAAACGGTCATTGTATGGAAATTTTGTAGTGCCATGATGAGCAAATTTGTCAGCTATCAAGTGATGGGTGTCTTGAAATAGATGTGAACTTTGACACGGCTGCAGGGGCCTCGAAAGGGAGCTAATTTAGTGTGTAAGTCAATGGGTAAATTATTGGGGGTGTGAGACCTTACAGATTTAAATTCCTTATGAATTCCGCGTATACTAGGAACAAATACGTCGGGTTATTTTCACCGGTGTAATACAACGTCGGACAAATTTGAAATTTCATTTTACATCTGATATGTGTACAAAATTTGAACTTTGATATAACTTGTATAAACTACTTCTCTGTCAATTCTATAACCAAATTCCATTTGGTATTTGTCCGATCTGTCTTCACGTTGTCAAATTATCGAGACATACTCACCGAGAGCTGAACATATTTTTCAACTGTTCAGAACGATTATTTGATTATCTTCGGAGTATTTGAAAGAATGCCAACGAACAAAAAAAAAACTTTTGGCAAAGCATTTGAATTCTGAGACTTCATTTTAAACCTCGTACTGTCACTGAATGAGGTTCCTAAGACATAAAATCAACAAAATTAACGACAAGTTACGAATCCATGTGATCTCTCTAAATGTGCTTGTTGCTTTTGGCGTAGCACAAATGACAATAACTTTTAACGATGTTTCACAGGTGAAGAGTGATGGACAGTTCAAGATGATGTAGCTGACTTCCTTAGATGATCCGCCATTCATGGCTCTTATAATGTAAATTATGCTGGGGGTAAAACAGCTATCGGAGTTTTTATGTTATTTTTATGTATTTATTTTTTTTGTCTGTAGTTTTGTAGGGGTGGGGGGGTTGCATAGTTAGCGGTACTTATTACATGTTCTCGGATGGAAATAAAGATCTTCCAGTGACGAAACAAAAAGAAGGAATGGTTGGGAAAGAATTCATTTCTCTGTATCATGAATCAGGAGGGGAGTTTTTAACCTTACTCTAACCAAAATATAAACGAAAGAGAATTTAAATAATGTAATTTTGGTGAATATGATAGAGATTTGGTATTTGAGATTTGATGTTGTAAATTTGTATTTGGTCATTCATTTGTTGAATAGCATGATTCAACACACTCTAAAAAATATTTAAACGATTTTGTTTAAAAATAAGGATACTCACGAAAATGAGTATTTCTACTCGAAATAAGTGAGTACTTCAACTCAATTTGTGTAAAATTTTGCACAAATTCAGCAATTTGTGTAAAATTTTGCACAAATTCAGTTGAAGTACTCACTTATTTCGAGTAGAAATACTCATTTTCGTGAGTATCCTAATTTTTAAACAAAATCGTTTAAATATTTTTTAGAGTGCACTCATTCATACATTATAATATCCTAGAATCCTATTCATAGACCAGTTTCCAAATAATAGTAAGGTCAACACGGATTGTGGAACAGCGTTTTGTTAGGCGTTGTTTTTGGTCACTGTAAAATAACTTTGAAAAAGTGACACGTACCAAAAGTCTGTCAGACAGTCTGTCACAAGTTCTATATTCAGTAATTTAATGAAGCTTGCACTGCAGTTTATTGCGTTAATTTAGTCTGTAATTCGATATGAGCTGTATATTTGTGGAAGCTGAATATCCTTTCAAAATAAAATATCCTAATAATAACCTAAACTCAGTTTTCTCACCTTCATTATAGGTTATGTTGTATAGGAAATATATGGAGCGGTGGGTCGTATGCAGTAGAATAGACTTCAGTTAGTTTGATGGAGTTTTACGTCCCAGTTTCCAACCTATTGGTTTAAGTCGAGTCGGCCACGGCCTTTTTTCCAGTTGCGGCCCACTGGCTTATTTTCCCTACTCCATTGCTGATACGGAACATCACGCACAACGGCAGTAGGTTCAATTTTTGGAGTCTTTGGTATGACTAGTGAGCTGCCACTAGGGGCAACTCCCTGGTACAGTGTGACTCAACCTGGGAATCGAACCCGGGCCGTCCGCGTGAGAGGCGGATGCTCTAACGTTAAACCAAACACGCGCTCAGTACTGTTGCTTGAATCGTTTTACAGGTGTCACCCTTTATACATTTTGTACAAACTATGATGAAACTATCAACCATTTATTTTGGTTTTGTGCTTATGTTCAATCGTTTTGGAAGAGTGTTATTCAAACTTGGCTGGTCAAGGGGAATACGTTTTCTGAGTAAGACGTTCTTTTTGGCTTAATCAGCAACGAATTCAGTCCTATCAAATTTCTAAAAATTCTATGCCTACAGTTATTTTTTCTTTTGTAAGATTTATGACGTTAAATCAACTGTGAAGGGTTTTTTTTTTGTAAATTTCGGTTTCAATTAAAAGTAGAAAAGTATATTTCGAAAAAGGAAGGTGACGAAATTAAGTCTTTCAAATTAAAGGAATGCTTTAAAGATGTTGAAGAAATGTGATATATGTTGATCAAATTGATGTTTCAACAAAATATGTGTTTTTGCATTTGTTAATGAGAGATAATTAAAATGGACGAAGCCTTGTAAGCTCCTTTTTAAATGACTAGAACCAAAACATATGCTTTAAATTGTAACTTTTTTTCGATTAATTGTCATATTGTTCTTACAAAGAAACGTCACGGTGTTTTTGGCATACGTGTTTGATGTGGCTGATGAGTAATCTGCATCTTTAAATCTTCAAATTAAAGTTATATTTTGGCTTCGTACCCACAAGTAAAATTCATACTTAGTTTGACGAGTGGCTGACTTTCGGATGTAGAAGATAGGAGACTGCCCTCTGTGCTGATAGGTGTCCAGACCCGACACATCAAGATAGGGAAGATAACATGGAGGTGCACCACCAACGGCTTCTGTCAGTTTCAATTCAGCGTTTCCTTTCCAGACTCAATTCTAGTGCACGAATTATAGCCTAACACTTTGCCTTAGATTTTATCAAACTCTCAATATAGAGTCTCTTTACGAAAGAGAGTCGTTCTGTCAGTTATTCGATATATCAGGTACCATTTTGACATTGTGGAGAGAGCAGAGTGTTGTCATACATGTACGATAAGGAAGGCCTTTAAAGAATCAAACAAACACTACTTATAGCACTCAGCTGCAAATACTTAGCCCCAACATGCATGAAGGTACCTAGCCTGTGTAGCTTCTCTGTGGCTGCAGCCCCCTTTAGGCTGAGCTGAACGAAAAGATTTCGTCCGCTCCGCGGGCTAGAAGGTACCGTGCGAACTTCCTTTCGTGCTCACTTTACGCATGAGGTGGCGCTATTTCAGCTGATGAAAGGAAGATTCACCCAGACTTCACGTAGCACCACTTGAGGTGTTGCTGATATCACTCCATATGCTAGCAATATTACCTAATTTAGGAGTCATGGCACGTCAAAGAAAGAAAGTTCGGGACCTTTCGATAGGGCCTCAGACAAGACAAATACTTTCATCAAGTGAGGCTGCCAGCTCATCTACCGTAGACCAGGGGCGGCGCCAGCGGGGGGGGGGGGCGGGGGGCGACCACTGCCCCCCCCCCCGTCGGGGAAGGTCGGCGATTTCGTCTAAAAAATAAAAAAAAATAATAAAAAGAAGAAGAAAAAAAAGTACAAGGACTGAAATTACTGGATGGGTGAACATATTTTTTGTTTTGAAATGCTATTTTAATACATATAGGAATCGATTTTCAATCACTTCTTCTTTGCTCGGTTAATCCTCATTTCATGTACCTTGTCCTATCTCCTCCCCCGTCGTGGAAGGACGGCAATTTCCTTCGGGGATGCCTAAAATGGACGTAAAGGACTGAAGTTACTGAAAGGATAATCATGAACTTTTATTTTCTTTTTGAACTGTTTTATTCTTTTGTAACGGTATTTTAATGCCTATCTGAATCTATTTTAATCACTTCTTACTAGCTCTGTTATCCCTCGTCCCATCTTCAATCCTCAAGGTCATGCCTCCGTCGGGGACGGCTGCCCTTTCCCCTGTTGTTGAGAAAACCCCTTCATCTGCATGCCCACGTTAAACTGATAAAAGATGCGGTTCTTATAAACTTCAGTCATCCGGACGGTCTTCTTGATTTTGCTCACTAGAAGAACATATTCTTCAAGGAGAATCACAATTCTCAATTTTCCTGACAAAAACAGACGAGAGGTTGTCCAGGTGCATGCAGTGCCCAATGTTCTGCCACCTGGCCTGCCTCTACAGCCGAATTCTAGTAACGGTAATGAAAATCAGACAGGTTTCTTCAGCTACACATATTAGGCTGATGACAAACAGTAGTGTGAAAATGTCTCCCAATTAGTCTGACTGAAAATTTATTTGAAGCCACCCTGTAACGTGACATATTTTCAAAATTTCAAATACATAGGAACACAAATCATTTATAGTCTGGTGTTCGGGAAGTTACGCAGAAAATCTCATCTTTTTAGCGGGCCTTGCAATGGACTACAACGACGATTCCGTTACAGAGTTTTCCCCCGAAAAGAGACAAGAACATTAGGCCTACATTTAATTAATTGCAGCAGTACCCTTTTATCTGGTAATTTTCTGATCACTTAGCAAGTTCGGTTTTTTTCTATTGAAGTGAAACTTTCATTTCAAAGGAAAGCTCAAAATAACGACTGCTTCATTTCTTGTTACAAGTCTGGGAAATGTCTGTTCCGGCTGTCTGAGGGGTTAGATTTTTTAACAATTTTCTGTACGCTCCGCGTCAACTGATGGTAGCGCTCCGCTTAGATAGAGTGTTTTGGTTGAACAGATTACTTAACAGAACATTGAAAGCTTGCAAATTGTTCTTCGTTTTGGTACAATATTATGGAGTGAAAATTTTATTGGCAAAGAAAGCTCAAAATAATGACTGATTTTTTTAAGGTACGAGCCCGGGAAATGACATTTCCTGCTGTCTGGAGGTTCTTAAATTTAAAAAAAAAAATTTCTGTGCTCTGCACTTTGCTAGTCGTTCGGGCAAAATTACATTTTCGGACAAAAGAGACAACTCTGCTCCGCTGAAACTGAAACGTTCCCGTCCGTCTATGTCAATATATAAAATATAAAACTTCAAATGTATGGGAAGCTAAACTGTTTCCGCGGGAGAATTTTCCCAATATGGTCCGAGTTCCTTAATCTGCATGATGATATTCAGTAACCCCAACCAAACTTCAGATCACACCCTACTTGATTTTCTTGTAAGAAGATTTGATTCTTGCGTAAAACCCGTAAATCTGTCACAAAATTACAAGTTTCCTCCAGTATACGCTTCAGGTTATTAAAAGGGGCAAAATTTTCCAATTTCAATGGAAACTCCGTACAATAAATAACCAAAGCCAACTCTGTTAATCACCCCAACATTCTACCTAATTTTGCTCTTGAAAGTCATATCACTTAATAAAAAACCTAAATATTTCATAATAACTGTACCCCAAACTAAATTTTCTTCAATTAAATTCCAAAATTTCTGCAATAAAATAAGCTCTTAATTTTCAAATCTTCGTTCAAAAAAGGAAAAACCTTTTCGGGCAACCTATTCTCGTGTTGAAGCATTATACGTAGGCCTAGTACGACTAAATGTGTAACCCCAAAATATTAACAGCTGTCGCCTATGCAACGTTTTTTATTTTTCCCATTTGGGGGACAGATCCTTCAATAAACACCCCATCTTTTTAATGGTCCTCACAAAAGCAAAATTTTTTTAAAAAATTATAAATTTTGTCTTCAAAATAAACTCCAGGTTTTTAAGTTTTTGTTGAAAAGAAGGCCAAAAAATTTCGCGCGCTGCGCGCGCCTCAAAGTGTTAAGTCACATCCCCCTCTGGACTAACTCAAAGCCTTAGTCGGGGCCTTGAAATGCTGGCCCCCCGTCGGGGAAATCCTGGCGCCAACCCTGTCTTAGACTCATCAACGAACACCCATGAGGCACATATTTGATTTTCAGTGCGGGCAGTTGAGACCAGCTCTAGAAATGCTACGTTTGAGCTGGAAGGACCTTATATACATAGTTATGGCAAAATAGCTATACTCTTGCCTGACCAGCGTTCATCAATTGACAACAAGATCCTCAAAGTCATCATACACTTATGAAACACCGCACCGTACACTTGTGTTTGTATCGGATGTATAAAGTTCCCGTAAAACTGCATTTGTACCGCACCCTTCAATTAGGTATGATGTAATGGGTGCGTTTCCATTATTGTGCTTCTCCCAGCCAAAGCTTAGGATTTCTATGGTTGACACAGGGAGCTGTCATCCCTGTTTGAAACTTGAATGGCATCTTTATGATTGTGACAAGTTTCCAAAACATAAATCACTCAACATGAATGAAGTATGTTGATATATTTTTGCCACGTACAATATGTTATATCTCGCTCGTTATGTTTTTTCAAATTGTGGTCTCGACGGTTTATTCACCACCAACAATTCCACAAACGTATTTTATCCATTAGATGTTTTACACTTCTTACCGTGGCGATATCTTGATACATGATTCCCCCAAAACTGCTGACTTCAACTCAATGTTATGACAAGCATTGTCCGTTCGAAGAATTTGTTATTTCCTTTGTTATGAAATTGTTGTTTCGTATCTGTATGTGCAACATCCATTCCATTTTTCTTGATAAAATTGGCCGACAGGTGGATAATCTTATCACAATTCAGTGCGGACAGAATCTCTTTAAGTCAGAAGAAAACAATCGAAGTCCACATGTTTGTTGTAAAAAACCAGAAATGTCAAATAGTTGTCAAGGGAAACAAAGATATAATGAGTTGCAGCGAGTGTCGATATATCTGCAGGCCATACTAACTTGTAGAAATGAAGAGGTGAAAATTTAGCTGCAATTGTAATCCTTTTGAAGTCAGAATTGCTTTCATGCGAAATTAGTTTACGAGTCACTTGTGTACAACTGTATCGACTTAAGAGTCAGAGAGCCTTGATTTTTCTTCTGAATAATCTTTTCGCATTAGAACATTATTAGATTGTACTTACCACTTAGCCTGTGGTTCCTTGCTTAAGGCAGGTAAGGAATCCATGCGATGTTGATGTCGTGTGTATGCGTTGGGAGGGGGGAGGGGAGTTGTAAAAGTGCTTGTTGGCACGATATTTCAAGGTAGGAATGTACGACAATTGTTATTTTGAGAGAAAGATCCCTATTATTTATGTTGGAGCTCAAAGGCCATTAAAGGTCACCATAGGTCAAAATGGATAAAAGCACTTCAAGTCCTTCTACAAAAGATATGTCACTGAAGATAACCAAAAATTTGACATTTTTGTCTAACTTGGTATATAGATTTTTCACTGTTCGTAGTGAGAACCTTATTTTTAGAAATTAAAGGTCACTTGTGGTCAACAGATATTAACACTTAGAAACTTCATAAATGAACTGTATAAAACAATATCTTAATATAGAAATGACGAAAGTTTTGATATTTTGGATATCGGTTGTCCTGATGAGAGGATTGAGGCCACCAGTGGTAAAATTACAAATTACAAATACTTGCTAAATGAAATGTAAATATGATTAGTAGAAGAACCTTACCATTTTTGGTGGATATCAGAGGTCAATTTATGTCACTAGTGGTCAAAAGTTAGATGGAGTCACCGGGGGTCGAAGACCTTGGTAACACGACTCACTCTTTCTACCCCACCCTCTCGATACTGAGGGGTCACCACAGGCAATTGTCAAAGAGTTTGGACAGATTTCCTTGTATACTAGTGCTTGGATGTGTTTTAGATAGAGAGAACGTCATTGTTGTGATGAAGGTAAAGGTCATTTGGGGTCACTGGGTCAAATCATGAAAACTTGTTTACCACGATACCTCTATGTAGGCAGCCTGAATCAATTTTGTGGATGCATTATGGTTAAAGAGAGAATCCTATTGTTTTGGGAAGCTCAAAGGTTATCAAAGGGTCGCTACAAGTAATAAAGCAAAATTTCTCAAGATCATCCCAGTTCACAGAAGACAAAAAGCAAAAACATCCCAAGAATTCCCAAAATGGTTGTTAGCGGTCACTCGTGTGATCAAAACGGTGTGTAGGGATTAAACGCTTTTCTAAACAATTTTTGTTCCCCGTTTGGAAATACCTTTGCACTATAAACACGTCCAGAAATTAAATATATAGTGCTAATCATTTAAAAACGAAGTGTTTAGGAATGAAGCACGTAGATAAGCATTGTGAAGTTTTCAAAGCGGGAACAAAGATGCGTTTAATTGATTAAAATTTTTATGAAAAGAGTTTTTGAGATCTGTGAAGAAGAAACAACAAAAGGTCTGAACATTAGTAAATAAATACAATTGCCCAAGATGTAAAATGTTATTCATTGTATTTGCTTTCGACAAGGAATCACTAAGTCTTCGGGATTTGTAGTTATTTAACAGTGCAGTACAATTCTTTTTGTTTTGTCTTTTGTGAACGGCAACCCCTGGGCCACGGATGATCCCTCGGGCAGCATATTGTTTGCACGCTTACTTTTGACAGGATATATATAGACCTTCTTGCCCGGATAATTTGAAAATGGATGAAAAAAAGAGATCATTGCTGTTTTTGAAACTATAAAAATGCCCGCACGCTCAGTGATTAACTACATTAATAACGAAAAAATGGTTCTTACGAAGGAAGCGAAGTCAATTTTTACCCGGACCTAGCTTGAACTATGAATTAGGTTGTCGTACAAGTTTAAAATAGTAATAAACGAGAATTTCATTCAACCGTGGTGAGAATTTGACGAATCTTTTTGTAGAAAAAGACGAATCTCCGGTGTTATGTAACTCTTACTTCAATCAAACTTCACTTCACAACTTGCGGGTTGAGATTCAAAAATGGTGTCGTTTTTTTCGTCGTTTTGAAGTATGTTTATGTTTCTTTTGGAATTTTCGTACTTACTTTAAATTAATAAAAACAAAAGCATAATAATAAAAACAAGAGATATTTCTACAGTTTAAGATTTATGGTCAAAGAAAGAAGTGATATGAAAAAGAATACAACAAGAAGATTCAAGATTTTGAAGGTCTGACGTGGCTCAATGGTTGGTAGTACTTCTTTTTGTTGGAAATATCCACTTATTAGATCCTCGTAAAACCAATCCACTATTTTGTGGTAGCTAAAATATTGCTGGTTGGTAGAGACGTGGTTACGAGTGCTTGTTCGGCATGGTAACTCACACAATTAATGTTGTTTGAACAGTAATGTAGGGCAAATAGTGCCCGCCATAGATCTTTTATTAAGGCCGGGGCTGAGTTCACTCGTCCTGGACTTATCGTGGGGTTGTGAACTAGTCCCAAAATAAAAATTTGTCTGTTCCTAATTAAAAAGTAAATATCACTTATCCAACAATGCTGAATTCCTACAGACTTCAGACTTAGTAAACTAGCCACCAGCGGAGCACAATCGGGACAATCGGACTGAAATAAGAAGGCTGCTCTTTAATTGACATAATAGTTACATCAAGAGTGATAACTTAACCTATATATTATATTTATGCTTTAACCTGGATAATGGGGAAATATATTGGGATTCTCAGTTCACACATTCCTACCTCTTGAAATTATCAAGTGGAACACCATAATGTTTAAAGCACAATTTCAGGGGTCGGACACGCCCCAAGTTGGGAAAAATTTGAAATTCTTCACGCCAAGACGTTCAAGACATTTTGCGTTTTTGGTATACTTAAACTTGGTATACTTAAACGAAACATTCTCTCCCCAATGGTGCCTCTGTTACTCATTAATGTTTACAAACAAATGCTAGGGCTGATTGGCAACAGTCTTGATGAATTTCGCTAACGTTTTCTTCATAATGAATTGTAGATTCTAATTTGTCTATGTACATTTGGCGTGCAAACCCAAGATCTCTGCACACGCAAACCCTACTAACACATATATGCCTGCGCACACTCTATGCCAACCACGTGACAACCAGTGACGAAAGCCGTGGTGAATCTTTTCACAATTTATGCGATTGTCTTATCATTTTAGGCGAAATCCCTTTGGTTAGCTAACTGCGTTGTCAATGTCCAAATTTATTCAGAAAATGGGATAGCACGATTTCTGGACTCTGCTTTTAAACAAAATAAATTAAATCAAACTGTCAAAGTGATCCAAAGTAAAATAATAAAGTCTCTAAAAAGAATATTTTCTCTAGCTGCAGTCGTTCAATAACATTCCTCTACATTGCCACATTTGAGTTTCAAGCCGGGGTTACATTCCTGATAGAAACGCCTTTCATAGTTTCCGAAATTTTAGCTCAAGATGTAGGTGACCACGATACCGACTTTTAAATATACCAAGAATGTCCTACTTCCGAGCCTTAATATGATATGTTTGGGATAAAAAACCTTTTACAAAAATGAAGAAAACCGAAAGATACCCAACATAATGGTTTGCCCTTCAGGTAAATGATCATGTAAACTTGTTTTTCAATTGATAAGGTACATGTCAAATATTCTCCTCTTTATTGTTTTATTTCCAAGAACCAAAAAGTAATTTGTAAAATCCTGTATCAGTTCACAGATCAGGTGAGAGTCTGTGACCGATATCTGTATGTGTCATGTTTCACCATCATGTTTTTTATGTTTCATGTATTATTATTTGTCAGTACATGTTTCTATTATTGATGAGATGTGTGTTTTATGAGCACGCAATGCATTACGACTCCCTGAAGCTTGTCCGCGTAGCAGGCTACACGTTATATCAGTCATAGTTCCTGTGTTGAAAGCCTGTCGAGAGGTTAGCGGTTTGACGGACTGACGGAAGTCCACTCCACTGGGAATTACGGAGTAATCTAGGTTATAAAGGCAGAGAGGTGAAAGAAATTCCAGTATTGCATTTTGGTGAATCCGAAACTATTTAATGTTTTGGTACTTAAATAGCAAAATGTTCTCTTTTACAAAAAAAGTGTATCAATTTTTCTCATTACTCAAGGAAGAGACTATATTAGTCTCTTTGCTTGAGATACGGCAGAGTCGACTGGCACTGGCACCGTTGCCAAGCTAACGGTTTGAGCCCTAAGTAGTTAGTAGTCTCACAGTCCAACCCACGGTATCCAATTTCTGTGGGGCGGGGGGGGGGGGTTAGTTACGTGGTTTTACATACAAGTTTTTTAACCAATGAGGTTGAGTCTGGTCTGCCACTGCCTGTTTAGTGGGGCAAGTTGTGGTTCACGGGCTCGTGGGTCCTACTATATGAATTGATAATGTTGACCTCGAGGCACAATGGCAGTAGGCTCCATTTAAAGGTCTTCGATAATACTCGGTCATAAATTCGAATCCAGACCTCCTGGCTGCAAGTAAGATGCTCTTACCTCTTGACTTTGCAGTTGGTTCTGTGAGAGGGGTCAACACGTGCCCGTGAAATTAAATACGTGTGTTTGCATGTAAGTGTTTGTGTGTTGAAATATGCAACTTCACTCATATTAGAATAAGCACAATATTTGGTTATCATATTTACACAGGTCAAAAACCACCGGATCAAATTTGGGTTAAAGAATCCAATTCTGTTATAAGTTTAATTAATGCTTATTTAGAGAGGTGATCAAAAATAGTTACCATGGCCTTACCACTGACTTAAAGATATCATCCAGTCGCTTGCATTATGAAATGAGGTAAGAAAAGCTACCTCTAGAGCGTAAAAAGAATCATTCATTTCATTCATCAGTTTAGTGAATTTACGTACACTGATATATATATATATATATATATATATATATATATATATATATATATATATATATATATATATATATATATATATATATATATATATATATATATATATATATATATATATATATATATATATATATATACATACAGGAAGAACACAAGTGAAGTCATAGACTGGTTTAGTGGAATACACGACAAGCACCAACAATCGTTTATTACTTTTGACATTTGTGAGTTTTACCCCTCAATAACTACCGACCTCCTCAACGAGGCTTTAGACTTTGCATCAAACTACACAGACATACTAGCATTCGAAAGGCATATTATCTTCCACACAAAGAAAACTATGCTGTTCAACGTTGAAACACCATGGTGCAAGCGTACCGAATCTTTATTCGATGTCACCATGGGTAGTTTCGACGGTGCTGAAACTTGTGAACTAATAGGATTGTACCTCCTATCACAACTTCAGCACATTAACATGAATGTCGGCCTATGCAGAGACGACGGTTTGGCTGTTTGCAAAGCAACATCAAGGCAAACAGAAAAAATAAAGAAAGAAATATGCAAGATATTCTCAAATAACGATCTTAAAATAGAAATTTAATCAAACAAAAATATAGTGAACTTCTTAGACCTTACCCTTGATCTTAGCACAAGCACATACAAGCCATACAAGAAACCAAACAACACCCCTCTCTATGTGCACAAACAGAGCAACCACCCCCCACTTATCATAAAGAACATTCCAGAAAGCATCAACAGGAGACTATCCAACATTTCTTCCGACGAAAACACATTCAACACATCATCGCCCGTATACCAAGAAGCATTACAAAGAAGTGGCTATGGGTACAACCTAAAGTACGAGACCCAACCCCCTAGCACCAGTCATTCCAAGGGAGCCCCGAAACGAAGACTAAATAGGAACGTAACCTGGTTCAACCCGACGTTTAGTGAAAGTGTCACAACCAACATTGGCAAGAAATTCTTTAACCTCTTGGGCAGCTGCTTCTCACCTGGGCACAAACTACATACTTTACTCAACAGAAGAAACACGGTGAAACTGAGTTACAGCTGCATGGCAAACATAGACCAAATTATATCAGCGCACAACAAATACATACTGGCGAAACAGGAAGTAAAACCAGCAACGCAAAGCAACTGCAATTGCAGAAAGCAAAGTGAGTGCCCATATTGGAAGGCAACTTTCTCACGAACAACATTGTGTACCAAGCAACTGTAACACGCCACGACAACCACAACGAAGAAACATACATTGGTCTAACAAAGAACACATTACAAACAAGATACACCGCCCACAAGTCTAGCTTTAAACACAAAGACAAAAGAAACGCAACTGCACTCAGTGAATACATCTGGAAACTAAAGGATACAAATGTAGAACACTCCGTAAAATGGAAACTCATGAACAAAGCTCGAGCATACTCCACATCATCTAAAACTTGTAATCGCTGTCTGGAAGAAAAGTTCTTCATTATACTCAAACCTTCCTTAGCAACTCTAAATAAAAGAAACGAACTGATAAGCTCTTGTAGACACAGGAACAAACATCTACTGTGTAATTATTCTAATAGGTAATGTATCTTGGCTCGCTGTACACCGTTTGTGCCTGTTCACAACGAACACGGAACGAACACGTGCTTAAAAACGGACACGTTCAAAAGCAGCGAACACATACGTATTTAACGTTATTGACATCATTCTATTTCAGGCTTCTGAGGAGTGAGGACCTACATTATTGGCCCTTACGAAACAGTTCTGTAAAGCTATGTTGTAAGAACTTACCGCAACCTTTTCAATATATATATATATATATATATATATATATATATATATATATATAGGTAATGTATCTTACCTATATATATATATATATATATATATATATATATATATATATATATATATATATATATATATATATATATATATATATATATATATATATATATATATATATATATATATATATATATATATATTATATTGACGATTGCTTTCTTATCTGGTTGCACGGACAAGATAAATTTCATGAATTTTTGGGCCGCTTAAACTCTTTTCATGATTCCATAAAGTTTACTGCTGACATTTCTCATGATTCTATAAATTTTCTTGATGTAACAATTAAGCTTAAAGCTGATGGTTCATTAGAAACCGATGTTTATCGCAAACCAACTGATACCATGCTTTATCTTCCTTCTGATAGTTGCCATCCGGGTCACGTTAAGCGGAGTATTGCCTATAGCCTGACTAAACGTATTGATTCTATTTGTTCTTCACCCGAACTTGTTGAACGCAGGTGTGCTGAGCTTGCTGTTGCTTTAAATAAACGTGGTCATTCTAAGCGTAAGGTTAAAGCGGCAATTAATCGTGCTCTCAGAGATTGTTCTCAGCCACACGATCAAGAGGAAGCGCCCTCACATCGCGTACCTCTTGTGGTTGAATATCACCCGGGGCTGCCTAATATCCAAGAGATTCTCGTACGACACCAGTCGTTATTGCATCTTTCTCCGGTTATGAAGGAGGCGATGCCCCATAGACCATTACTATCCTTTAGTCAGCCTCCAAATTTGGGTCGTTTACTGGTCAGGGCAAAGGTTAACTTAAAGGATACTAATTTTGGTCCCAGTAATTACTGCGATAGGAATTGCATATTATGCAAGAGCCTTGTGAACACCAATAAGGTTACCAGTAAGTCAAGTGGTAGAGTTTATAAAGTGAAGGCTGCTAATGTCAATTGTACGGCTACTTGGGTGGTTTATTGTATTTTCTGTCCAGAATGTGGGATGCAATATGTGGGGATGACAACAAATCTTAAAGAACGTATGGCTAATCATCGTTGTGTCCTTAGGAACAGGGTTAGGTTAGGGGGTGATGGGGAGGGTAATGATTTCATGAAGGGTTGTTTTAGACTGTACTCTCATCTGTCGGAACACTCACCTAATGAGTTTAAGTTAATAATTTTACCATCCATGGCGCCCCCTACTTTCCCCCCGGATATGTCCGTTAGTTCTAGGAAACTTGTCTTGGATAAGGCACGCAGAAAACTTGGCTCTATTGAGAGATTATGGATGTGGAACAAACTGGGTACAACATGGCCTGATGGTCTTAACTCTAGTGATGGCTTTGACAGCCAGAACAGAAAGCCGAGGAGACGGCCCTCTCGTCCTGTCTAATACGAGTTTCTTTAATTCCCGTTTTCTCGCTGCTGGCCGGTGTTTCAGCTTTCTTTTCTTCTTTGTTTTCGTGCTCGTCCAGTGCAACGCTTCTGTGTATGTATAAGTGGTACCTTATTTAGTTCCGGTCTAGTAATTTTCTATTCTTCTTTTATTCCTTGCTTTTTATGTCTATTTGGTTAGAGAGTGTTGGAGTCTTTTTGTCATTTTGGGTTGTTTTCTTGAGAAAGGCACTGTGTTGCTGATAAACTGTTTAGTTACCATGGAGTTTTGAAATAGATTCCTGAAACTGAAACTACAAGTTGTCTTGTTTTTTCATTTATGGTTTTATATTGAGTGTTTCTGGTGATGTTCCTGTTTGGACTTATTGATATATATATATATATATATATATATATATATATATATATCACTAATTCGGCACTTAGGGGGAAAGTTGTTGTTGAAAAGTCGACCTTAAGGGGAAAAATTTTTGGGGCGAAATATAAGTTTCGCCGTAACGTTTCCACACACTTTTTCTATAGGAATACGTAAACGGACAAGGACGCCCTCCTAGATTTACAAAGTAGATACAATTACTTCAAAGTTGTCAAATTTACGGACACCTAGCTTTTAACTCGAACGGATGGCTGGCCATTGAAATAACGTTGTTTATATTTTTAGACGTAAGGGCGAATACTTTTTCTTATGTATTTTATTGTTATTTTTTCGCCCTATGTATGTATATAAATATAAATATATATATATATATATATATATATATATATATATATATATATATATATATATATATATATATATATATATATAAATATAAATATATATATATATATATATATATATATAAGGAAAGATAAAAAACAGAGTGTGCATAGAGATCCAACGAATGATTTATTGAAACAGAAATTTTCGCCGCCTCCTGGCGGCTTTGTCAACTGTGTTATGGAAATCAACCGTTACATACAAACAAGTTAGAGTTGAATGCGTACAATACCGCGTAATATTAAAATAAGTTGGAAAAGTTGTACACTGACGTCATAATGACGATGATCGAAAAGTACGCAGTTACAAGAGCGCACGTTCTCACATAGTAATTAATATAAAGCGCGCAAATCATATCCATGGCAAGCTTGATTAGCCAAAATATTGTAAAGTGACGAGACAATCTAAAATTGTAGTATGCGTACCTCATTTCGTTGTTTGAATAGAAGAGTATGTACATATTCAAAACTCCATTACTGAATTACTTGAAGAACTTGTATCCTGATAAATAAGTTAAATCTATATTGAAACCTTGCCTGTGGCTATTAAGACCTTAAATCAATTTGAGTTCGTGGCTCTTACGGTCTTCACTGCATCGGAACCTACCGAGTGCTATGGTAAACCTCAAGTCGTCACCTGTGTGCCCGCTACTCTGGAAATGTTCCGCAACTGGGGATCCGTTGGGATTTGCGTTTGTTTATGATTATTGAATCTCAATCTAAATTTCGTACTTGTTTCTCCAACGTAGAAAAAATAGGCCTACATAGTAAAAAACGAGAACAAACGGGTACAGTAGGTGTAAAAGGGGTTAAAAACTGGCTCAAAAGAGGGTGAATATTACAAAAGGTTAATTCTAACGTTAAGGCCGTGTGGAGCGAGAGTACCCAGCTTCATATATGTATATAAGCATATATAGGTCGAATAATTGGTAATTGATTCGATCATGAATTTTAATTCAACCCAATTACTGACAACGCCTTTTAGAACAAGGGAAGAAATTTAGAAAAAGACGAGAAGGAAAATTCAGCATACGGGAATTTGAAGCCGGGACGGCTCGCTTTCCGGGAGAGTTCCTTCCACTACACTAAACGTGGCGGACGTGATTAAGGCAATACATATATATATATATATATATATATATATATATATATATATATATATATATATATATATATATATATATATATATATATATATATATATATATATATATAAAGGTAAACAGATTGGAATGATAAAAAGTGCTAAAATTCGGAAGAAAGCTCCGCAACGTTTCGGGTATGTACCCTTCATCAGGCGGCAAAATAATAACTGATCAAAAAAACGATATTCAAAAGAAACAACAAACGCGTGCCGATACAACTCGATCGGCGCGCGTACAAAGGCCAAGCACCTACGTCAACGCGTTGTGTGTCTGGTTATGTCCCCATCAACTCCTTACAATCGTTTCTAAGTCCCTGTAGTGCGGACGCACTGGTAACACACGCACTACCCATGACAACATCCATCCAGCAAGCCAAACCAAAACGCGCCGACGTCAAGCGTACAACCTCTTTACAAAGGGATTGCCAATAATGAAATGTTTGCCTACTTCGCGCCGCAATTTTAAACACAGCTAAACGACGCAACCGTGCAAAACAAGTTAATAGTGATGACGCGATAAAAATTAAAAGTAATAATAAGTACACGCTAGGCGATTATGATGTCATTATGAACGGACTTTGCAAGGAAAATTGAACACGATCAATTTAAGTTCAAGTTCGGCAAACAGTCCGTTGTAAAATAATAAACACAGTCTATAACAGTTCGAGTTTGACGTTCAGCCCGTTAGGAGCTAGAGTTCCTAGCCTTACTATATTTTCGGCAGTAAGACGATCACGGTCGGAACCTCTGCATGAGATGGCCGCCGTGACCATCAGATCCTGTATAGAACAGGCCGATGGGGGGTTAAAATGGTCGGCAACCGGGTAACCTGGAAGGTTTTGCCTAATGGATCTCAAGTGTTCAGTAACCCGATCAGCTAATCGACGTTTAGTCTCACCCACATACATCATGGCACAGCGCTTACAAACTAGGATATACACTATATTAGTAGACGTACATGTAAAATGATGTTTGACGTCGAAGGAGTTGTTGTTGGGACCTACAACAGACAGAAGTCTGTCTTTGCTAACAAGTTTACAAGTATTACATCTACTACGGTTACAAGGAAACGTCCCTGCCGGATGTAACATAAAGGGTTGGGGATGTGAGGCCCGAACCAAGTGACTTGAGATGTTTTTCTCACTTCTAAAGGCCGTAATAGGCGGTTCAGGAAAATACTCACGGGTAGAGGGTTCTCTTCCTAGAAGTTTAGCGTTTCTGTGAATTGACTCAACAATGGGGCGAACTGAAGGATGATAAGACACCACGAAGGGTATTCTGGAAGTGGATTTGACGATATTAGTCTTGGGGGCCATGATAGTTGCTCTGTCCATCCCTTCAACCCTCCCTAGTGCCTTCATGAGTACCTTACGTGGGTACTGACGTTTCTCGAAAAAGGAGATCATATCTTGAGAGACCTGTTTAAAATCCCTATTATCGGAACAAATGCGTCTAGCTCTCAAGAGTTGCGAGTACGGGATAGAGTTGGTACATGACCTAGGGTGGTTGGATAGATAAAGCAAGTAGCTGTGGGAGTCTGTAGGCTTAAAATGGATATTAGTTTTTAGTTTTCTGTCACTAATAGATAGCTCCATATCTAAAAAGACCACTGAGGTGTCAGAAATACAGCTGGTGAACTTTAAAAAGGGGCAAAACGTTCCAACAAAGTGTATAAAGTCTTCTAAATCACGACGAGAGCCCGACGCTACCCCAACAATGTCGTCGATGTACCTTTTATAGAGAATGGGTGCACGGCCACTAAAGCTAGAAAACAATTGCTCCTCAAAGTGTCCCATTGTGAGGCAGGCTATGGATGGTCCCATCTTAGTTCCCATGGCTACTCCCCTCACCTGGCGGAAAAAGCGAGCGTTGAACTGAAAACAGTTCTGAGTCAACACTAATTCGGCCAAACGAAGGAAGGCAGTAGTAGGAATTGTGGGATCTTGACGTTGATCCAGGTAATATCGCATGGCTGTTAGAGCAGCGTGGTGGGGAATTGACGTGTAAAGGCTAGATACATCCATAGTAAATACCAATCGTTCATCGGGACCATCCGGAAATTCAAAATCTTGTATTAATCTAAGAAAATGAGGTGTATCCTGTACAAACGATGGTAACTTGGATACTAATGGAGAGAGAACGGAATCAATGTATTCTGAAATAATAACAGTGGGGCAGCTATGTGAGGAAACGATTGGTCGACCTCCCTTATGAATCAAGGACACCTTCCTTCTTCGGCCAAAACACTTATTCACCCTTGCCCTCAGATTTCTAATTTTTACCTTCTGCCAAAAACTCACAAAATTGGAAACCCAGGTCGACCAATCGGCGCGTTTTGGTTTGGCTTGCTGGATGGATGTTGTCATGGGTAGTGCGTGTGTTACCAGTGCGTCCGCACTACAGGGACTTAGAAACGATTGTAAGGAGTTGATGGGGACATAACCAGACACACAACGCGTTGACGTAGGTGCTTGGCCTTTGTACGCGCGCCGATCGAGTTGTATCGGCACGCGTTTGTTGTTTCTTTTGAATATCGTTTTTTTTGATCAGTTATTATTTTGCCGCCTGATGAAGGGTACATACCCGAAACGTTGCGGAGCTTTCTTCCGAATTTTAGCACTTTTTATCATTCCAATCTGTTTACCTTCATACTTTACCTGTGCTACGCAGTATTCGACCTTAAATATATATATATATATATATATATATATATATATATATATATATATATATATATATATATATATATATATATATATATATATATATATATATATATATATATATATATATATATATATATATATATATATATATATACATACATATATATATGTGTTGAATGAAATGTACTGGAACCAACAAAATTTCTCGCTTAGCAAGTAGGATCCACATAGGATTCACAGACACCACTGAAATATTGCATATTTTGAGTGAGAAAAGTTAAGTGGCGGTCAACTACACGCTAAAGATGACAAGAAGCGCAACGTGCCTGGTAGCTTTCGGTTATTTATTCAAACTTCAACAGCCAAGTAAAATGAAACAAGCTAAAAGACGTTATAAATACCCCTGTGCATCAGAATTAAAAGGTAAAAGGTCAAAAGTAAAAAGCCCCCCTCAATAGACTACGGACGTTTATTCCAAACCTACAGATGGGCACCTCTATCTGCGCACAGATAGTGCTCATCCGTCCAGCTGTAAGCGGAGCATTCCTTATAGTATTGCCCTTCGACTCAAACGCATTTGTTCTAAACCCCAATTACTAGGGAATCGGTTAGTCGCATATAAACAATATCTTGTTCAAAGAGGTTACAATGAAAACTTCGTGCAAGGCCAGTTTCAAAAGGCCCAACTTATTCCTCGTATTCAACTACTACAAAATCATAAAAAGACCAAGGTCAAAGCTTCCCAGAGGAGTTACCCCCTTATTATGGACTACCACCCGGGCCTACGCCATTTATCCAATTTATTGCACGATAGCTTTCACCTGCTTTATAGTTCGCCGAAGATGAAAGATATTTTCCCAGAGAAATCCATTTTTCCCGCCTTTCGGAGATGTAAAACTTTAAAGGAACACCTGCAGGCTTCGAAGCGTAAATCAGTCACAAACTTCGTTGACAACACTGGGTGTAATAAATGTGCAAGAAAGCGTTGCGACCTGTGCTTGAACTTCCTATTAGAGGGTAAATATTTTTCAAGTTCTTGCACCGGTAAAAGGTACTCGATTTCTGAAAGCGTTCCTTGTACTAGCTGTAATGTTATTTATTTAGCCACCTGTTCACTATGTAACTTACAATATGTTGGATCTACTGCCACCCCCTTTACGGTCCGGTTTCGAAACCACAAATCGGACCTCGTTAATAACAAATCGAGGTGTGAGTTATCAGTACACTTTAACTCTAAGTCTCACAATCTCGACCATATTCGTTTTATTATTATTGAAAAAATTAGCAGTACCTCTAATGTAAACACCATTTTAACGAAACGGGAAGCTTATTGGATGGCACAACTATTTACTGTGCACCCTTTTGGTCTAAACAAGAGAAAAGAATTCAATTCTCGTAAAAGAGTCAGCTACTGGTCCTAGTTTTTGTTCATTATTGCCGTACGTACAGTATTTCGCTTCTCCTCTAAAAGGTTTTATCTTTTACTTTCCCCTTTTGAATTCGTTTTGCTTTTGTTCCTCCCTTTCATTTGTTTTTACGCTTTAATGGTTTTTCTCCGGGGATTGGTAGTAGACGGCTATTTCTTGGTATCGTTTTAGAGACTTGTGTAGTCTATTGAGGGGGGCTTTTTACTTTTGACCTTTTACCTTTTAATTCTGATGCACAGTGGTATTTATAACGTCTTTTAGCTTGTTTCATTTTACTTGGCTGTTGAAGGTTGAATAAATAACCGAAAGCTACCAGGCACGGTGCGCTTCTTGTCATCTTTAGCGTGTAGTTGACCGCCACTTAACTTTTCTCACTCAAAATATATATAAATATATATATATATATGTATATATATGTATATATATATGTATATATATATATATATATAAATACATAAACATTGCCGGAAGTCATATATACATATATATAAGATGTAAGAAACTTTAGAGTGGCTTGCCATCGCCTAACTTAAAGAGAGTAGTCATTACTCGATGTATTGTTACTAAATGGTGTTTTACGACCTGTTTCAATAAATATTCTTTTCCCTAATTTTAAATATATCATTGCGTGAACTTATTTTAAGCATTCAAAGCAAGTCTAAAAAGATTCCCTCCCATGCCACAGAATGTCTTTGAATTAATTAACTTAGTGTGTGCAGTGAGATTGTCGGAATCGTAGAAAGTTGCACTGATACGTTGTTTGAATACGAGATGCGAGTTCAGTGTTCATGGGGCACAAAATCATTTGCCAAATCAATTGTCCCCACCAACAAAATTCAAAAGCACCCCCAGTCGCAGAATTATCTCAAATGACCTATATTCTCAATTTTTTAAATTTGCAAAGTTGATTGTAATTTGTGAAGTTATTCGCTGGAAAATCCCACAAAGATCCCCAAACATCTTGTCGTCCAAAAAATGCAATATGTGTAAGAACTACAGAGAAAGATTGAACCTTCCCTCCGGCTATTTCCAACGGTGTCAATTTAACTCGTCAAAATCTTTTGAGAGAAACAGTCATCGCCTCTTGTTTTTCTCTTGTTTAGATCTTCGTGTCGAGAAGTCCAAAACAACATTTCAGACGGTTAGAACGAGTGAAGTGGTACGGCATTGGGTGTTATTTACTCACTAAAACGATACCGATATTTTACAAATAAAATCGTTACATGCATGTTTTCAATTAATTTGGGAAGTCTCAGCAACTTCTTTAAAACCTCCTAACCTGTCTGTTTTACGACATTTTTATACATTTATTTGTTGCACAAGGTAGAATGCCATTTGCATGCCACCCTCTTCGTGGACGGTGTTAGAAAGAATTATGCCAGCAACTTGCAGTAGATTTTTAGTTAAACGTTCCGGGAGGAACATGACCTCGAAAACAACAGAGTGCCCTGAACTTGCGCTTGTCATCAATATAAAAGCTGTTCTGTGGAGGCGTGAGGCCTCGATGGTTTTCCCGTCGTTGGCAAATCTCTCAAAATTAAAACTATTGGGAACGATGAAATATTCAATGAGTTTAAAACTTATAAAATGGCGTGAGACTATTGCGGTAAACATAAATGCTTCAAAAAACTTCCAACAGGAGGTGCAAGAGAGATCAATTCACTTTTATGCCGTGAGAGTACGCATTCAAGCCTCTATCTTTTGAGTTGAAAACTTTGATCTTTTTTAAAACTACGCCAGACTCTCTGACGAAGAGCCGTTTGGCGAAATCAAACTTATATTCTCCGGAAGGACTATATAAGTTCTGTTTCCCAAGGTAAATAAGTCCAATAAAAGACAACATTCGAAAGGTGAAGCCATCGACAAAATGCCTTTTTTCTTATGTGACCTGATGTCTTCTTTATTGAAAAAGAATGACATGCGTTTACTCTTTATTCACGAATCCGGACAGCAAGTGATGGTCTGATTTCAGTCGGTCATAATTGGGGTCCATCACCTTTAAATCTTTCGATTTCCTTGCTTACCTCTATCATGGATGGTTGTACACTGATTTGTATCTCAAATTCTCCAAGCTCACTTAAAATGAGGGTTTGAAATTTATGTAAACAATGAATGAAGACGATTTAAGGCTGATGGACCCTACAGGCACTAAAAACAAGCGCTAATCGGATTGGTCTATATGCACTAAGATTAAAAGACAACGGATACTAGTCCGCAAATGACATGTTTTTCTATATACCTGCTGTTTGTTTCCTCTTTTTTCTGGTTCTGCATCTTTATCACGGTTTGACGGGGAGAAAATGTCTCTCTAACAAACTCATTTTTAATTACTTCTTTTACCGGTTACTTTACACTACTTTTACTCAGCAATATTAGCTGTTATTTCATGTGGCATTAGAATGATTAAAAAGGGTATGTAAGTAAACAAAATTAATTAATATTACTATTCGCTTTTTTTCTTATTACAGAGGTATCTCCGTTTCGTTACCAGAAAATGAAGACTCAGATTTCTTTCGACAAATGCAAGTTCAAATTACATTTGTTGTCAATTTAGTGAGATCTCAACTTTTAAAGTTCATTTGGGAATCGTGTCATCATTTTGTTTACAAAAGAAGTTCGTATTGTATTTGTAATAAAAACGGAGCTAAAGCTAAAACCACTAGGATTTTGTCACTTATCTTGTAGTTGATAATAAAAAAGTTCGTAAACAATGAGGTAATTTTGTTCTTCTTGGAAGTACACAATCTTAGTAAGGGTTTTGGTTTTTTATCACGACCTAAGGCAGAACTTGTGACTGAAAATCGGCCAGTCTGAGGGGACGTCTGCCTCTAATTCTAGTACTAAAATTTTTTTAAGAGTTGATTTTTAGTGTATATCATAAAAAGTGCGGAACATTCCGACTTCATGAATATTAATGGGATAATAGGGGTGACGTGAATGTGAATTAAGAACTGGAATGTTCCAGACATGGTACAAAGTAAACAAAAGTAGGATAATGAGTTTCAAAATGGGTACAATTTTACAAGCTAGTAAATTAAATAACCATCAAGAGTATAACACCGTTACCGTCAAAACTACAAGCCAGAGCTGCATGCTTGTTCCTCGGACGTGTGAAAAATTCAAATTTTGCAAGTATGAGAGTTATAGAAAGTATGGTTTTGTGAAAATTGAGACCACTGTAACATACTCTATAAAAATGAAATCGTGTGTAAGGAACGTACCAGTGGTGGTTTGAGGCATTTTTCGTTCAAAGGCATATTTGTTTAACTCATAACACTAAGAGTCAAGGAGGCATTATGACAGATTTTATGTTACTTTAAAACAGGATTTGCTAAAACAAAGGGCGATATGATCCGTGTTGGGTTTGATTGTATAGGGCACTTCTACCGTGGAGGTTATTGACCTCAGAGTTAAGGAATTTCCCGGTTTGGAAAACTTAAAGCCAAAAAAGATAAATGATTTTATATTTGTTGAAACAGAAATCATTAATCTTTTAAGGAGCAATTTGATCCATTACTGCTAAATTGAAGGGTTTTTCTTCCTACAAGGCTATTGACCCCAGAAGTTGTAGGCGTGGGGGAAAATGTATCAAACAGCTTTGTCGAAAATACAGCCTTTTGCAATGCATTGTACATTAAATGTACAGACAGCAGCTGCACAGTCCATGTAAAGCATGTAATAAATATATGCGCCTCCAGCGGATCAGAAATCCATTTTGGCTAACTGAGTTAGTTAGTCAGTCAGTCAGTCAACCAGTCAGTCAGTCAGTCAGTCAGTCAGTCAGTCAGTCAGTCAGTCAGTCAGTCAGTCAGTCAGTCAGTCAGTCAGTCAGTCAGTCAGTCAGTCAGTCAGTCAGTCAGTTAGTTTTACCAATCTTTTTGTGCGACAAATTGTTCATGCTTGGTGTAAAGCAACCTACTGTACACCCACATGTCCTGATGACGTAAAGCGTCAATTGATTTGGAATAACTTCTTTATTAAGATTAATAAGAAAATAGTTTTTGATAGACACTTATATGACAAGGGTATTTAATATATTCAGGATTGTTTTGATGAAAATGGTACACCTTTAACTTATGAAACATTTACTACTAAATATGTTATTTCTAATCTCCCGTTTACACGTTACTGGGGGCTAATAAATGCTATTCCAAAAGACTGGAGAGTCGGTGGTGGTATTGGAAAAAAACAAGATATATGTCTACAGAATTCACATTTCACTAATGCCTTGAATTATAGATCTTTCTCCCAAGCCGTCTATATATTTTATGTAAAAAAGATTTCTGATACCCCCACTCCAGTTTAAGTTTTTGCACAGAATTTTACCAACTAACAGCCTTTTAAATTTTTTTTTTTTAATCCATCATTTATTGGTAATACCAACATCATCAAAAACAAACAATCAATAAATATACATACATATTCATATAAGCAATAATTATGTCGAAAAAGTATAGTGATCAATTTGATTGAAGGAGTCATACTAACCAAAGTCAAACCACATAGAAATCAAAAAAGAGACATATAACAAAAATCTAAACCAAAAAAAAAAACAAAATGTCCCATAAACCGCACAAGGACTCAAATGGAACATAATTTACATAAACGCACTCACTTAAGGAAATGAATTGAAGCTGGAAGAGGGTAGAGGAGTTTTAAACTAAGTGAAACAAAATACAAAAGTTAAACACGGTACAGCTCTGCAATTCACGGATCTCAGAATTTTATATACGAGAATAACAGCGAGAGTAAAAACTTAACTTGAACTACAGATAGAGCGAACATCACAGTCAATATTACAAAAAGATAGTGATGAGATGACGTCATCGTACATTTTCTTTCGTTTATGATTGCATGTGGATTTCAAGCATATATAGCGTTCCACTTTCAGTACGAATACAAGTTTGTGATAAAATTTCGGAACTTCTGGTAATACAGCTAGTAATTTGCAATTTTAAAGATAATGCTTACAATGACGAAAAATGAAATTGTACGGGTGTTGAAGCGAAAGTTTGTAGCCAAAAAAGAAGTCCGACTTTGAAATGACGAATTGTTTTCCAAAGAGAAAAAGTTCAATGTCAAGTAAAAAGTTAGACGTAATAGGACAACTCCAAAATAAATGCTCAATTGCTTCTTCGTCACGTTTACAAAATGTACAGAAAGGATTGTCAATCTTATTCATACGATAGAGAAGTTTATTCGTTGCTAAATTTCTATGTAGGAACTTAAACTGAAAATACATAACCTTTGTTTCGGAGAGAGAAGTTTTGGGAATACGGAAAAGTCTTTGCCAATCGTCTAAAGTAAAATTAAAGGAAATATTCCATTTACCAATTGCATTGGGGGGAAGACCTATTTTACCTACCAAGCAACAATACGCCGTACGGGAAGTAATGTTACAAATACGCCTGTTATCCATTAGTTCATTTTGTCTACAAGTCAACACGTTACGTTTCCAGTCACTTGGAATAGCAGACAATAGACCAAAATATCTTGTAAATGGAAAATTATTAATGTTATAGGCATTACGAAATTCAACAAATGAATAACTAACATTGTTTTCTTTAAAAAGATCTCTAACGTAAATAACACCAGCCATATGAAGTTTTCTGTCATAGGTGACACAACCGTCAATTCTAATATAGTTATTTTTCCAAAGAATCTGGTCACCGTATGATTCGGTTGGTTCATTAAAATGCAACAGGCTCCATGCAATACAAATTTGTTTAATAAAGTTATTAGTTATTTCATTTACATCCCCAAGCCGTCTATATATTTTATATCAAAAAGATTTCTGATACCCCCACTTGCATTAAAAAATGGAATACTTTATTTGTTGATTTAGAACACGATAATTGGGAAAGAATTTTTAAGATGCTCTGGGCTTCGGTTAACGAAGCTAAGATTTGCTACTTCCAGTTTAAGTTTTTGCACAGAATTTTACCAACTAACAGTCTTTTAAATTTGATGGGCAAAGTTGATTCACCACACTCTGTTCGTTTTGTAAAATTGAAGAAGAGACTTTGGAACATTTTTTTTGGAGTTGTAGTTTTACCTGTTCTTTCATTCTTGATGTTGAAATGAATGTTCTGAATAAACATTTTTTCTCTACAAAGCAAGATGTTTTTGGAGGGTTACAATAACACGATTTACCATCCTTATAATTTTCTTATACTGCATATAATTTTTTTTTTTTTGCTGTAAACGAAAAAAAAAACATTCTGAAACAAATTGAGGCATATATTTAAAGGCCAAAAATCCCCACAACGAATAGTTCCAATTCTCCTAACCTATTTACGCAGGGCTCTGCCCCAGTTGTCTTAATGTAAACTCATCCAGAAGCCATCTCAGTTTACTGCTCCAGGGTAAGTTAACTAGACCCCAGTGTGTTATCAGAGCATTCTCAGTACAGTGCATGCTGTTGAATAGGAGCTTCATTACTCTCCTTTTTTTCTCTGTTTTTATTTTGATTTGGGAATTTCTGTAGACTACTACAAAAAATTGCAGTTTGGGGTGAGAATTGTCTGCTAATAGTAATGGGGGATTTGTAAAATTTAGAAGATGTTTCAACATTATTTCGGGCTGACTGTTGTGTCATTTTTTATATCAGACCGACTGTAAGCTACCAAGTTATTAATTAAAATGAAGGATGACATTGATGATAGACGTGCCCCAACTTTGTTCAAGAGGAAAAATTTTAACGGAAGGGTAAATTTGTAAAATTGTTTTAAGTCACTGGCAAGCTTCAAACCCCCTGGGGAACGAAAGTTTTTCGAAAGGACGAAACCCCCTTCCTCATCCCTACTCTACGGGCATTGTCGTATCTGGATCAAAGAGAGGAGAGTGATGTTCCTCTAATATAATTAGTTTGTGTCTTCATCTATAGTCATTCTATAATTAGGGTTTACTGCCATAAATTTGTAGCTGTTCTTTATAAGGAAATTTCATGTGACGTCACGCGATTGAATTTGCCCGACATTGAAGGGCAAAATACGCACGCGGTAAGCGTATTTACAGCAGACGAGGTATTCCCATGGAAACTACACTGAAACGTACTTCGGGTGTTGCAAGTACTCTTACTGTGCGTGTTGAAAGAGTAGACGCCTGCCCGTCAAATGACGTCAATGAAATTGCCTAGTACAAATAAAGAAAGATGGTGAACATTATACAATTTGTAACCAAATCATCACGTGTTTAACTTTGCAGTGTTGTCTTGCAGATTTATAAAATTTGGCACCAGTAGCATACAAAAGTTTGTAAAATTTATTGTCTTTTAATAAGAAAAGGGAATAAAATGTGTTTTCAGACACTACCTAGTTGATCAAAATTTTAAATGATTTCATTTGTACTTTTGCTGAAAGAAAAGGCAACGATGGCATATACTCTTTCAGCAGGAATTTTATCCTTGCTCCCTCTCTGATGGGCAACTCGAGTGCGCCCAAGACTTCTTCCATTTCGTCTTAGTGTGAATGTGGATTTGGTCGGATTGTTTTCTGCAGTCTTTGGAGACTAAATAGTGAGACGTCTGAACCATTCCCAGTACCACTCGTGAGGCACCATATCTAGCAAAATGATTTTAATAAGAGGACTCAAATTGAAATTATCCAGAGGGACTACCGGTTGATGGAAGTTGATTGTGACTTTGAGTGTCATGAGAGCTGATGTTTTGCATTTCATTAGTCTTCGTTTTGTGTAAGCCAAATAGGGCAATTGAAACGTTTGTTGCACAAGTATTCAGAAAAACTTGGGTCACGAGGGAACCGAACCAAAATTTTGGGGGGTCAAATTTTAATTCAAGTTGGGTGTAATCAATCTTTTGGTGTCATTATTTTGCAAAATTATTCACGTCGATTTCCACTTTGGGGTCAAATCCTGGTTGATTTCCTTTCGTATCATATTCCTATATGAAAGGTGATCAAACAAATAAATTAAATTCATTGGTTGATAGATTCAGTTAAAAGACGCTTTTCCAAATAGCAATTACATTTTCTGTGGACCATTACAAAAATTGTAGTTTGGGGTGAGAGTTGAACGTTAAAATGTGAACAAAAAGTTGTGAAAGAAACCAAAACACCTTGTTATATGACCTTATGCATTATAACTGTGCGAAGATACCTATAAATACGATAGCAATTCAATATGGACACTTTTGCTGGCAACGGTATTTTCTTATAGCAAATTTGTTGGGGTTCTCATAAACTATGCAAACATTTCCATGATCGTGTTATCGAAACCTCGCCACCTAAGCTTCTTTCCTAAGTCAAGAGGATATCCCTCCTTGTAGATCGGCTACTTCTATACAGATTAAAAGACCAGTCAGTATATCCTTAAAGGTCAAGAGTAGTCCCTCAAATTATTTTGAAGCAACAGACAAATATCGCAATTTTCTTCTTTTTTCTCTTCAAAGTATCTTTTATTAAATTTCATATCTTCAAAATTGCAAATTTCAAGGTGAACCAAGCAGTAATTTCTAGTCAATTTTACATTTGAAAGGGAAAATTGCGGTCACATGACTCTCAACAGCCAATCATGAAACAGCACAGTCTACTACACGGCTTCAAGTTGGGGTGACTGTTCTTGTCCTTTAAGATCACAAAATATGGTACCAATCTGGCAAAGTATTCCCACTTCCTTTGTTATTCTTAATAATAGAATACCTTGTTTTTTTCTGAAATGTGTTCCCTTGTAAATAATTTCAAAAATTTGCATAACACTAAAATTTTTAAACTGTGTCAAAATTGTGATGTAGCAAATGAATTTATAAAGAACTGCATATGCTGAATGTCAACATTACAAAAAACATACAAAAAGCTACGTCTAATAAATTTCCCCGGATGACATCACAGATTTCCTATCATGCACCACGGAAGTTAAAACCAACACAACCCGTTCCATTTAAAAGATGTATCTTTCAAATGCAAGGTGCTACTGAAATGGGGTTTCCGCTATGTAACACTCAGAGTTCCCTGCAATTTTTAGATATTACAATTGTTCACCAGAGCGAACGTGTTTTTATCAACCTGAGCTCGTCATGCAATGAAGTTTAAGTTTAGTCACTCAAAGTATTAACGGGGCCCATCACTTTCAGGAAACTGTAAAAAAGAGATCATGTGTACAACTTGTGTTGTTATATAGTTTTTTATTTGTTGAAGCAGGCCCAGAAATACAATAACATTGTTCCAGGATGAAGATTTAGGTACAAACACGTCACGTGTACTTATCGTTTAATAAAATACTGCGATTCGGACGATGCTTTTTGTCTATGGATTCTCCTAGTACAAAATACACAACATAGACACAAAGTAACGCTTTTAAATGTCACATAGGATAACTGAGGAGTTGCTCCTTTTTCTCTTGTCTTTTATCACAGTACCATGCGTCAATAAGTTTCACACTCACCATAAACAGAGATTACTTTAAAAACCCTTGAAGTGTACCTAAAGTCCGAAATTTCAAAAATGTTTTTCAGAGCTATAAAAATGAATTTAAATAATAGAATTAAGTGACAAGTGCACATGAACTTTTTAAGGTAAAATATGAAATGATGATATTAATTCACGAAATTTAAAAAAAAAAACGTCACAGCGCAATTTGTGATGTCATTGTTGAACTTCTCAAATCACAGTCTTTGTATTTCTTTCTTTTTCCGAAACAAATTTCCCCTTGGGCCAAAATTGTGATTGAATTCTTACTGTTATGTACTGACTTGATTATATAAGACCTATTTGTTCAACACGCTTTGCAAGAAAATGTGAATCGTTCAAGATCATGTCAACATTTCAATTTCAAAAGGAAACCAAACATTTAATTTCTACGTTTTATCCCAGCAAAGCCACATCATGTTGTGTCATGAGATTCATTTTGCAGCCTCGATCTTAAAATTCTAGACTTTAGGTACACTCTTAGCTTAACTCAAATGTTCTTAAATTTCTCAAGGAAATATTGCACCAAAATATGTAAACTTGAAATATTTTTCACCCTTGGTGTACCTATTTAAATGATAAATAAAACCTAAACAAAAGTAAACTCTAGTAAAACTTGAGGTATTTCAAACCTATTTCAGACTTTGAGGCAGCTATGCTAATATTTTTGGATAAAAAATCAATCTATTTAAATCTATTTAAAGTGGTTATGTGGAAATATGGGAACTTACCATACAATCATAAAATATATATTTCATCATTCCTTCCTCCTTGTACAATAATACCCTTTTTCTAGCATAATTATTCAACATTTTAATCACCTAAGAGCTAAATCTTTTGTTTTATATAGGCCCTCGACTTGTACTTTAAACAGGCAACAAGATCCAGTTGTGAATGTTTCACGGAGGGCTTTGACCGAACTTCAGTAGGACCTACCACTCATCTGCCTTCTTACCAATACAACCATTATAATCTTAAAGGGAAATCAGATTTGGCCAGATGACATTAATCTTCTGTTCCAGCACCTCCCTTCTTGAACTGTTTTTTTACCAGAATGCAGAAACGAGGACTTTCGGGTTATATGAAGCGATAATTTTGTGCTAATTACTGTTGAATGACAATTCCTGAATATTTTTCGGATCATAATAATTCCGCACAGATGCAAGAGTAGACATGCCTTAACTACATTGTAAGCAATTACGACGTAAAACCTTGATCACGGATCTTTTTTTCTAATTTTAAGTGATGTTCAAGTATGGACAGCAAGTGATGGTCTGATTTTAGTCAGCCATAAGTGGGGTCTATCACCTTTTAGTATTTCGATTTACTTGATTACCTGGAACATGCATGATTGTATTCTAAATTGAACCTTGATTCTTTCATTTTTCTCAATTTCACTGAATGTGAGGGTTTTAAATTGATGTAGACAGTGCATATAGACGATTTAAGGCTGATGGACCCACTAATGGCTGCCTACGGTCACTTAGCACAAGCGCTAATCGGATTCGTCTAAAGTGAAGTGTTACAATGATGTCAAAAAACTGCAAAAACAAACTCTGATTGCCGCTATATGTTTTAACATATGGACACTTCACGATTGTTGTCACATCCATTAGGTGACAATACTTTAGAAACATATATCAAAGATATCTGAAGAAAATTGAATTGTTCACACCGCCGTAGGAAGCTACCTAAGAATAGAGAAAATATCAATGACTTGCCATATCTTCTCGCATGACATCAAATCACAAACTCGAGATTAACATACAGTTTGGCCACTATACAGCCAAAATCACCCTAAAATAATGTCTCATTTGTCTTTGATTTATCCCATTGTAAAATTCAGACACTTATAAAACCTGGGGCTGTCGTATTGTGGAAAAGTTTTACATTGATAAACTTGGGAAAGGGCTTTGTATCCAGTCATTGTAGAACCTGGGAGAGCAGTTTGAATCGTACCCAGAGCACGTCTTCTATTTGTTTATTTCTCACATGAAACTTTTCGTTACAACTAAAAGATTATTTTGATGACAAAATGTAGAGTTATGAAAATAATGAGGATTTTTTTTTTACTTTCTGTTCTTGTGCGCAGTGCAGGCAATCGTAATCTTTCTCTTTTTTTTTTTACTTTGACTTCAACCAATGCAAGAGCAGGAACGACACATGAAAGCGCCTTCATAACAGGTAAATCACGGTATGAAAAGACCAAATGACAGAATAGTTGCCCTAACCTGCTGACCATTGAGCTTCATGACACGGATGACCTATAGACGAATCCGAAAAGGGTTTGTTTTAGTAACTGTAGGCCGCCATTAGTGGGGTCCATCAGCCTAAAACCGTTTATATTTATTGTTTACATGAATTCCAAACCCTCATATTTACTGAACTTGGAGAATTTAAGATGCAAATTAGTGTACAATCATCCAAAATAGAGGTAAACAAGGAAATCGAAAGATTTAAAGGTAATGAACCCGAGTTATGGCCGACTGAAATCAGCTCATAACTTGGTGTCCGGATTCGTGCATAGTGACCCTACTTGGATACCCAATAATCAACAGCTATTGGGTAAATTTTAACCAATTTCAGGTATTTGACATACGTGACCAGTGCTTGTAATTTTTAACCATTTTTTTAAGTGTAGAAGTACCTAATTTCTCAGCTGCCTTTGTTAGATTATACTACAATTGGGCAAAACCGTTTCATTATCCTGACATACATGATAAGAATGACCCAAGGTGCAAGATTATGAGCGTAGGAACCTTTCCAAGACCGGGTGAAGAAGCAGGAGCCCACAAGGGTCAAATGATATTGCCATACATCTACCATGAAAGGACGCCCTCTCTCTACATAAGCGTAGTTAGGATTTTGATTTGACCCAAATATCTGATTACCGGTGTGTGGGAGGCGTCTTAGAAAAGCATGGGGAACCTTTTTAGAAGAGAGTTTCTTTAGGTCAAAACCAAAAATGACCCAAAAAAGTGAGCCAGTGCTTTAAATGTAACCATCGATGATTAGCTCGATGGCATGCAGAGCTTTGGACATTTTGGATTCGTTACATCATGAATTAGACGCTTGGAAAATCTGCAGCCTCACCGTTATGCTGTTGAATAAACCATGCTACATTAACAATCATTGGCCCCTTTGGACAAACGACCTAGAGGCCCAGGATATAGCTCTTCGCATTACTAAGTGGCACGAGTCAAGAAAAAGAGACTGATTCGTGGTCACTTTCCCCCTTCCCCCGCCCCACTCGAAATGAACTTCACAGGTAGTGAAGGACCCAAGATTTGGACTAAGGTGGGGACTGGGAATCGTTGGGAGACTACTTAAGTATAGCGTTACCACTGAGTAGTTGTCACGAGGATTTTCGGGACCGAAAACACCCTAAGATTATCAGAAATGGCTTTTCGAGCCATCAATCCAATTTACATTGTAATTGGAATAACATGCACACCCTCGTCACCTACCCAGCCTCCCCCACCTACTGGGAGGTATCTAAAATATAGTGTATATTTGATGAGCATTAGTTTGAAAATTTGAATGAATATTCCACAATTTTGAACATCCACAAAAGAAACAAGGGGCTTTTGTACTAGAACTGAGGCAGCTAGGAAAATTTCAGCTTACTACGCTCCTACCGCAAGACTATGTCGGTCAAAATGCATAAGTTAAACTTGACCAAAATAACTGGGATGAAAAAATGTTTTTTCTTTCAAAACTGAGTAGGTGTTTACCAATAACTGCCTCCAAAAGTAGCAATATCTTCGCAACTCGTGACTGTAATAGGTCCGTCTACAGTCATGTAAGGGCAAAATTACAGTTGTAAAATGTTGTAAAATCTGATAATATAAAAGTTAAATAAAAACGTCGAAATTATACATCTAGTTTGGCCAAGCTTGATACAACCATACGGAGTCCTTAAATAGAGCTGTGCAACCAATTTGCGGTCCCAAAGTGCTATTCAGTTGTACTAGGTTTCCTTTCGCTGACAATGAAAAATGAATACAGCAAAAGTATATCATTAACTTGCAAAGGACATACATGAGACCACGTAATACAACATAGATATGGAAGATAAATAAATATCTTCTCCATCATAAAGATTAATAATTAATGCATACATACTTTAAGCTTTTTTGTTGAACATAAATACATCAAATAAATTCCCGTTTGGTTGGATTAAAATGAGTCCTTGAGGAAAGCTATCTAAGTGAATGTGTGATAGTTACAGCAGTTAGTGCGGTAACTTTTTAAATATTTGTAGTTAATTTTTAAAACAAAACTGTACGATAATCGTATGAAATGATATAGTAAATGAATGCAATGATAGCGATGATGAGGTGAAACATGATTATTCTTTAACAAAGATATCTTTACAATCGCTCCAAAAAATCTTTTTCTTAAGGACTTGAGACGTCTCACTAAGCGTACAAAGGCACATTACTCAATATATATTTATCTTTAAAACATTTAAAACTGCAAATTATCACAATGTTCCTTATAGTGTATACACACTAACAGCACACTACATATAGAAACTCTAATTGTGATTGGCTCTTTCAAGAGGACTTTAAAGCAGTTTCTCTTAACGTGTAACTTAAATCATTGATAGCTTGCAGAGTTAATGATAATCAAATCACTGTTAAGGCAATAACGAACAAAAAGATTTACCTGAATATATTTGTATGCAATTATTTAAAAATTTACATCATGATGAAAAGATAACCATCGGAATTGAATATATTTACATTCATAAGATATAACAGAGAGTCTCAAAATCTCCCTGGATATACCAATATCTTAGACATGATCAAATTCAATTATCATTGCCTTGACACCGGTAAACTGGAGCAACTCTTGATTATTCATTTAATTAAACTAGTTATGCACAATGATTCAGATCTCTGCATTAGTTTCATTTTAAAGATAAAGTATGATAGACAAACGATGGGCACGTAGTTTGGTGTAAAGTCGAGTTCACACCAAAGCCTAAATCAGCTGCGATTGGCGAGCTGGACGCGAAATTTTTATTTCACAACAAAAAGGGGTTATCTTGGGAAATCCTTTGAAAAGTAATTTACCCTATTTTTCCAATATACAAAATTTCAAGTTCGACCCGCAGACAGCAGTAGATTTCGGGTTTGATCGGAAAGAACTTTAAAGGGAAAAAGAATGTCGCCCAAGCTTATTTTAAAACAGAAGTCACATTCAGTCGGTTTCTTTTTATTTGGCTTTCAAGTTATCTCCCATAATATTTCAAGACTTCAACATTACATGTTCTAGGTAAACCAATGAGTAGCTCTCCTAAATTTCTTAGTTTACTGAGAAAAAGTGTCACATGACTCTCAAGAGCCAATCACGGAACACGAAAGACTAATACACTTATCCAACATGAGGGAACAGATCTTGCCCTTTAAAGAAAGAATGGGATGGGATATTTCGTTTTGGTCAGGCAGCAAATCGAAAATAAAAAGGACGAGGGATCCGTTCTTAATCGTGCATAGTCTCGGAGTTAAAAAATCGAAGCGAAGAGACCCATTCACCTTATTTTCCCTTATTCTCAGAAACGATAGCAAAGATTTCTTTTGTAAAAAAACAAACGAAATAAGTCTTCAATGGGTCTAGATATCATTTGGAAAGTGAGCCCCACGAAGTTTCCCCCTCTTCCCTTCTGACAAATTCTGTTCCATTTTTAATCTAGTCCCATTTCTCCATTCGAATGTGATGCCCCGACTGACAGTTGCCGTGGTAACAATCTCGAAGGCTCTAATACTGAGAAGAGCGTTTAGCTCCAACAGAAAATATGATAAAAACTGACTTAAAAGGTAAAAAGCAGCCCTCTGTTTGTTAAGTCGTGATTGGCCAACTCATTGAATTTCATGTGAGGGGTATCTTTAGTGGAATTTGAACTCTGAAAGGGGTGTGGGGGCATATAATGAAGGAGAAACAATTTGTTAGTCAATGGAGCAACTAATGACGGTATTTTACATTAAATATTTCTGCTGCAGTCGAAAGCCATAGTCTACAGTTTCGTTTTACATAAAAAGTACGTTAGGTTGAAAAATAAATTTCTCTAAATTTGACTTCTTGTGGGAACAATGAATCATAAAAAACAATTGTTTTCATTTAAGAAAATTGCAAAAATTTTGAACAAATATTTGGAATTTTTTTATAGAAAGAAAATAATTCGTGAAATCAATAAACGAAAAAAAAACTAATTGCGAGACAACTGTTTATACAGGTTATATATATATATATATATATATATATATATATATATATATATATATATATATATATATATATATATATATATATAGCCCGCATGTTTGCCGATTCTGATCTTTAGCTTATTTCCAATAACCAGACAAACTTTAAAAACTCGATATTGGGACCTTTTTATGTTTATTCATGTCCCTTTGTTGTCATGTAAATATGCTTTAACGATAGATAACCGCACAGATCCGAATTTCCCCTGCGTTAAACCCGAGACGGGACAGATAAGTCTTTTACGATATTCTCTCTGTGGCTGAAAGTTTTCCTGACGCAGATCCCCCACCCTTGGAACCCTTGGAACCCTTGGAGCCCTTTGGACTCTTTGACCGCCAGGGTCGTAAGACTAAAAGCATCCGGATACGTTCGTAGCTCCGTTTTGAACCCGCGGCCTTTCTTTTGTTACTACACCGTTGGCAAAGCTTGATGTTGAAGAAGCCATACATGATTGGGTCAAGGCACACATTGAGGTTACCCAAGGCAAACAAGAATTCAGGGACCCATATTGGTATGTAATCTCCGTCTAGATTGTCGAGTTCATCTTTTTTTATGTGATACCATAATTCCATAACGTAAAATGGTGACCACGAGAGGAATGACGTGATGGTGAGGGCAGCAGTCAATCGCATCACCTTCTTACGAGCCCTTGGTATGGTGTCTCCGCTACTCTTTCGAAACACGTACATCGCTTTCTTCTTTGGTAAGCAACCTAAAAGTGAAAAATTAAATACGCATTAACATGGTATTTTTAAACGATTAGGGAGTTTCCCTTTTAGAAAAAAAGGGTTCATGGTACTGAATTGATTCCAAATAGGACAAGGTGGAGAAAGTTGAATACCTATGGACCATGTTCCATCTTCGTTTATTGCTTTCGATGTTCATAGGGAAACTTAACGGGTACGATAAGACTGTAATATCCAACGGATAACACCTACTGCTTTATTTTCCCATTACCCTCCTATCAAATTTTTAAAAATAGTCACCAATATCAAGTTTGTGCAAAAAATCTTTTTTTTTTTTAATTTCCTGCAATATTTTGTACAAAAATAAGACAAAAATATTTGGTAGGCATTCTTCTGGCAGCTCGTCAACCATATAGAAGTTTTGGGTTAGTTAAACCCACTCCCCGGGTTCCAAATGTGAAACATGGTAAAAGATCAGCAAATGCCATATCATGGTTCATTTTCAACACAGAATCCAACCTAGTTTTAACACTACATATACGTCAAAAATGTTAGAATTCGTCGCCAAAATAAAAAATGTCGTGAAGGAAGTCTTCACCAGCTCCCCTATATTTTCATCTTGAAATGGAGATGGTTAATGTTTCAAATGATGCAACAGATTTACTCAACCCCTTGAACTATTTGGTTCTGACAACAAATGTTATAGAGTGATTTTGGCGTTACGTCACATTTGGCAAACCATGCCCACTGCCGGCCAAAAATCAACACTGTTTTAGTGCAACACTCACACATGGGCGCAACTTTAGCTACACTAAATGCGTGTTTCAGTCAAAAGGGGGCCTGGCATGTGACGTAAGCGAAAGCACTCGGTAGTAAGAAAGGTGTCAGGAAAGTAAGAATTTATTGTTTCGGAGATGCAAGTTTTCCCCGGATCGTTATGTTGGTCTAAATGTGAAAACGACATACAAAAGACAGTCATTCCCGACATTTTTGTACTGTGGGTAAATAGCACATCGTAATGAAGAACAAGTCCGGTTTTGCATAGACAATTCTTTCATTCCATTTTCAAATATAATGACTACAGAAAAAATAAACAAAGGGTATTGCGTTCTAGATAACATTTGACCTTCACGCGATAAACTATTCACCTGTGTAATTTCTCTTTGTCCATTGGTACCATCTGACTAGTAACAGCTGACGGGAACCGGAAAGGGAACCACAGCAGTGTTCACACTACTACTGAGGTTCACGCAAAACTGGGGGCAGTTTCATCGTCTTGAGCTAGCTGAATATAACGAACTCTACTAAGTGCCTATACATGTGATTGGTCTCAAAATAGACTGGGTCGACAATTTATCCAATTACGTAGAAGCGTAGAAGCTGATATTCAGTTATTAATGAAGAAGAATGCACTACAGATTGCAGAATCGATGATGTAATGACAATACGCCCACACTACGTGCCGAGGAGAAGCTACGGATTTTGGTCAGAGGGGCGAGAATGGCCTACAGGTCAGAACTTAATTTTGGTTACCCCCTCGACCATCATGACGCTCTGTCACTTACTATGTGTCCATTGAGCATCAATCTGAAATGAGGATCCCTTTATATTACGAATCCCGAAAGAATATTTTAGAGGGGAAACCCCTCTCCCGATTCAATTGCTTATTACAAACACTTAGCCAGAGACGGATATTATTTTTTCTCAAAATTCGGAATTGCAATCAAAACGACAAATATTTTGCTTGCTTTCTGTATGATTTTCCTTGGTTTCAATGACTTATAATTATGTCACCAGCTCATCTATTGCCTGTAATGTAACACCTTCCCTCCATGAAAAAAATAACATAGATTAGTCGCACCAATTTTGTCAGTCTTCGGGCCAAATGTTTAAGGTCTTGATACAAACAAGCACAATCACCTTTGTCTGGATCCTGGAAATTCATTATCGTCTGCAAATTTAATGATACTTTCGAATATGTTGCCATCGATGTCCTTTAAGTTGAGCGAATGATAAAATGTAAAAGGTGTCTATACACTGGAAAAATAACCCCCAAAATAACAGCAAAACTAAACTCACTGAGACTTTCATTTATTTTTTAAGTAAAATTGATTTTATTTTGACCTACATTTTGTAAACTTACTTGGCTAGTAACCAAATCCCTCCGCACAAAACACGAAGTCCCCAGGTAACGATTACGGCCCGTCACCTTATGATATCGGGTAAAACAAATGAAATTAGAAAACGAAATATTCGCAGGGGATTAATCTGAGCAAGTCCTATTGATTTTAGGCATGTAGTATTTAATTCCGGTGTTTTGACAATCTGTTTCAGTGCCTTCATCAAGAAAATAAATTTGTAAGTTGTGGGCAAAATTTCAAAAGTAGTGGTTGCGCTTTGATAACGTTAATGTGGATAATGTACACTTTAAGACCAGAGGCAATAAATAATGAGAGAAAACCCGGCTGTTCTTTCCACATAATTTGATACTTGAGCTTTTTAAGGACTAATTTCCATCTTGTCAGGCGCGAACACAGACATTCCGAACCGGATGTGGTTGATCTGGAAACACTATCTACGTGGAGCGCCACCATCATTTGCCCGCGACGTAAAAAATTTTTTGAAAAGATCACGACCTTAGACAGCCAGGAGACTTATATGTTGAAAACTTAGGCAGCCGTTATTTCACGATAATGTCGTACTTCAGTAAAATATGAACAAATTGCATAATGATTAGAAAATTACCAATTTACACGAACCACCATAACTGTACGAAAGGGAAATGTAGAGAAAGCTTATCATGGGAAAATGAGTTTGTATACCAATTCGACAGAATACAATTGTTTTAGATGCAATACTTCAGTACAATATGAGATCGATGAACGTAGCTTATACAACTTAGAGCAGGGAGTTGACAGTTCCCTACTTAGAACAACTTCATTGATCGGTGAAAATCATTTTATTAGCTTCAAAGTAGAATAGCAATGCATCGCATACCGGTTAAATATTATCATTGAACTTTGATCTCAGCCTGCTTAGCTCAGTCTCTGATATGCCCAACTCTAACCGCTGTGAGATGGAAATTGCATGCGGCTAGAAATTGACTGTCACAAAATAATTTGATTTCCACGTTTTCCAACCTGTTTCAACGTAGCTGCAGGTAAACACAAATTAGTTATATGCATAGAAAAAACATGCGCACAATTTTTTCCAGTCGACAAGCGACCCAGATGCGTGGTATATCAAGGTTTTCGACAGACTATAAATCCCTACAAACAGTCTTTTTTCTAAAAGTCCCCTCGACTCTCTGGCGAAGAGCCAAGGGGCGAAAACCAAACATTTACTCCAGGAGGAGTTCTGCTCCCTTAAGGAGCTTAACGTCCCAAATGGACAAGTACGCCCTCAAAAGGGCAAACATGTGTGGTCCTGGGCATGACGTTAAACTGCATCCAGGGTGTGGCTTCTGTTCTATTCAGCCAAATCCCTACAAACAGTACACAGCAAAGGAAAACTTATGCGACAATAAGATTAAAATCAAGGTACAGGTAAACAACCTTTTTATTCACCGTTGCAGGAGTCAGTGACTGCAACAACTTCATTTATGGCAGTTCCCGGTTCTTGTTATTGTGACGAAACAAGCGTAAGAAATTCCAATAGAAATTCTCTGAATATCATACGAGGTTCCTGCAATTCGTATTTCTGTTGTGCGGAAAGGAAGGTTAAGCCTGAACCCCGCCTCCTTCGCAGCCTTCCCTTCCATTAATATTATGCTAATGATTGTGTATATTTTTATAGTTGACGTGCCGAAAAGGGGGTAGACCACGCCCGGGATACCCCCACCTCGACACACATAGCTTTAAGTAGGGAAATTCAATAAATCCATATACGTCTACAAGTGAAAGTAAACTTGACACTAACGGAGATTTCTTGATTTTTAGAGGTATTTGTGTATTAACAGATAAAGGGAAATATTGAAAAGCGTTCACAAGTATTCGCTGGTGGTACTTCACAACCAATAGACCATGGACTCAGACGTAAACTAACTTAAGGCTACGTTCATAGTGTAAATTTACTCAAAACGAATTTAGCTTTTTACCTACCTTAATGTATTGTCTCAGATAAATTATGTTACCGTCAAAACACAAACTGACTTAAATCATGGAAGTACTATCTCCGATGGAGTACTTCCATACTTAAATTAGTGGTGATGGCTGTGCTAGGCCAACTCTTCACAGGGGATAGGAACGCGTACCGGCCGTGACAGTAGTTTGTCGGGAGAACAGCAAAGTCAAAAGTTTAATTGGAAATGTTGCTTTGATGAAAACCTTAGGATTCCAATGGGAATGATCTGGAATTTTCATAAATTAAAACAGCTGTCTTGTAGAATAAGCTGCCTTCCTTGAGAGAAAATCGAGGAATTTTTCCAAAATTACGGATGCTCTCTGCATCCAGTTCCCCGCCTTTCCCCTCTCCTACATTCCTTAATACACTCTGCCATGTAAAGTCCTACTAATTGTGTTTTATATTTTGAATTTTCCCAAAGTATGCCGTCATAACGAGTAAATCTCAGCTGATTGCAGTCATTTCTTTTAAATTTGACAAACAAAAGATCCAAATGTCGTAAGCAATTACTTGAAGGTGACGTCACAAAACTATACAAGTTAAATGTCAAAAACATTTTGCCCAACGTTAAGGATATCCATGTCTTGCCACTAACTTTAATTTGTCAAAACAAGATGTACAACCAGGGGGAAGCGTTATAATACGTGATGTTTATAGCTTCCTAGGAAATATATTGGGTCATTAAAGCATAGTTTCGCATGTCAAGAAGACTAAAAGAATTTCAGTCCAAACACTCGGCAAACAAAGCGGGTACTTGAAGGGGATTATTTTAAACCAATGTAAACGTAAACATAGACACCATTCTCTCTGATAACACTTTTGCATCATTTCTGAAATGATCCGAGATAATCTTCTGTTTATTCTAACACTTGTTGTCACTCTGCTCTGAGAATCTAAATAAAGCCAATTCCCACAAAATATCTACCAAATTTCTTTAAATGAGCGCAATTCTACCCCTGGGTACTCAAGGTAAATTGTGGGGGGGGAAGGGGGCATGTAAATTCATAAATTCAGGAAGATTACAGCAGTAAAAATAAGGCGATGTTTTTAACAAAAAATGGTGTTATGTGAAAGTCAAAATACGGACATTCTGATAGAGATTAAAGTGCACCTTAAGTCCTAAATTTAAATACAAACATACACACACACAAACACACACACACACATATATATATATATATATGTATATATATATAAATATATATATATATATATATATATATATATATATATATATATATATATATATATATAGACAAGATTGCATATGAAAGAATCCGTTGTATATTGCCAAATCTTACGTTACAAACGTATATGTTCTGATTCAGAAGATTTTCAGAAACAACTTAAACAGCTCTTACAGCATTTCCTCAATAAAGCGTATCCTTGGAAAATTATCCAAAAACAAGTTGAAAAGGCGACGTTTGTTAATAGGAAGGATCTTCTGTCTTACAATACAAAATGTTCTATGGATAAAATACCGTTGGTCCAGGTATATCACCCAGCTGTAGTCCCTACTTATGAAAAGATCAAGAGAGAGTGGAAAGCCCTCTCGAGGATACACCCCAATGATCCAATATTTGCCAAACCCCTTCTCCCCGCTTTCCGTCAATCTAAGAACCTCAAAAGGCATTTAGTTCACAGTGAAATTCCGAAACCTCATCAGCGCACTGGAAATCGCAAGTGCGATAATCCTAGAGGCAAAATTTGTGATATATTATTAACTGATGAAGAGATTATACTTAACCGCCCGGGAGGACCAGTGACCCTTCATCCGTGCAACTACACCTGTGATTCCTCCAACATCGTATACATATTGAAATGTCCCACCTGTGATAACGGACTTTATGTTGGAGAGACCTCTACTAAATTTCGCCTAAGAATAAATAACCACAAACAGAGCATTAGAGACGGAACTCAATGCCTGCCAGTAGGTAAGCATTTTAGCGAAGCTAATCACTCGAGGGATTTTCAGTGTTTTATTCTTAAAGGGGGGTTTTCCGACATCCGGGAGAGGAAAATTTTCGAACTCAAAATGATCCATTACTTGAAAACAGTCTCCCATGGCTTAAACAAAGATCGGGGTTTCCTATCATTTTACCCCCACATCATTTTGTGATCATCTCTGGGCGTGTCTTTATCACAGTTGCGTCACAATATTGTAGCAATGCGTCATAATTTCTTTATTTTGATCCTTGCAAACGCGTCATTTATTACTGGCTCATGACGCGCGCATCAATGTATTGACTTTGAACAATAACTTAAAATCGTTAACAGTTGTCATTTACATTTTCATTTGTAATCGCTGTACGTTCTCCGTCTAATCCGCTGAGGAAGATCCCAGGTGGGATTGAAATATATTCGGATATTTATCAATCTTGTTGGTCATTAGTATTATTGGTTTCTCAATCTTGTCTATTTAACTATTAACCAATACACGGAAAACAGTTTAATTATATATATATATATATATCATTGTGGGCGTGTGTTGGCAAAACAAAAATACAGGCAAGAAAACAGCGAAATGAATAGATACATCGTGCCAACTAGCTGTAATAAGAAACAGAAAAAATATTTCGAGCGATTGAAAGCTCTCCCTCAGTTGGAGATACTGAGTGGAAATATGAGAAATTATGTACATCGAGGGGAGTTAATCCATGGATGTTCATGAAAGAGAGTTCTCTGGAAACACAGCATACGTAGACTGGTAGAAACAGTACTGGCTTTCCCGTAGCAGAGCGCTTTAATCTCTCCACTCACAGCTTATCTCATCTTACATGTAGAATATTGTACAGTAACTTTAAAACAGCCCAAGAGAGAAGCAAGCGTGAAATGAAGACTAGCCTTTAACTTAAACCCCACACCACTGGAATTAACAGAGATCTCTCTATCATGATTAAGTCGGAAATTATTGCACAATTGCCTTTTTGGATTTGAGTAATTTAATTTCATCTTGTAATATATAAACAATAAAATTATCTATTACAATAGTATATTACAATAGTAGCCTGGATGAATGATAAAATTCATTTTGCAGAAAAGCAAATGTGTTTAAAGTCCTTAAAGGTAAACTTAAGTGTGGTTATACTTACAGCCATTTCCACGTGACCATATTTTCATTAAGATGGCGCTATAACAGCTAATGAGCACTACTAGCGGTATCACATAGTGTAACCAGAAGATGAATCCAAAATCAAGATGCCACATGATCCTGTTATCAGAAAAAACATGGTAATCCATGCACTGTGTGAAAGTCGGATCGTAGGGTGGAGACAGGATAGTATAGATAAAGTACTGCAAGGAACAAAAGAAAAGAAGACGAAGTTTCAGTAAATGGAATAGAACAAGTCCTTTGTATGGTTAATTTAATCACGTGCACACTCTAAGCAAAGGTGTTTAGGAATTAAATGCTTTTCAAAACACTTCTTGCCCCTCTTTGTAAACATGTTTAGATGCTAAACAAGCGTTTCTTACTAAACATTGCTTTTCAAAACACTTTAAATCGCTAAACACTAAGTGTTTAATTGTTAAACATGTTTAGAATTTAAACGTGTTTACAAATTGGGACAAAGCAATGTGCGTAGAGTGCAACGATGAGTAACGTGCCCAATGGAGGTCATGGTTCCACGCCCCACCTCTTTTCAGTTATTGGGGGATAATTTGCTAGTCAGGGCAATTGGTAGTAGTTTGACCGAATTTGGCAGAGCAACAGCAGTTCTAGCCACCTCCTTATTTAATGTCACTCTCCCCATATGCTTCATAATGTTCAAGGTATTAAATCACCATTCTGCATCGCAGACCTCTTCCAAAAGCAAAAAATCCCGAAAGGGGAGGGGACACGTATTCATTAAGACCCCCCTCAAAGACAGCGACCAACCCTCTGATGGAACTTAACGGATACTTTGACTTTCATTGGTTGACCACCAGAAAAAGGGCAGCTCCTGAGAAACGTGCAATTAGTGTTATAATATTCATTATTATGACCTCTTTCACATTTTCATCACGAGGCACCATTTTGGCCTTTCCAGTTAGAGACCTCTCCATGTCCCTTCATTAAGCAACAGGGTAAAAAAGATAACATTTCGTCTGACAAAATGCAACAAAAATGTATGATGAAATGTACGTCAAAGTATACCCTTCTCTTAAGTTCTTCGATTGTGAACACCTTCGATAGACTATCGATAATCAAATCAGTTCGCAATCGAAGTTTAAACAAGTGTACACTGTGACGTCATACGGAATCCTCCATAGTTTTTATTGCATATTCAAGAGAGTACTTATCATCTTAACCTTGAAATAGTCATTCTTCATGCTCTTTCTGAAGCACGGTAACGGGGAACTGTATAAAACGTCGGTGATACAGAATACAGATGGTAACGAGTTTAGAATTTTGTTACATTCAGGCGCGGATTCAGAATTTTCAACGGGGGTGGGTAATGGGGACGTACTAGTGGCGTAAGCAGGATTTCTCTGAAGGGAAGGGGCATGCAATGTGTTCAGTGATCGCCGGCCTGGGGGAGGGGTCTAAGGGGAAAATGAAAATTTTGATATTGAATGAATTGACAATTTTTGGCGTTTTCAAGGAGCCTAGATGCAAAATGGTACATTATTTTCATTTTCAACCTCGACGGGTATAGTGTTAAAAGTTGAATTGCGGTGGTCCATGAGGATATAACTGAAACTTGCATGCCTTTACATTCAGTCTTATGCCATTTATACGCTACCTTCGAGGTAAAACTTGTCATTAAAGTTGAATACTTTTCGGGGTAAAACAAAAGAGCATTTGTCGGAAAAGACATTTTAGTTTGCGGTTTTCTCTTGGCCACAAAACGTTATTCTGCCATTAAGATTATCTTAGCAGAGAGCATTAGTTGGTACTAAACGTAGAAAAAATTTTGAAAATGGTCGCAACCCCTCAGATAGCCAAAAAATTGAGTTTTCATGCTTGTAAAGAGTACCCATGCAGTCTATAAGTTTAGCTTTTGTTTGCAATAAGAAAAAAATCAGGAACATGCTAAGTGATCAAAAAATTACTACCACTATTAATAAATGGTCTTGATTTTTTCCGAGGACACAACGGAATTGAAAATATGCTACTGCTTCTCTATTGTGACTCTTGACTAAATTGAAGATCCGCTAAATTGATGAAATTGTCTGTGACTGCTTGAACTCATGTTCGTAACTATTTTCCCCCCTTTCATATCTTGCGTGATAAACGGCAAACTATTTCCCACCGCAATTGAACACCCTCCGCTCCCTGTCCCTGTCTCGTAAGTAGTCTATGAGAGCCGGGAAAGGAGCCTAAGGGATGGATCCCTCCCTTTTGATTATTCACCAGGACTTAATATCATACGAGGTTGGTGTATTTGGCTTTCTGTTTTGAGGGAAGAATGAACCTGAAATATCCCCCTTGAACATTCTCGTAGATAAGCATTATCCTTATTTTAGTGTATTTGTTACTGTTGATGTGACAAAAAGGGGGGGGGAGTGGGGGCTGAGGCCTTGGATCCGCGTCTGACATTTTTAAGATGGCGACAATGGTTCCAACCTTGCCGTACTCTAAAAAATGATTACCCAACCTGGGCAAAATATTACCCAACCGTTGGTTCTGTATGCCTCCTGACCGGAACTGGGTAAAAAAATGCCCAACTCAGTTGGTTAAGCGTTTTACTCATAAGTTGGGCAAAAGAAACTACCCATCTCCCACCCAACTCCTTTTGCCCAACAAATGGTTAAAATTTGTACCAACACGTTTGTCCAACAGCTGTACTGTTGGGTGCTTGTTTGGATTTCAATAAAACCTGATATATTATTATATGATTTGAATAAGACAGAGATTTAACAAAGTACCATAACACATACACCGTTTGTCCTCCAAGAGTGGTTGGGGCACCAGCGACGATACAGTAAGTAAACAGAGATGTGTGTAGTTTAAAGTAACAAACTCAATCGTGAACTTTGTATTTCTTCTCCCTTGATTACGTAGTAGTGAAAACTTTTTCTATAACCGCCATTGCTCTTTAAGTAATTTCGTCCAGATTTGTAAAGCTATTCTACCGTTAGCTTTTTATTTACCAAATCCAACCTTATTCAACCATGAGACCTTATAATTAACCACTTATATTACATTAATTATCTGTAAAACTTAACTGATCTTTAAATAATCATCTGATTGGTCAGTTACATTTCACCCAACTGTTGGTTACTTTAAAACTTGCCCAACACCTTTTACCAACTCCTGAATTTTACCCAACCTTAATTTGCCCAACAATAAGGGTACAGTTGTTTACCCATTTATTGGGCAATAATTTGTCTATGTTGGGCATTTTGTATTTTGCCCAACGCTTTTTACCCAACAGTTTTTAGAGTGTAAGAGAAAAAAAATATTGAAAATCACCAACTAGCATACACAGATATTTGTTTTAACAATTAAGCTAATCAAAAGACCTTCATGTAATACTAAATGGTGATGCCCAGAAATACTTTGAGGCAGTTAATTCATAGATGTTGAATGAAAATGAATTCAAAGGTATGGGTTTTGAGTTGAAGGATCGTCTTAATTTCAATCTTGTTTTTATATGCTGTAATAAAGGGTAGCATTTCAATTTTTAGGGGGGGGGGGACTAAGGACAAAGAAAAATATTTGGGGCAAAATTTTTCGGGGTTTCGTGCGAAACCGAGCCCAAAGCAGCCGCTTCTGCTGGTTCGAGTCCAGGTTTTAGCATATCTCAGGATGAAAAATTAAGGCTCAGGAAACACAAATATTCATTTTTGTTTAATCTAACTCCTTACTGACCTAACTTGGGGAGCACGTGGGGGCAAGGACAGAAACTGGGAGCAAATACCCTTTCTTGCTGCCTCCCCCTCAGCGCCGTCACTGATTTTAATTCACTTAATACTACATTTGGAAACATTTATGAATAAATCTAAATAGTTTGGTCAAAATGTGAATCTATTTCTGTTGTCGCATGGAGGTTACATCCGGACAGACCTTGCCTCTCTCTTGCTTCTTCCGTCTGATGGGAGATGTTATCTGGACATCACTGAAGTTTCCATACGATCACATATTCTTGGACATGGTTTTCCAAGCAATCACAAACACATTTAGGAAAATGGTTTGTTTCACATACAATCAAAATTATTCCCTTAAGGATCCCAAGAATAAAAATAGCCAAGCTGAAAAGTAGGGTGCCCCCAAGTTCACGTTCATCGATGTCATGCCTCTACGTAGAAAATACAGCATCGTGGCCTCTCTATAATGACCCTAGGGAGAGGTAGTATTAATAGCCGTTTGAGAGATCATTGAAGCTGTAATTTCATGTTATTTAGAATAACTTTCAGCTGATGACTACGGTCCTTTCCATACTCATGCTTGAAGAGTCTTCTTCTTGGTTATATTTCCTAAAACCACACAGTCAGCCAACTGTCGGTTGAAAGAAATATGACAATTCGCTAAAACTATAAAATCCATTAGTTCACAGTTTTGTCAGCAATACGAAACGGAAACTCTAGATTCGGTTCTATTTACCCTTGGGAAATCTATCAGAAATTTTAGTAAATATTATTATGACATAATGGTTTTGATTCCTGCAGACGGCTAATTTACAATTCAAAAGCATGTAGATCTTGGGAGTACTGAATTGGCATATGAGTACATGGAGTGCACAATGTCAGCGAACTATTCTCGTAAACTCACACTACTTTCTTTCACGATTTAGGTTTAATGATATTTCGCGATTTATGTAGTTAGATGCAATTTTACGGTCCAGGTCCAAACCTATTGGCTCAAGTCGAGCCGGTCACTGCCGTCCCCTGTCTCTTTTCCAGTTGTGGCTTGCTGGCTTGTTTTTCCCATTCCATTGCCTATGTGGAGCATCACGCACAACGGCAGTAGGTACCCTTTTTAGAGTCTTCAAATTGGTATGACTAGACCTGGGAATAAAACCCGGGCCCTCCGCGTGAGGGGCGGATACTCTTACCGTTACACCAAACATACGGTCTAACGATTTATGTAGGATCATTACGACGTCGCAGGTCGTTCCATGCCGTAAAAGATAAATTTTACGGCAAAATTTGGAGGAAGACTTAACTCTCAGTAAAAGCCGTGGTCAGCAATTTAAAGGACCATTTTTCTCACTCCAAACAATACCCATTCTCCTAACCTCCTTACTTAAGCCCCTCCCACAATTGTGTGAAATTCATCCTCATTCAGACAGTCTCAGTTTATTGCTTCAGGGTGAGTATGAAAAGGTCAACGTATATAACCAAAACACTCTCGGTACATGCTGTGTAATATAAGCTTTGGTACGCTGCATTGTTTGAATTAACTGCCAGTCAAAGAGCTGGGCCAATTGAGAATTTCAGTAACCCCCTTTCAGTAACCCCCGCATAAATTCCATCTACCTAACTAACTCAAAAGACAAATATTTCATTCTATAGACAGAGAAATCTTTTATCTAATTTTACCTAGAACCCTGCTAGATAAAACTAAAAGAAGAACAAAGAAGAAAAAAGAAAGAAAATATATAAACAGAGTGAAAACAGCTGCCTTTTGCACGTCGAAGAAGAAACTGCAAGATTTGAATTTTAATTACGGTAAGGCTATATATTCTTGAGAGTCAGGTTTTGCGTTCATACACATTTGCTCCAAGATGTACATGCAACTCATGATAGACCAATCAAACATTAGTATTGATAAATATATTTTAATCAAAGTGCAATGAGGGATTTTGTAGAGGTGATGTTTGAACCTCTTTCAGCCGTCTTGAATTGTAGCACTTCGTTTTAGCAGGGGTAACAAACATGATAGGCTAATAATTATTAGGCCTTACTAGTTATTACCAGTAATTTTCTAAACATTATTTCTGGTAGGATATAGTTGAGGCGAGACATGAGGCCATGCGGATCGGTGCCCCTCTCCCTATCACAGTGCCCCTCTCCCGTTAGGAAAATCGATCTCATGTAAAGAATCACTACCTGTAAACAGTTGCCCAAACTGCCTTCAAGTGATTTTTCACCAAAATTTTGGATATTCCAAAAGGTGTTTAATAAAGCTTTATCTTAAAATCAAAAAATGTGAAATTAAAATGGAGTGAATATTTTTTCTAAATCTAACAATAAATGACAGTAAATAAAGAAATGGGTAGAAATCGTATAACAAAATTTGCATTTTTTCATTGTTTAGTGTTGATTTTGTGCAGACACATTTTTTTACAATTCTCCGTAGATAATAATCTTCACTCTGCAAGATGTTTACAGGACATTGCTTAGCAGAAAGAGGTGAGAACTTTTGACTTTTTCAGATTGCACTCCATCACGTACAGGGTCAAATGTATCTGATTCTAAAACCACTCTTTTTATCGCGGGAGGCAACGTGTTATTCGGTCCACTCTGATCGTGTCAAAAAATGTCGATTATCTGTCTAATCAAGTGTGTACACAAATCCATTACCATGAAGGGGCCCTGAGTGGAAAAATCGAATATTCATTAATACTAGTTTTATTTTCTTTTTTCATAAATTAAAGACACATATATGAACGTAATGTTTAATATATCAACGGACTGAAAATATGCACCGCAATTCCATTCGAAAGAAACATTTTTTCCTTTCTCTACAAAGAACCTATCATTTTCACTTTAATCACGTTACAAACATTTTAAGAACATTTGGTGACACATAGAGGGAAATTGGTCCATTCAATTATTTAATAGCGGTTCCCTCAGCAGAGTTCATTTTAATTCATGAATATAGACGAATCCGGACAGTTAGTGATGGTCCGATTTCAGTCGGTTATAGCTGGGGTCTATCATCTTTTAAATTTTCAATTTCATTACGTACATGTATGAAGGTGGTGACCCTCATCTAGAAAATTGGTCATACCTTAGAAGGTTTCAAGCATATCCCTCAAATGCATAGGGGTACATCTCGGTCCTGTCCCATTCCGAAAGAAAATGTTTCACCCTTGAAGACATTTATTCCCCTTGTGAGCCCTCATCTGGCCATGGGAACGTGGAAGAAATGCATAAATTGGTTAAAAAACTTGCAGGGAATATACAAGAAGGTACTATTCACTCTAGTTTGAGGTAAGTGTAACGTGATGATAGTATTTTCCTGTTCATTGGCATGAGTAATTCAAACAATGGAACCATTACAACAAAAACCGTAGCAACAGGTTTTCACTCCCCCTCTAGTCTTAATGATATTTTGGCCGTCACTGATCATGCGCAGTGTGTGTGTTTTAGATAACGGCGACCGACTGCGCACCTTAGTAACAATAGACCTTGTTCATTGACGACACACTGACGTCATCCATCTAGCAGAAAAATGGGTCACGAGGCCAAACGCATAGGAATTCGTCATGCACGTGTAGCAAACTACGCGCGTATTCAACTTATTGACAAATCGGCTGTCTGCATTTGTCGGTGTTGGTTTGTTTTTCCCCAGAGAGGGCGTACCTTCCGCTCTGTGACATCATATGCACAAGGTCTATAGTTGCAGGTTAAACTGAACGTTTGGCTTCCAAGTTAGAGAGACGCAACACGCAGTGCTTCGACAACGCAGTGAAAATGTCTGTACAAGTAAGCAGGACTGTTTAGAAACGAATCCGAACAGTGAAGTGATGATCCAACTTAGTCGGCTATAACTGGGGTCCATCAGATTTGACCTTTCGAATTCCTTGTTAACTCATGATTGGTTGCCCACTAGAAATTCTTCTTAACTAACTGAATATGAAGGTTTAGAGTTGCATGTAGACAACAAATTAAGAGGAATTAAGGCTGATGACTGGACCCGCTAATGGCCAACTAGTGCTCAAATTCGTTCATACAAAGATGAGTGGTGCAGCCTGAAGTTCATTTTCCTATTTCTCCAAAATGACGTCAGAGGTGATACCAATGCATACGGTCTATTACTGAATGATGGTTTGTGAATATTCAACCGAATTGAATTATTTCCGTATCACTGGCATCTTTTTAATACCATTCATATAAATACGATACCTATGCGCTCACTGATTGTAACTTATGTAAGTAACGAATAATAATAATAATAATAATAATAATAATAATAATAATAATAATAATAATAATAATAATAATCATAATCATAATCATAATCATAATCATAATCATAATCATAATCATAATCATAATCATAATCATAATCATAATCATAATCATAATCATAATCATAATCATAATCATAATCATAATCATAATCATAATCATAATCATAATCATAATCATAATCATAATCATAATCATAATCATAATCATAATCATAATCATAATCATAATAATAATCATAATGATAATGATAATGATAATGATAATAATAATAATAATAATAATAATAATAATAATAATAATAATAATAATAATAATAATAATAATAATAATAATAATAATAATAATAATAATAATAATAATAATAATAATAATAATAATAATAATAGGGCTCCACCCTAGGGCAGACGTGCACAGGCTATACCTCCCACGACATCTAGGGGTAGAGGGCTGAAAGAGGTGGAAGCTACGATAACTGGTGAGAAGGTTGGGCTCGATGGATACATCGAAAGGAAGAAAGAAACTGAGCCCCTACTGCAAGCCGTATGGCAGGCCAAGTGCCAACAACAAGAAGTGACTACAAGAGATGAATGGAAGGCAGGATGGTCACGAAGTTACCACAGTAAATGGAAAGAGAAACCTGTACATGGACAATACCCCCAGCAGGTTGAGCAGGTTACCAACACAGAATTGGCGTACAAGTGGCTAACCTGCACAGGACTTAAAATAGAGACAGAGGCACTTATCACGGCCGCACAAGACCAAGCACTGTGCACTAAATATCACCAGGCCAAGATACTGAAACTGTCCGACGACAGCAAGTGCCGAATGTGCAGAGAAGTAGATGAGACAGTGAGTCACATCGTAGCAGGCTGCCAGAAATTGGCTGGGACTGAGTACATGAAAAGGCATAACAGCGTGGCAGCGGCCCTACACCTAGAAATCTGTCAGCACTACCAGGTTCCCACTGCAGAACGACAACCATGGCTACATAAACCAGAGGCGGTTACAGAAACAGAGCAAGTGAAAGTCCTCTGGGACTTCGAGGTCAGGACCGACAGGATCGTAACGGCGAGGAGACCTGACTTAATAGTGATAGACAAACAGGAGAAGACAGCCAAGATAATAGATGTTGCGGTCCCACTGGACAAGAATGTCAGGGATAAGGAAGCAGAGAAAGTGGAAAAATACCAAGACCTGAAGTTGGAAATACAAAGACTATGGAACGTTAAAGCGGAAGTGATACCGGTAGTGGTGGGGGCACTCGGAGCGGTCAGCACAAATCTAGAAGATCACCTCCAAAGAATTCCGGGAGCCCATGATATGAGGAAACTCATTAAGCAAGGGGTTCTCGGCAGCGCCCACATACTAAGACGTGTGCTTAACCTCCCAGGGTCCGGGTAGGATCCCGAGGTCAAAGGGACAAAAAATATGAGAGAGCCAACCAAGAAAGGTTGTGAGAGAAAAATGGATAATAATAATTATAATAATAATAATATAAATTTTGGTGTATTTAACCTGTTGTTGTGCCGCAAAATTGAAATTGAATCTCTATTGACTTGTTTTAGTAAGTATTCAATAATACTCGTTTCTTAAATAACTCTCGCATGTCTAGTATACATCCTTTTTCATTTTGTTCGAAAGCCGGTGAAATTTAAGTATCTATTGTATTACGTTTGTACGTATGTAGCTGGCTATCAGCATTTTTATAAAGTTTGTGTGACATTAGGTATCCTTTCTGGGCGGCAGTAGTATACAGCCACCCGGATAGGTGCCCTTCACCCTAAAGTAATGTACGGTCCATGAACAACGCTTTGCTCTTGTTGCTGTGTACACAATTATAAGTAATTATAAGCAGGTATCATGCTTTGGTATTCTAACTCTGTCATATATGGTGGGTACACAAGATCCTTTTTGTATATGATGCGTGTTTTGTTTTGAATGTTCTATGAACATATTATCATAACTATGACTGTCATGGAAACTGTGTAATGTGCCACTGTGTGAGCACTATTTGTAGGTATAAAACCGATGCTTTTAGATTTACAGTTTACTTACATATAATTGGAATGTTCAGCTGCTTCATTTATAACATTCTTAAGATATGCTACTGATATAATGGAATTGTAGTGATGATTATAAGGCGAACGTATTGCATCTATTCAGATTCGTGTTGAACACAGATATTAAAATACACGGAGAAAAAAAAAAAGGATATTGTACTACGGCTAATATCATCAAAAAAGAAAGAAGGAACGAAATGTATATTATCATCTGCATTGTATATATGTTTAACAAGAATTGTATAAATGAGATGAAAAAAAAAAAATAATAATAATAATAATTATAATAATGATAATAATAATGATAATAATAATAATGATAATAATAATAATAATAATAATAAGAAGAAGAAGAAGAAGAAGAATAATAATAATAATAATAATAACAATAATAATAATCATAATCATAATAATTATCATAATAATAATTATATTAATAAAAGCAATAATAATAATAAAAATGACAATACTAATAATCAGAGATGGAAGTGAAATTTACGTTATTAACCAACCCATGTCAGAAGCCTCACTCCAAACGCCATTAACAGCATACTGCTCATTTTGTTGTGAACTCAAAGTACTGACAATACATTTATTATTATCAATTTGGAATTTTTATGTACTTGGGGGAAAATACTATAACCAATGTTTAGTGAAAGTTGGTACACCCTTGTTAATTATTCCCACCGCTATGTAACACTAGAAATAGACTTCAATCCTCCGTCGCAAAAACACATGGGGAAAACCCCGCTCCCCCGTATCAATGTTTACGTTTCAGGAAGCCTTGGGCTGCGGCAATATTGAATGGGGGAGTGGGGCTGGTGATCCCTTAATTGCCTACTTTGCTTGCCTTGTCCCGTCATTTTTGTCCAGGATTGTTGGTTTAATGAGTAAGGTATCCGCCATAGAAGAATAAATTATCCGACCCGCTGAATTCGTTACGTCACATCCGATTCGATTCGATAAACGCGTTAACAGCACTAACGCAAACCTAATAACTAAGGATAGCGTTAGGGTCTAGGTCTATCACGAACACAAATTAATTGATAGGAAAAACAGTGTTTATAGCTGCAAAAATCAACAATGCTGTTCATGAAACTCCTGCAAATGATATTACTTGTCTCGGTACATGCATGGGTCAGAACCGTTGCAAGTGGAAACGATTCAAAATTAGTAAGAAAAGTTAATGAAGGAAAAGTAAGGAAATAGGAATTCAAGTTTAAGATAAATTGCAGAATATCTTGCAACTGTAAAATCAAATATCCCAAGAAATAATATATGAACAATATTGCAATGTGCAACACTTTAAAACTTGAAACTTAAAACACATTATGACTAGCCTATCCTTTTTTAAAATTACCCCTGCACAGAGAGTTATCACCTGGTTTGTATTAAGGATTTATTTTGGAAGTACGCCACTATCATGCTGCCTCAAATTTGTGTAAGAATCACTCTAAATCAGTCATCATACTCAAATCTTTTGGTTTCAATGGGCCCCTACATTCGAGGAAAGAATGACGTTACTGAATATGAATTATTTAGACTAAGGTCTAGTGAAGCCCCGTTAACGAGATCATACAGTTATTACTAACATCATACGTTTGTATGGAAATACAAATGACCATTGACATGATTGTGTAAATTACTTTTCCCAACAAATTTAACGTCGAAAATGTATTAAGGTGAAAACTTTTAGCTGTATGTTCCTTCTTCCAAACCAAATAAAAATTAAACTTGTTTCAAACGTGTTTTAGACCGGGAGCAGTTACCTGTGAAAAATCCAAGGTTTGACACCACAGCAAGCTAGTATGGACCCCCTAAAACATCACCAGGTAGGCAGTACAATCAAATTGTGGAATCACTTTTTTGCTACAGCATGTTATATACATGCATACCATTCCCCGTACAATCTCATAATTAAGGGGTAGGGATAGTTTCCGAAGAGATTTTACTACCATAATTTGTTTAATAATCAATATTATGGTATCGATCCACTGCTTATGAATATCCCTAACAGAATAAGTAATTTAAATCACCATCTGACCCTGCCCTGATGTGACCTGGGGTCAAGGGTCAAATGTCTTTGGCAAAATGGCACGTAATTTTAGCAGCGGGCCATTATAACAAAAATTATAAACTTTTAAAATTTATAAAAGCCCTATTCTTGACACAAGTTATGTGGCAACAGAGGCATAACGAGTCACCCAATTTTGCAGTAGAGTGAACTAATTCCCTACTTTAAATGTTACTCGAGTCCAGGCAGTGACAGGAGTCACTGTATTATTTCTACGAGGAAAATCACGTTGTGCTTTATCGAGTCATTTGCCAATTTGAAAATTGGTGGCTCTATTCATAACTAATCGCAAATCTGGTAGAAGTAAAATAACTCATTCATCTGGAAGGTAATATTTAGGCAGGGGTGGCGCCAGGATATTTTGATAGGAGTCAATTTGAGTTGAATGTTCAACCTTTTCTCTTTCCCCTTCTCCCCTTCCTTTTCACATTTACTTGAGATCGCCCCTCCCCCTGACATTTTCCTTGTATGTAGGCACAACACTATTTCACATGGATACCAATATTTATTTGCTTTGCTGAAATGGCAATGTCACATGTATCTATCAGTAAACATACACTTTCATATTTCAGCACTTCAAATGCATATTACACATTGTGAATCATCATTATACCATCACTCAAAGGTAGTTCCATTCCAAGGATTATTAATTGTTCCTCATATGCTTTGCTCACTAGCAAAGACTTTTAATGCCTTTGTCTTACCTAATCTTGACAGTGAACTTGTAAAGTTATAACCTGAAAGTGCACTGGAAGAAGGCAGGGCGGCCCCTAGACTGATAGACAGTAAGTCAGTTACATGGGATTTAAAGACACACCAACACGATTGTACTGTGTAATATAGAAATGAAAAAGGTGCAATCCTGGAGTAAAATAAATTACAAAGGAATAGATGGGTCAGATTTCACATAAGTATCCAGGCAAATGAGGGAGTTATATCAGAAATTTCTGTACTTTTATAGACTTTCTATACTTCCCTTGAGAAAGACCAGGAAAAGGGAAGGATCCGTGTGCTTAAGTAAAGTCTTTAAGTCAGGCACACAGACAACTTTCCCGTTTTTCTGTCACCTTATGCATTTTAATATATCTCGATTTAATTAATTCCAGAGTATGAAAACACTTTTCCTGGCATCTAAAATCGCTATAAATTATCTAGCCTCAAAGCAAATCCACATCAGTTTGTGCTCGGGAGATCGAGGCATACTTTTGATGCAACAAGAGTAGGGTACCCGCTTCTTCATGGTCAGACGCTAAGTGCTTCATTGCAAATAACAATATCATCTGATGCTGCTGTTTAGTACATCTCTCACTAATTCTCCTGTCATTAATTCTTCTCCTTGTCTTAAGTTTTCCTGACCAATTTTTCTCCACAGAAAAGGCAAAGAAAGCAGTCAAGCTGGACTGATTTGTCCATTAAGGCAAGAGAAAGGTTCAAACGGGTGTTTCCGAAATTCCTAAAGTTCATATTAGAGGCCCAACTATACCAATTTCTAAACAATGTGAAAGTTTCATAGATGATCAAATCAGATATATTACATCTCGAAGGGTCTCGTGGGGCAAGCTAAACGCCCAAATCAATCCATGTGGAATATAGTTGATGAAATGTTCTTTATTGCAAGCGAACCATTCTTGCCTGCATCTTTCGGACAAAATTTGTAACGGTGCTTCTTAGGCTATAAGCGATTTACTCCAGCATGGTTTGGCCGATACCCTGTGTCTTTAGAGATATTATTCTCTGTAAATAGTCTGAAGACAATTTTGGACTCAATGCCTTGTTTGGCAAGGCTATTGTTGTGATGATATTTCATATGTCGTTGCTTTTCTGTCGACTGTCCCTTAATTGATATCATTATAATCTGCAAGTGCCCGGACAACCTGACAACGGTGTCAGTCTTGATAATTGTTGCTAGGCAGCAAAAAGCCTCCCCCAAATGTTCCGACTTAGCCAAAAGTTTGTAGCAGTTGATTTCATTCACTTATTTTGCCACAATATGTGATAACGATTGGTACAATATACGAAAAAAGTAGAATGACATCAACATATTGTGTATTGTGTAAAAAAATCCCCATAGGATTTGTCGTGTATAGAAAAAAGAAATAGGATAGTACAAACTGAGAAATCGTGTATAGAAAAAAGAAATAGGATAGTACAAACTGAGAAATCACGTGAAGGAAGGTGATATCAAAAAGAAAAGAAAACACATTCGATCATGAATTTCCAGTTACTATATCCTGTGTAGTGTTTCTGGAACAGCAGCATCTACGCTGGTAGGCCTGATAGGAATTCATGGACAAGTACTGATCTCTGACTTGCTCAAATTTGCTGTGAGTGCATTAGTCTGGTTTGTTTGTTCCCGGGATGGACTTGTGGTTCCATAATTTCTTGCCCTGGTGGGCCAGCGGATGCATGTGGTTGATGATACGCTGCTCTGAAAACATCTTAAAGGGAGAAGTTGAATACACCAATTTATCTTTGCTACGATCATATGGTGTATGAAACATAATCTCATCACAAAAGTGCCTCTTCATGTTTGAGTTTTTGAGTGTATTGTAACCCATGTCTAAAATGCTCTTATTCTTCAGCAAGGTTGCTATTCAACTCGACCGTCAGCCGCAACCGTGTGAACCTCTTTCATCTTGGCCGACTGTATGATTAAGTGGTTAGAGCACCAGACCTGCAGTCGGGATCGGGGTCGGGAGTTCGAGTCCCGGCCGGGTCATATCGAATACTTTAAAACGGAACTACTGCCATTGTTCTTGGTGCTCAGCATAAGCGATGAGAGAAGGGAAAGCAATTAAGCGAGCGATCTAGAACCGAAAAAGGCCGCGGCCAGCTCTATTTAAACCAATTTGTTGGAATTTAACTAACTTTTTTACCTCGGCACTTTCCTGTTCTTTTTTTGACGAACTGCGAGTTATGTCGCAAAACCCATCTACTGCTGCAAAAGCGTCTAGTAAATGAGTCAGATGGAGCCATAAATGACGGACCAATGGTGTAATGGTCTGAGGGCCGTGACGTTGGCACATTTTGTCCTTCAGCGGACGTAATAGCTTCTTTGGGACGCAGTTTATAGTTTGGTTCCGCCGAATGACTCTTTGCCAGTGTTTTAGTAGGACTTTAGAAAAATTTAATAAGTCGATGACGCTTTTTCAGTTTCTGATACAGACTTTTAAATAGCGTCTGTGAGTATTTCTCTTGTAGTCTAGAAGTAACTAATTAGTCAATTTAGTCACGGGTTATTCTATTAAACATTCAGAACAAAAACCTTGTGTAATATTGAACACACAAAACATAACATAACATAACATAACATAACAGGTTGAAGGGCAAAGGAGGGCCAAAGCCCCATAAGATGCCCTGAAGTCCAGGCCCTAATCAATTAACTTTTTCGAAGATCCCAATGCCAGGGTGAGTGTGGATGAACACCGGCGAACTTCGCCTGCTCTTTTCGACTAGTGCTCAGAGGTAACGAGGCAGGCGTGTACTAATAGCTCCCAATCCTGCTCCCGGGACCGCCATTTAACGTCCCCATCCGACGGACGTGAGCGTATCCCCAGTCTTTAGCCACTTTCCCAAAGGCTGGAGGGGGTGGAGGTTATGCTTGCTCTGCACCACTGCTCAACAGCTGAACTGAGCAAGCTGACAACTTCCTGAGTCGGACAACTTCCTGAAACGGACAACTTCCTGAAACGGACAACCAAATTCCCAATTTTGTAATTCACCAATTTTAAACCCCCTCAGCATCACTGTGAACAGCTATGCTGAACAAGTTAATTTTTAGACCCCGGAAAATTTCCAAGTGGTTCCACCGGGATTTGATCCGGGGACCTTCAGTATGCAAGGCAGTACGCTCAAACCACCAAGCCATCTCCACAAAGAAACGTTTTTGTAAACAAATCTTTCAGCTAAAATCCATTGAAAAACTAATGTCGAAATTTAATGAAAATTATGACAATAAGTTGTAACGTCATGGACTTTTTAGCAAATTTCACCTCAGTGTAACGATAAAAAGTAAAATATGTGCAAAATATATGAGAGATATCCATCAGCCTTTTTCTAATACCATATTATTGTTCACTAATGAAGCAACAGTGGAGAAATTGCATAGTAAGCTACCCTTACCCCTTAATTGTGTGTATTTTATGGGTCAAGTAGTGCATGTATATAACATGCTGTAGCAAAAAAAGTGATACCACAATTTGATTGTACTACCTACCTGACGATGTTGTAGGGGATCCATACTAACTTGCTGTGGTGTCAAACCTTGGATGTAGTGACGGTTGTACCAATTCCATTTTTAGAGCCCCTGCAGAATTTAGCTCCCGGTCTATTTGAGGAGATGTTACTGAAGGGTTTCTCAGGTAATAGGCCTATATACAATTGCTCGCAACCGTGGTCACAGTCGAAAGTTACTCAAAAAGTTTTTTATACTAAGCATAAGAAAATTTAGTTTTGTTTGTAGACTTGCTGACATTTGGAATGACCTTCCTGAAAATGTGTTTCCGCTTCAACTGTTTCAGTTTGAGGTTTAAGGGCAGCCAGGAAAAATTTGTTTGACTTTAAAGTTGATCTATGTGTTTATTTGCCGGCTAGTATGACAGTCACCCATGGCTTTTGATTGTGACTACAGTCGCCGACGGTACAGATGAAGATGAGGATATAGAGGTCATTAGACCTGAGTCCACTGAGGTTTGTAAGGTATCTTAAGGTAAGAAGTGTTGAAAGTGATATTACCATGGCGATGATCATGGACAAATGAATGGTCTTGTGATAAGTTTAAACTAGAGAGATGTTATTCCTCCCTGGTCAAACTTCACTTCGATGATAATTTTAGAAGAATATTTAAACTGAAGCGGTTTGAAGGTTTCCTTCCTTCTCACTGCAATTTTAAAAGTAAGACATTTTTATCTAATCTGCACTGCAAAAAACAGTGTTTAGAACTTAAGCACCCCTTTTTGAAAACACGTTAATAATCTAAACACGTTGATTAAACACAAGGTAAGTTAAAGTGTAATGTTTTAATGGAGATGTTTTTGAAGAGTGACGTCCTATGCACCCTAGGCCCATACATGTTCTGGTAAATTAATAGCGATATTCGTTATGGCTCTTTGAAGTCGCTTATATAGTTTACATGCGGTGTGAGGTATGTCTTTAATACTGATGAAGAGCCTTGATTGCACTTAGGCCTATACGTTATGAATAAAACCCATATTCTCAATTTGCCACGTTTCACTAAGTATTTTGGTAATATCTATGTCATCCCTAGACATGAAAAATGTAACCCAGGGAAAACTGAGAATATTTTCGTCTTTCACCAGAACTGAACGGTATGTATGTTGCAGTTCCTAAAGCAAAAGGGCATTTTTCACAACCTTATCGATATGAAAGTATCATTCCCTACGAGCGATGGTCCTTTGGGAGCAGGGTATCTGATCTTGGACTCTCTTTTTCTTTTTTTAGGGTATGGTATTACTTCTCGACTTTTTTTTCTTTTTATAGGGCTATATTTACGAGTAACTTACTGTATATCGCACCATAATCATATTGGCGTGAACTAATTCTGAGTGAAACGAAACATTTCCTTCATGGAATGACGAAGAATAAACATCGGCAAATTTATTTTGGACTTGTCCTGTTCAAAGATTAAATCAAGACTTTGATCATATCCCTCTATTTATTTTCCATAAAACGAAAAGCACATCCAAGTTTTTGCCCAAGGTGTTACGGGTAATTCAAAAGGCTTTATGTTGTATTACAATAATGAATTAGAAGGTACCCATAAAATGCCATTTCTGACAAACAGCATCGAGAATATATACACCCACGAACGTTCACTAAAAGCAGGGTTTTTTTTTCTGAAAACAGCTTTTGCAGCCTAGGGTGAAATTTAAATTATGAAACGCCTCTGCTTATAGAGACAAACTTGTATAAGAGGTGAAAATATTTAAAGATGCAATAAGGTATTCAACCAGTTCCGGTTTGTTGAAAGTCTTGACAAACAATCCTCTTTTAATATATTACAAGGACATGTAATTAGGTATTCGACCAGTTCCGGTTTCTTGACAGTCTTGACAAACAAACATCTTTTAATATATCACAAGGACATTGAACTCTATATTTGGAACAATTGTCTAAGTTTCTGCCACACCGAACTGTATTTTATAATTGCAAATAAACGGAAGTTTCAATCTTCAATAGCAAATGAAAATGGTTGTGTATGAATTAATCTGTAGTAGTTTAAAAGTTAGAGGTCTTCTTCTCCTTCCCCAACCAACATCACTTTTCTACGATTGACAACCAGATTTTTTAGAGGGCAAACAAAATTTCGAGTATAAACGAATCCGAGCAGCCCTTGTGTTTTGTGAGTGTAGGCAGCCATTAAGTTAGCTTGCGTATCGACTCTGTGACTGCATCCCCTTAGGTTGGTTTTTCGTAGCGATGAGCTAAACGAAAAAACGAAAAGACTTCGTCGGTTCTGCGGGCTACCATTAAGTGGGGTCCATCAGCCTTAAATCTTTTTCATTTACTGTCTACATGGATTCCAAACCCTCATATTCGGTGAAATTGAGAAAATCAAGAGGCGTTACAGAGTACAACCATTCATGCTACACGTAAGAAAAGAAACTGAAAAATTAAAAGGTGATAGGCCCAAGTTACGGAAAACTAAAATCTGAAAATCAGGTCATCACTTGCTGTCCGGACTCGTCTATAGTATAGAGAGGTTTTAGAGAGACCCCAAGAGTGAAAGAGCAATAACATAAATACGTGTAAGAGTATATGGTTTCCACTTTAATCTCTTAGCACGTACATGGCTACAAGGTATTGAGTAAAAAAGAGTAATAGAGAAAAGTGTACTCGAAACGAGTACAGTTTGAGTACATATTGGGTAGGTCTACAAGTACTGAATTTAAGTCTGGGGTGTTATAACAGTAGTAACTTTCAAGTCTATTTCAAGGGCCGCTGCTTAGCAGTGGCAGAGCTGCCATATGGTCAGGGGGCGGTTCCCCCTCCCCCGACGGGCCAAAGTTGTCATATAGGCGCCCTTTTTAGGTTTTTAACATACTTAACTCTTGCACCATTTTTGGCAAAAGACATAATTTAATGGCCTTGTTTCAATGCCCAGGTAATAAAATGCCCAACAGCCACCAGTAACTGCACTACTGCATTTTATTTTGATGAAAAGGGTCGTCTTTTGTAATATAGGGATAGGTTTTGCCGAAACGTATCTTCATGCTTTTTACGCACTAATGAATGCTGCCGCCGTGGTAGGTTCATTGTTTCCACACCAAGCCTGATAATAGCTTTACAAAATACACAGACTGACATAAAATTCACCCTCCCTGTCAATGAAAGATGTTGCGAAGGGGGAAACAATAATTGTAGCGCAAATAGCCCTCTTGTTGTCGGGCAATAATTGTCAACATAGACAATAAAAGGGGTTTAGAAAGATACCAAAATAGCTTCCACAACATTTTTCAAAATCACTTGAAGAGAACATTCAGGTTAAAATAAAATAAAAGTGTTATCGTAGTGGTAATGGCTTAAGAGTTTTCATTGGCAGTTTCAGTTTTGCTTTTCTTCAAGTGACCATTCTCATGATATTTCTGATACTGCACTATAATACAATGAAAAGGCTTATTTCTGTACTTCCGTGGTCTCAAAAGTCAGAAAACTGCATCTAGTAAGCTTAAATTAAGGCTACTTTTATTTATTACGAATTCGGTATCTAGAAAGTCAAGCAGACCTATTTATTGTATTAGCTATTTCTTTAGATGTACTTAATTAAATGCTGTTTCATAGGTCACATGATGTAAATTACGTCAATTAATGATTCTTCGTGTACTTATCTCCATTTCCAGATGCCAAAAATGTACTCCTAACGTTGATTAATTTCCATAACTTTTCCCTCTGCAAGACTGCTTGCTATTTAGCTCTAGCAATTTTGATCTTTATCTTCACAAAGTAGCCCATTATTACATTAAAATTTTAAAACGAGACCTGACAATAACACACAAAATGAAATGTGAAATGGAGGGATAGAAACATGCGCGTCCGCAAGTAGGGGCAAAGGGGAACTTGTCCTCCCCTGGAAAATAAAAAACCTGAAAAAACGAAGAAACATAAAGAAAAAGACGAAGAAAAATTAACATCAATATTTCAGTTCACTCAGTGTTTTCCTTATTTATATGTGGTTAAGAGGCTTTCGAAATGTTATTTCTAGCGATCTGAGATTCACTTTGGGCCGAAATTCTATTGCGCTCCTCGCCAACTAATGGTGGCGCGGAGCTTTTCCCCTTAAAGAATTTAGCCCCCCCCCCCCCCCCAAAAAAAAAGAAAATTTCTTCCGCGGAGGCCCATGGATACAAAATTTAAACATGTTTTAATACAAAAACATGCTGAGGAGAAACGTCAAAGTAGTCTTCTACCAGGTGCGGAAAATCAAATGGAAAGTCTAAAAAGCCGTGGCTTCGACCATGCTGAGGATCAGGGTATTTACTCCTTCGAAAGGCCCCTGCAAACCATTTTCGCCCCTCTGATCGAAATCCCGAGCTCCGCTTCTGCTGTTTAGTCTACTTATATAACATTTTAAAAATATATGTTGCGTCTAAAGCCATTTACATTTTGTGGGAGCCTTTAAAAATAAAAGAGGGAGATTCTCTCCAAAAAGAGTTTAAAGAGGGATCGTTCCTGGAAAGAGTGAATTTCACTCGGAGTGAAGTGAAAATTCACTTCCAAGAGCGATATTAACAGGATTAAATTGCATGTGAGGAATATCGCTCTCCTTAAGAAGAGTCTTTCGTTAAGACAATTTTTTTCTAAGCGAACTTCACTCTTTTGGTTTAAGAGTGAAAATGGGATGGGGTCAAGTGGCACTTAAGGTAAATAAAATCATTGCTCTCGTTGTATGATTATTTTCTACTGACTGGAACTACTGTACCTGCTTCAACTTTGCCAGATCTAAATCAGTCACATTACCTTCACATAACTCAATATAACTCAATTTAAAGTAGAAGGTGGTTATTTTTGTAGACAAGAAATGCCTTCATTTTAATAAAGCTATAATGATTTATGTTACATAGGCACATTTTCTGAAGTTTCTTCTGTTTTTCTTTACAAGTGGGCGTCCTATATCCCCTTAGGATTTGGTACTGTCGAATTGTTACCTGTACATATGACATTACTCTACACATATGTATGGCATAGAAAACAAAGTTGCTTAATATTCACCACAGTCGCATTAAAATTTTTAGTAAATTGAATGCAACGTCAAATTGATTTGCCGCGATGACATCACAAATTTCCCATGCACAAAATTTCAAGAAAAATGTAGTACTTTGAAAATTTATATCTCCCTAAGGCTGCATTCTATTGACATGCAGTTTACACCTTCTGAAAGAGAAAACTTTGCTGAATGTTTAAATTCAGTGAATTTTGACTCCAGAAAATTCCTTCAAGTGTATATTGCTGTCTACCATTCAAACAAGTTGCTAACGAGTTGCTAAGGATATGACGGCTCTCATTCTAACGTTTGGCTCGTTTTCTCAGAGCCGGAACGAGGACCAAGAACTCGTTTGTCTGCATATGTACGACAGAAATCTATGGAACAATGATTTGCTTGAGTTTAACATGTTAGCTTCTAAGTGTACCCTACAAATTATCAATTCAGTTCGTTAATATCACCTAGTAACAATATTGATTCAGCACTCCGAACTCATTGTGTCTACAGCTAGTTACAGGATCTGTCTCTGAGAGTTCCCATACTGTTTACTGGAGGAGATTTAAGGGCATTTACATCTTAGGCCCGTTTCCAGCCCCGTTGGGGCTGAAACCTTTCCAGGGAGACAATTTTCTTTCAGGGGGATAATGTGACCATTTTTACACATTAAGTCAATTGCAAAATTCAAAGCCTCTAGTTGGCGAAAAAAATTTTGAGGGGACTTGGTCTACCTGACCCCCTTGTCTACTGGCCTGTTACATCCTCTGCGTAGTATGAAAGATGTTAAAAAAATGTGCGATATGCAATCCCGCCAATAAAAGTCGGAATCATATTAGATATCATAAGAGAGACTGGCTAAAATGAAAAGTAAATCACTTAAAATCTTTTTGATTCTTCTGTGCAAGTAATGCCTTCCCTTAGTAGCACAGTTACTATGTTACAATTTTTATGCCGGATGTGGACTCTGGTCTCTACATTTGTTTATGAACCGCTATTATTCTCCCACATTCGTGGGTCATGATATCACCTGTGCTTGCTCAAGTTCACTGAGTAGAAAAAATTATGTTTTTATGTGATTACAGTATCACGCTTAAACATGAAAATTTCCTAAGATCATAAAATGTTAAGTATTCCTGAAACGATCGGTCAGCTGTTTCAGTGAAATTATATCATATTAAAGCGCCAATATTGTACAGGAAATTCTGATCAAAATACCTCCAAATTAATTCAAAATTTAATCAGTGTTGGACACACGTAGTCAAGATTACATCTTCTCCTTGTCATCTAATACAAATATCAACAACATAAGAAATTTAATTAAACCATTATGAACTTAATCTTTTGGGAGACGAAATGCCAGAACTCTAGCATCACAAAGAGATTAAATTACAAGAAACAGTACAAATAGAGTCGTTAGACTAATATATGTAATACCTTTCGTTTGATTTCAATTAACGAAGGAGTAACTTAATTACAGAAATGTATACCTTCGTGATACTTTAAGTCATGTTTTGCCCCGCAGAATTATAGATAAATGCTAATATTTGAAAATTAATTGAGTTCATCAAAGTGTCTGCTGTGCAACATCTTCGGGAGAAAACCAAAGAGGGATAAATTATTTCTAGTGTTGCCTAGCTTTAGGGAACTTACACAATGAAGACATGTAACATAAACGCAGCATAGAGAAAGTAAAAAGAACTCGATCCGCTTCTTTCTTACATCTTGGGGACCTTTGCTGTTATTTATATCGACTGCAACAACTGAACCAATCGAAACAATAATTTTTAAATGTTTTAAGACTTTTCGTATACATCTTAGAGAAAAGTTAATAGTTAAAATTCGAAGCTTGCTTTAAAGACATATTTTCATCATCCCAAATAGTTCCAATTCTCCCAACCTACTTACTTCTAGCCCCGCCCACATTTATCTAAAACTCATCTTTATCCAGACACAATCCTAGTTTATTGCTTCATGGCTTGTCCCAGTGACCATACAAGTCCATAATGTGTAATCAAGACACTCTCAGTGCCCATGCTGTGTAATGTAGCTATGATGCATTGATTGAATGTGATGCCAATCAAAGAGCTGTACCAATGGAGAGTTTTGATATATGCATACTGAAACTGTAGTTTGGGGTGACGAATGACTGCCTTTAAGCGTTTTTCACTAGGATTTCTTTAGTTTTTGTACAAAGAAGGTGAACTGAATGTACCTTTGCGGTCGAAGAGAGCTTTACTCTGACTTTTTTCCAGTAAAGGCCCAAGATGGCTTACCGAGAACTTTCCTGAGGTTACACGTAACGCACTGCGAGAGAGGACGAACCTTTTCGGTTCAACTCCTTGCAACGTTTCAACCGTGTTGTTCCGGTGACCAACTGCCTACACAAAGAATTCCATGCATGGTAACCAATCCCACTGTAGCTCTAACCCCTAATGCAGTTCTCATTGGAAAGTCTTCCCAATTGCAACTTAAATAAATTTTATCTTAAGGGGGGTTAAAGGGGAAGAGCTGCCCGCAATTGTGATATTCTAGTAGTTTCTATCCTGTTTCATGAATTTTTGTGTTTTCCGCAGTAGATAGAACATCTAGTTCTCACTCGGAAGGTCCGTGTTTTGATCGATTCTCAGGCCAAGTCATGCCAAAAGCTTTAAAATGGAACCTATACTGACGTTGTGCGTGATATTCCGCACAAACAACGAGTAAGGATAACAATCCTGTGCCCCACTCCTGGAAAACTGCCAAAAGCCTAGCTAGATTGAATAAGAAGGTTATGAGCTGAGGTGTATAAGCCTTACTAACCCCAACCCCATTTTAATGAGCCCCTCTTGAGAATCGGGTGACAAGATTATTGTCACTAAATTATGAAATTTAGAATAGTTACTCATTGGGTTACCTCGAATACGCAATATTTATATCTTGAAATATCATGAAAGATATTTTGAAGCGAAATATGTAACTGACTTTCGTTTCAAAGTACCTTTGGGGTGACCACTAATTATCATATCAGTGTACATCTGCTTAGCCTTTTGGGAAGGCTAAAACCATTTATCGAAGTGAAGTCATACTCTGAGAGGAAAACATTTGGGTTTGTGTTAAAGGGAAAACCCAAAGTTTTAAAACCAATATAAAAACACACAGAATGAAAACAATATTTAGCTAAGATAGCAACGTAATCTTTTCGAGAAATAAGTTTCTTACGAATAAAAATTAAGCTATTCCGTGGCCAAAAATAACTGTTCACCTCAACTTTAAGAAGTTAAAATGATGCAAATGTCACAACTCTTCTTATGCATAACATTTTGAGGAAATGAAGCTATTGTAAGGGTTCATTAATGAGACTGACTGTTTCATTAAAATTTAAATTATTTTCCATGTATGCGATGTTGGTGCAAGTAAGGCAAAATTTCCATCTAAGTTCGTTTCAAGAAAGGTCATTCAGCATTCCCACACTGCTAGTGAAACCCTAATACAACCCCAAATCAAGATAGATCCCCAAAACGAACCCACGATTAAGCGAGAGGCCGACTGTGATCACTGTGCTACTGTGCCTAGCTTTTCAGCATGGCATAAACAGTTTCAAATCTAGCAGAAACTTTTTTGAACTAATGCAGTCATATGTAAAAAATTCATGCTGGCACACAAAGTACCGTACACTCTGGCGTTCGCAAAAATTTTTTGTCTGTTGATCTTATTATTCTATTGCTTGCAGCTTTTGACAGATTTCTTATTGAGGAAAACTAAATGTAGGCCGGTAGGCAAGGACGCCAAGGGGAAATTATTACAATTTTACCATCCCCTCTCCTGAAACATCTCTCCACTCCTGCTTTTTTTTTTATTTTTTGCAAACCTCCAGATTCATGTCTATCTACGAGCCTGGCTAAAGGTTTTTCTTTGACGATATTTTCTGAAAATGCTATGTGATCTTCGCTTCTTCAGGCCTCTATTTTTATTTTTCCCCCTGATCTACTAATAGACAAACGGATATAATTACAAAGATCTAACATCATGCAGCACAGCGATTGTTTTTGTGCAGATTGCAGTCTGGTCACATATTGAAAAAAAATGTTGTGGGTGTATAGAAACACGTGATTAGAATGATAAATTACCAGAGAGGGAAGCTGTTTTAGGTGTTTTGGTCAGTGCAAGATACAAAATGACTCGAAAGTGTTCATAACGAAAAGATAACAAGTTCTGCGAAACAGAAAAGAAAAAGCAGGCCATGAGTATTTTCTGTGTGCAATGCCACCTTATGTGCCAAGAAGTCTTAATGCCCACATTCCGATTAAAAGAATAGGTAGATTTTAATTTTTTTTTCTTATTCCAGTGGCACACAAAGGCAGTTATGGCAAGCAAACGTTCCATAATATGAAATGTTTCGTATAGTAAGTTGACCCCAAGACTATTATGTGAAACTTTCAATACAAAATTGGCAAACGTCCTCATATCGCTCAAATAGGAGTAGAACATATTGAAGGGAGTCTTTAAGAATTTCAAATTGAGAATTATTACGACAGTAGTAATTTGCTGTTTGTAGATACATCAAGGGCCAGTAAGGGTCCCAGCCGGATTTCATAATATCTATTGACCTAGATGAAGAGGAACTTTTTGTGAAGGCGTATTAATATGAAACGAGAGGGCGCATCCTGCACTTAAAAACTTTCACATCTACATGAGGTCTTTTACATACTATTACGCTCTCTGGATTCTAACCGTGCGCTAAATTTCATGCGTGTGTTTTTGTAGTTTGAATATTTTAGAAATGTCGCACTTTGGTTACTTTCAACTAGGAAGTTGTTGCAAATGAACACTAAACTAAATTTGTGCTTCATTCATTAAACATTTTCTGTTAAAGTTATAAGCACTTGAACTAGTTTAACATGAGGACTTACGCATAGATTATCTTCAGTTAACATTTGGATTTTTCAGGCTAAACCTGAGTTTTTAGACTAAGAAATAAGCGACGTTTTTTCGTAAGTTTCTCTTTTTTGTTACTGAACTTTTGTAAAACCACCTTCCTGTTTCATTCAACCTTATTGGTTTCAATGGATGACCTGTAAAGCTACTACGTCGGTTTCCAGTTGAATAGTCATCCAATTTTGGTGATAAATAGAGGAACATTTTGTACTGCCATGAAAGTAGAGAGAGAGGTTCTCTTTTGCTTATAGCTTAAAATGTAAATGATGGAAAAATTATTTTCAGGATGACTTTGCTTTTTGGAAGGTGTTGTTTGATAGTAACCTCAAGAAATATGGCGGAATATGTGTTTTCATGAAACTTTTTAAATGAATATGCTATCATTAAAAACAAGTATTTATGATGTCTAGGCTGGTGCTCTTGATCTTATTTTAAGCCCTCCGAATGTATATGCTAATCAATATATTTTGAGTAATTCTTATTAAAACTGACAAAAAACTTATCTATGCCAGAGCTCTCATGGTCAATAAAATTTACAAAGTATTTTTTTCATGCATGAGAGAGAGTCGACTGAGTGCTCAATTAGAATGATTTGTGCCATACATGTAATTTTACTAGTATTTTCCTTTTACATTGTATTATGGAAAAATTCTGCTGTCCCGAGTTAGTGGAGACTGAATCTACATACCACTAATGAAATCCATGATAACGCAAAGCGTTTAACAATGATCTCTCATGCATATGACAATAAAGGGGTATACTTCATCAAGCAAAAGACATTAAAAGCCGCGTTCTCAAATTTGAATCTTACAGCAGTGCATCGTATTTTGGTCAGATATTTTCACCATCGTCTTTGACCCTGTTGGAGACCCCATCACAATTCAATTCTTTCACTTTTTTACGTTCATAGAATTATAGATTGTAACGAAATTTTATTCAAAATTACAAGTAAAAGATTCTCCTCTCTGTACCTTGTGTGAGGACCGGCGTCGATTTGGGGGACAGGGGGACATGTTTCCCCACTTTTTTGAGTGGAGGGGACACTAACGTAAAAGCCTCCCCCCCCCCCCCCACTTTTTGTGACCCGAAACTTAAGAATTAGGTACTACCATAAAGACTATACACGTAATTTATGAAAGGTATCCTCCACAGATTACGATCGACTAGTTTTCTTTATCAAAAGTTCCACATGTTTTCTTTGCAAATACCCAAAATTTTCGCTCACCTAGTGCAGCAGGTACTGTTATGAAGGAGAACAATATTTAGGAATAGGAAGAAGATGAATCGCCCCTACTATGTTCAAATGAAATCCGTGGTCTTTAGTGATAGACCAGACTGGCAGGCTGAAATTGGCAATCACTTTAAGGAAACTAAAAATTTCTCTTTTCACAGTCTGCATGCAACTCTTTTAGAAAAATGTATGATTTCTAATGCAAAATTTCAACACGCTCACCTCATTCTTTTGCATAGCAATTCGACCATTTCGTATTTAGAACATTATCAGAGAAGTAAAATCACACTGACGTTTGCTAGATGAGAGACTTCAATCAGGAGTTAGAGGTACACCTCCATCCATAATGTATGAAGAGGTGTTGTTCGAAAAATCATATTTTAATGTTTTTTGTATCAACAATCTTACACCAGTATAGGCCTATGCAACGGTGTCTCAGTAGCACCGCACCAGTGGGTATCATTCCCGCACTCCTCGATCTGTGGTTTTTCCGTAGTAAATTGAAGTGCGATTTTGATCAAGCCTTTCGCATTTTGCATCTGGGCCTGTACTCTTAGACACCCAGTGGCGTAGCGACAGGGACAGGCGGCTTTGAAAAATGAAGAATTCGGAAATTTGCTATTTGTGAAACCAGTCTAAGGTGTGGTTTTGACAATTCATGAAATTCCGAAATCTCCCCATTAAAAGCCCCACATTTGTCGTTATTTGTCTCAAAGGAGCAAAGTTTTGCGCGGGCTTCGCGCGCCAAAAATTGCGGTTCCTGAGCAGAAGTGCTCTCTCATAAGTTGAGTAAATTTTCCGAGCTCTGGATTTTGTGAGTGAAAAAAGGAAAATTTGCTATATGTGACACCAGATCGTCAAGTGACATCAGAAACTACAGTACTATTTTCAGGATTTTCCTTAATTCATAAATTTCAAAATTTCTCCAAGTATAAGCTCTTGACTCAAACATAAGCTCTTGATTCAAACATTTCGTCAGAGAGCCACATTTCGTCGGGTGGGATAACATTATGTAGCAACAACGATCTTTGGTCGCCGTTCAATCTTAGATTTACATTTCTCAGGAAAAGCAAATTCTTCAGTAATTCCCCCACTTTCCTGTTCCATATTTTCAAATATTTGAATAATGGCAAAAATTTCAGCGCGCCGAAAATTACGGTCTTAGTTCAGTGGTGTTCACACTCAAAAAACGTAAAATCTGGATGCTTGCCTACCCCCTCCCCTTCCCGAAAAAATTTCTAGCAACGCCACTGTACAACCTTAACAGAACAGGAGAAAAAAATTAGGCCAGATGTCCCCCCACTTTGAAAACCAGCTGAATAGACGTCCCTGCTTTAGATCTCTTTTCCGGACCTATAACATTACGACATTTTTTGGAAAGATATTTCATCAAAATGTTTAAAGAGTGATCTTAGCTTAAATCAAGATCAAGAAAACAAGTTTTTGCAATTTCCTAACTTTTAATTGAAAGGAATATTTTTTGGCAAACAAAAGCTCAAAGTAACGACTGCTTAGGTTCTACTTACAAGCCGGGGAAATGCCATTTCCGGCTATCTGAGGAGTCACGATTTTTAAAAATTTTCTGTACGATCCGCGCCAACTGATGGTGGCGCTCCGCTTAGATATTCGTTCGGGCAGATGATCGACCGTCAGCGAGCCCCCCCCGCCCCCCTTACGAAAAATCTTAGATCGGCCCCTGAGGATGGTACCGTAGAGTTGTGCGAGTGTGTGTGTAGGAGACCTGGAACCGTTTGGGGTGAGAGGCTTAGGCCTTTAAATTTTCTTTTCTTCATATAATATTTGCCTGTTTCATGTTTATTGATGGTGCAATGTAAAATAAACATAATATTGTACGAGGGGAAATCTGACAGATTTTGTTGCGAACTGAGTCGTTGTGCTTCAAGTATTTAATTCTTATCGACTCAAAGAAGAGGACTGGTTACGTTCATAAAATCAGGGTGGTGTTTTGATGTGATGAATAAATTAAGTCTCTATATAATGCAGTGTACTTCTTCATATGCAGTCGCGGTTTGGTGCAAAACTGTCTGGTTACTTTGGTATACATTTAAGTTTGAATATAGCATTAATGATGTCACCATGTCTCAGTTAAGATCTCCGATCGAAACTGTAACATTGCGAATGACTAGCCTACATTATCCGCAGTTGCGCATGCAAAGTATGGAAGCCTATTAGTGTGTTGTCATGCACATAATGAATAACTCTGAATTGTGTCGAAGTAATATATTTGACACAGCTTTTTAGCAATACTAAACGCACACGTCATTAAGCTGTGTTAGTAAAATAATAACACGTTTTCATGTAGGTATACGGTCACCAGGCTATAGATTGCCTACAATTTTACAATTTTACAATTGGTAAATTTGTATAGTTTGGACATTATTCAAGTCTAGTGGGCCTACTATACTATTCGCCCTTTAGAGAGGTTTGGGGACAATGATCTTCGTTTCACTATTTTTAAACATTTCTTTAACGTTATACCTCTTCTGAGGTGTCTTAAAACTTTAAGGCAGATCCCCCAGTTGTTAATAATGAATCATTTGTCCATGATTTCCTTCTAATCTACATTGTTAACGAAAAGAATTCGGTCTCGTTAGGTGAAAATAATGCACGTTTACGGTCTGCTAAATTGAGTTTGCTTCGCTTCCCCCAAGTAGATTTGTAGAATATTCGTCAATTTACCAGGTGCTAAACCTAACTCTTGCTGATGTTTTCATTCACCCTTAAGGTAAAATTGAGCCCATCTCTCTCTCTCTCTCTTCAGATAAAGACAATGTTATACATTGCATCGTCCTAATATAAACATCTTACAGTATGTTGTCCAGAATTTCCTCCATATTTGTGCGTGGCTGATTATGTTATCACATCTCGAGGGAATGAAAATCCATTAGTTGTTGATAAGAGTTATTTCAGGTAGGCAAAATAATACCAAATGAAACCAGCAATAGCCTCACTGATTTAAAGAGAAGATTATTTGTTCAATTATTAACTATTTAACAAAATCGATTCGATTATTACCTTCCTCTGGTATGTATAACGTTCTAATTTTATATTAGATAGATTAAAGTTGTCAACAATGACAAATGGAAAATTTGTATGGAATGCCGTTTGAGCAAAATGCATGACAACGAATACGTTCTGATAACATTAAACACAGTGGTGAGTTTAAAATCAAGGAAATCAGTGGATAAAGTCTTTTGAATTTAAATGAATAAAATCGTAATTATTCTATATTGTCTTCCCCTTTTTAGAATACTTCCCTTAACTTATTGAGCGGAATTTTTTAGTAATAAATGCGAATTTTTCATCGTCTTGTACATATTCTCTTCTTCTATGGAAATTTGATAAGTCCGGCTCTTCACATTTAAAATAGGGATTTTTTATGTAACCAATCGACTGCACGAGCGTTAAAGGACCAGCCTTGCAATATTTGTAAATGATACGCAAGGCCAGTAGCAACAGAAGTAACAAAGTAGCAAACGGGGATCAAGAAGGTATTACTGGACTGTAAACCCTCTCTGTTAGGAGGTGTTATTGAATAACATCTCCCTGCTCGAATGTGGTGAGTAGGTGTATAATGGGTCTCTTTTGACCACATTAAGCTTTTAATGGTTTCATTTCATTGTGAGGCATTCTCCTTAAAAAAAATGATTATTCCTTTTTTTCCATATCAAACCACAATTTACAAGAGAAACTGTATTTATTCGGATTTAAACATTTTAAAATATTGAATATGCAACCAAAAGTATTCAGTGTGTTTATGATCGTAGGTTAAAAGCGTCGCTGCAGAAGAAATCATTTTTACAAGTTATGATTATTTACCAATATATTGTTTCATTTTGACAGCTATTTCATGTAGGTTTTGTCGATATGGTGACGTCTTTAACCATTCAGTAGCCGTGTATACAGTAGCTCGTTGAAATATAAAAATTTAGGGGGCAAACCTGGGGGAAAAGAAAGTTTGGAGGTCAAAATATTTTCACGCTGAGCAAACCGACGAAAAGGGCTCAATCATGTGGGTGGGGTTCCAGGGACAAAGTCCTTGTGAGGATCTAGTGGGCGAGTCCCTTTAAACTTTGAGGTTTGAACACACAACTGGATAAAAATTAAGCTATATGAATAGTTTTTTATGAACTTTTCGGTTGACCTAACCCCTGACCTAAGTAGGGGGCAACGTGAGAGGAACGAAGGAAAATCCGAGGCCGCATGCCCTTACTCCGTATATATATGACGCTCAAGTCGCTTTATTTTATTGTTTTATTTTATTCTATTTTTTTTTTTTTGACTCGTCAGCGAATTCAATTCCACGTTGCTACAGGGGAGCAGGGGCGATTGCCCTCCCCGGCCCTGAAAAAATAAAACATTCGGAAGTTTGCCATTTTTTACATCAATCAACCAGATTGTGTTTTTTCAACTCTTCTATTCATGGAATTCCAAATGTTCTCCAATAAGAGTTCCACATTTGTAATTATTTTTTAAAAAAAGCAAAATTTTCCGCGCTCTTCTAGTGCCGCAATTTTCACTGCATAATGCAATAGTTTTTTGTCATAAACTTGTTTTATAAACTTTTTCGAGCACTAGAAATGACAAAATCGGAAAGTGACATCGGCAACTAGAGTGCATGCTATTTTCAAAAATGTTTTCTCATAAACTCTAAATTTTCTCCAATATAAGCTTTTGATTTTTGTAATGTAGTCGGAGAGCCCAAGTTCGTAGGCCTAAGATAATATTGTGTAGCATCAACGACCTTTGGTCGCCGTACAGTCTCAGATCTGACAATAGGAAATGCAGATTCTTCAGTAATTCCCCTGCTTTTAAACTTTCCTTAAGGCAAACCCAAAATCCAACATTTTTTTCCAATACAAACTCCAAGTTTTCAAATATTTGTTTAAAAAGAGCGAAGATCCGAGCGCGCTTAGACGCGCCGCAAATTAAGTTCGTAACAAATGTGTGTCCACACTTCAGAAAAAAAATCGAAAAAATTGTATGCTTGTTTCCCCCTCATAGGAAACAGGTCTGGCTAGCTACGCCACTGTATATTAAGACTGATTTCATTTGCTAAAATAATCAGATAATATCTTGTCACGACTTATCTGAAGCTTTCTTGTTGACTTAACAATGTAGTGTTTTTAAGATGTCGAATCCCCTCGCGATGCTTGATATTTTCTGTCTAAACTTTTAGTAGTTAAAAGATTTAATGCATTTAGAAATTCAAAAACTCATGTCCGAGATTAATTTGGTATTTTCATCTAGAGCTGTAGTCGAGTCCAGAGAGTCCGAGTCACGAGTCCGGTAATTTTCAACCCGAGTCCCTCTACTTTTCTCAATCAGGAAAAAAAATAAAATCTCTGCCCGAGTTCTTCAAATTCTGAAATATCGAGTTCGAGTTCGGACCCGACTACAGCTCTGTTTTCATCAAACAATGTACCGGTAACACTCCTTTTTTAAACTCGTTTAATATCTTTCGGACGACAGAAGTCATTGAATTTTCAAAAAAGGAAATAAATAAATGTAAGATCTTAACATGTTTTACAAATTACAAGATAATAAGAGTAGTGCTATTCATTAAGCTACCATCAACTGGTACAGCCTAAGTTATGTCCAGAGCTAAACATATCGTCGCTATACGTAAAAGTGACATGTCTGTCATTTAATTTGTCGAAATAATGACAAAAACACAGTTTCCTGGAACAAATGATTTTATCAAATCGTTAATAGTCACAGTTGATCAATCAATCCCCTGCATTAACCCCATTTTGCGAGTCGTTTGGCATGCACGCACACTATTTTGTGGCAATTACTGGACGAGGCAATAATAAAGGCTGAATTTTTATAGCCATTAATTTTCATTTTACACCTTAATAAGTGGTATGTCAATCAGGGACCAACGCACTGATAAAGTTACACAGAACTGCTTCTTCAAACTGCAAACCTGGAAAAGAAACTACAATGTACAGTATACTGAGGAAAACATGTAACAAATAACTGTATCGATTGCCGAATAGCGCCAAAATCGATTCTCGAAGTCATGTGATTGATCAATAGGAACAGGGAGTCGTTAAAAAGCTGTCCTAACAGCTCACTGATATGAAACAGGAAAGGCTAAACAACGGATGATGATGGGAAGCTTGCATGTTTACGAATTTATACAACGAACAGGTCTATCGATTAATCAGAAGTGATCGATATCGATATTGCCGAAGTCACAGGATTGACAAATCGGAAATAGGAGGGGGCTGAACAATGGGAGATAAAGGTAAACAAAATTATTATTATAGATTTTAGGTTGCACATGAGAAATCTAGCCTGTGAGATTTCTTTAAACATTGCGTTACATGTTTGCTGTTGGCAGTTTATCTTCATGTGTCCCTTTGAGGAATCATAAATTAAATTGCTAGAAGAAGGATTTAAATGACGGCCAGAAGATATCCTTGCTCGCCTTCTCTTCTCGATAAAAGTAGCATTATGCACAGCAGATATTCACCTTGTCTCATAAAGGAAATGACCCGCTTCAAAACGAAATAGTTAATGGGCAAACGGACCGTGTTTAAACCAGTTCGTCCATGAAGAACAAGATTTTGATCAAAAAGACGTTAAAAGTCTTTCATAAAACATTTAATGTAAAATACTTTATAGGGCAAGAGCAGTCGCCAAACTTGAAATAATAAAGTAAAATGTCTTATTTTATGAGTGGCTGATTGGCTCTTGAAGGTCATGTGACTATTTTTTACTCTTTTAATACGAAATTTACAAGTAGTAACTGCTTGTTTTACTTTAAATATGGAATATTGAAATTCTGAAATATTATGGAAGACAGTTTGAGGAGAAACAAGGAGATAATTGTGATATTTATTTGTTGCTTGCATGGGCGTCCGCAAGGGGGAAGGGGGCACTTGCCCTCCCCCCCCCCTGAAAATCAAACTTGTGAAAAAATTAATTAAAAATTAAAAAAAAAAGTTTAAAATAAGTATCTTCCCTCACAGCGTCAGTTTCTACTCGTTAAATATGCGGACATTTGACCAGGAATAGCAAAAGAGAAGATGATATGCTGAATAGTGAAATCGTAATTTGGGGACCATCATTCGTGATATCTATTGGAAATTTGTAATTGTAAAAACTATGCCAAAATTGTACTGGTTGTCAGGTATGTAGTGTGCATATGTGCTGATCTCAAGTGGCCAAGGGAGTATGTAACTGGAATATACAAGGTGAATATGGGGTGGGGGTATGATTCATAATTGGGTAACGGTTATAGGCCTATATCGGCTGTTTGACAGTTGTAAGTTTTATCGTGCATAGGCGTGCGAGGCCGTGACCGAAAGGCAGATTTCCCTTCAAAAACTTTTTACTCTGAAAATACTAAAAATCTAAAAAATACAGGCATGAAATTCCTGTTTCAGGGCTGGGTACATGCAGCTTATAACATTCGCCAAGTGTCGTGTCCGGCCATCTGGAGGGTTTGTAAGGCCAAAATTTTCTTGTTCTCTCCGCGCCAACTGATGGTGGCGCTCCGCTTAGATACTGTACACAGTTCAATCATCCATGAATGACCATGCCCCCCTTGTAAAAATTTCTGCGGACGCCCATGGTTGCTTGCTTCCAAATAAGTTTGAGGTACTGCGCTCTTGCCCTTTTGAAACAGCTTTATCTCGAGTAAAATGGTGTAGCCTAAGATGAGTGTGTTAATACATTACCGTGTTTTATTACAGGATAATGCACGGTCACCCGATAGTAATGGACCAATAGAGGTTTAGAAGTATCTCTTAGTAACTAAGTATGAAATAAAAATTGTTTTAAAATTTTTAGTGTAGGCAAAAGGCACTTTATCACGATCACTGTTTCATGAGGGGTGTGAATAAATTCCTCTCTCAACTGCCGTATCTTAAACTGGTTGAAAAGTTCTACATTCTTAATCTACAGGGGTGGATCTAAGATTTTTGTTGGGGCGCGCTGACGGTGGATCATCTACCCGAACGAATATCCAAAGACATTATAAACGTAGATACCAAACTCCTATCCCTACACTCAAAGACGCCCTGAGTCCTCACGGAGGCTAAATCGGAGGGGCGAAAGTGTTCATTTGACATGCGCACAGTTCTATTCGGTTCTGCCTGCACAATGACACATGCGTAACAGAAAATTCCATTGTGACGAGATGTCAGCGTGCGCGCATTTTCAAAGCGAGTTCTGTACGCGCACAACGCATTTCTCCGTGTCAAGTCCGGAATAATTGAAGCGTACTTCCGCGTGCTTGGAAAAAGAACGCAGTAGTTGATTTATGTGTTGTACGCGAGTAAGAATGTAAACGCGTGGATATATGTACGCTTGTAAAGATACCATAGAAACTGACCAATCAGTAAGCCAATGAACTTCAAACCAGTCGTTGTGCGTTAATGTTCAAATGTTCTTTAGTTGAAAGCCGGCGGGGAAGCCTAAAACTGGTATATGTGAGTGAAATTTATTGAGGAATGGTGTTTGCAAGAATTGCAAGGTTTTGAAATTACATGAACTTATACTACCGGAAGATATCAATTAACTGTTAGCTTTCAAAACGACTAGTGAGTGATCAGCACTTCCGCCCCTCCGATTCGGCCTCCGTGGAGAGTCACCGCGCCATTTTAAGTTTGGTATCTATGTTTATAATATCTTTGCGAATATCTAAGCAGAGATAGCCGGAAATGGCATTTCCCATGCTTGTAAGTAGAACCTAAGCAGTCGTTACTTTGAGCTTTTGTTTGCCAAAGAAATGTTTGCTTCAGTTAAAAGTGAGAAAAATGCAAAAACTTGCTTCATGAACTAATTTAAAACCAAAATTTACTTGATCTTTATTTAAGCTAAGTTCAATCTTTAAACACTTTTGATGAAATATCTTTTCAAAATTGTGTCGTAATGTTATAGGTCCGGAAAGAAAAAGTGGTCTAAAGATAAGGGGAATCCTCACACAAGCTAGAGAGAGGAGAATCTTTCCTTTTTAATTTTTAATAAAAATTCGTTACAACTTATAATTCTATGAAGGTAAAAAACTGAAAGAATTGAATTTTAGGGCCTCCAACAGCTCCAAAGACGATTGTGAAAATATCCGACCAAGAATACGGTGCATTGCTGTAAGATTCATATTTAAGATCGCAGTAGCTTTTAAAGTCGTTTGCTTGATGAAATATACCACTTTATTGTCATGTGCATGAGAGATAAACATTGCTAAGCGCTTTGCGTTATCATTGATTTCATTAGTAGCATGTAGATTCAGTCTCCACTCCCTCGGGATAGCAGAATTTTTCCATAAAACAATGTAAAAGGAAAAATACTAGTTAAATTACATTTATGGCAGAAATCATTCTAATTAAGCACTCAGTCGACTCTCTCATGAAGAAAAAAATACTTTGTAGGTTTTATTGACCATGAGAGCTCTGGCATAGATTAGTTTATTGTCAATGTTAATACGAATTACCCAAAATTTATTGATTAGCATGCACATCCGGAGGGCACAAAATAAGATGAAGTGCAGCAGACATCGTAAATGCTTGTTTTCATTAATAACATATTCATTGGAAAGGTTACATTAAAACACATATATACCGCCATATTTCTTGAGCTTACTATCAAACAAAACTTTTCAAAAAGCAAAGCCATCCTGAAAATAATTTTTCCCTCATTTACGCTTTAAGCTATAAGCAAAAGAGGATAATTCGACCATTCCTAAACCACCTTCACATTTTGCACATATTAGAACAGAAAGTTTCCCCTAATTGTCTGGTTTGTGTGACTAAATAAATTTACATAGACTACTCTCTATTTCATGAAAAAGGAAAGAAACGGGATCACAGATTGTATAAAATAAGTGAACATAGACATTAAGCTCATTTAAAGTTTGGCCATGAGCTTTTTATACATTCTATACACCCAAATAGCAGATGGATTGTAAGAACAAGTTTAGTGTTCTACATAAAGCGTGGTCTGAAATAGGGTTGAGACCTTCGACATCACTCTATTGACATTTTCAATCGGAGAACTTGAAACTGTGTGCTCTAAAATGCTATTAGTTTGTAACAATTATAATAACATAGTTTGAAAATTATAAGATAATACAACATTATGTAGAAACAAGTATAGGCTAAATGATCTATTTAGCGAAAGTAAAAAATAAGCTTTGGAAAATTTAAGGGAGCGCGCCGGGTGCACCCCACCTTAATCCTCCACTGATCTAAATATATTTTTAACTAGACTACAACTTTGCTCAAGAAAAGGATAGAACGCTTTCTTTGGTTCAGATGATGACATTTGGCATTTTGATACAGATTACCTATTCCTCATAAGAATTATATTAATAGTGTGGACTCTAAAAGAATTTATCGAGAACTGTAAAAATGGCGGCATCCTTGTGAATCTTTGAAACGAATTAAACTGCCGACACAAGAAAAAGAATGTAAAATGAAAATTATTTTCTATGTGCTTTAATGGTTGTACAATTTTCGCCTCGGTAAACTTTAAAAAAATTATGATATATTTTGTTTCTTTATACCATTCCGGACACCTTCAAGCTAGGCACTGACAATTTGATTTATTAATTCAGCAACCTCTTAAGTGTCACTTCAAAATTCTTCCCACGTGTTTCCTCCGAGAGTCGTGTAAAAACTGTTCTGCAGTAACTGTAGGTTATTTGTTACGTTACTAGAAGGTCAACTCACAGAGAAAAAATTCATTACACTCATTACATACAATGCATATAATAAGAATAGTTAAATGGTATGATCATTAGCTACTGTCACATCGTGTATGGTTTATGATAATGTTTAACGCAATACTTATTGTAACAGGCACATACAAGTACCATAACGCTTAATCATTTTTACTCGAATGTAAATTCAGTAGATGATATACGGATAACGTTTTTGTTATCCTGAAGGCTTTTAAGTTTTAGAGAAACTTGACGGAAATTTGCTTCTAAAAATACTTAACCGCTCACTTGAGACAACTTTTTACTCGAATGATAAGCGTGTCTTCCTGATAGAAATGCTTAAGTGTCATACAATATGGAACCTTGAAAAAACAGAAAGCGGAGAAAGATATTTAATCGGGAATATTTTTGTGATGTCTCAGAGAGATGCAGACAAAAACTTCTTAGTTCAAGTAGTCGCTGTGGCGGGATTTGAAAACCATTATTTCTCAAGTAATATCATGGGTATACCAAAAAATCAAGTAAAACCTTTAAATCAAAACAAGACAGTTAAAGATCAAATATGTATGCCACGTATTCTTCTTTATTTTTCTTTTTTTCTTTTTTTTTTTGCCACGACAAGTCTTTTGTTTTCAGAGGAAACTTACAAACGATTGGCTGCAAAGGTCTTAAAATTTTCTGTAGAACAAAGGATTGTACAGAGAGGGAGATGGAAAAGGACATTTGAAGGAACTGAAGACAAAAGTTACATCACAAAAAGGAGACAAAATATATCTCTTCGCTAATTCCTTTAAGCGAAGGGAAAACATTTAAATACCAGCAATCATATGTGGCCACGTGACAGACCGCACGGTGGAACAAATGGCGTTATGTGCTAATGGCATATCTTAGAGACACTGAAAATTTTGGCACACTCACTTAACTTAGAAGATGGAACTATCGTCTGGTGATAGGAGGGGAGCAAACGTGTGATAGACTCTAAAAAGCATATACTACTCGCAATTGTGCCAAACTGAGCCACCTGTGACATTTTAATGATGTGGATGACCTGAGAAAAATCATTCACGTTTTACTCTACTTCGAGGACCTTGAAATTAATAAGGAATTTTCGGTGGCTTTCCGTAATGATTTACTTAAATTCAGTTATTCATCACCCCAGAAACTGCCTATTTTCCCAACCTACTTACTTCTAGCCCCTCTCACAGCTATCTGAAAACCGATCCTTACTCAAACACAGCCCTGATTTATTGCTTCTGGCATACCCTGGTCATCATACAAGGTCCTAATGAGTCACAGAACACCCTGTGTGCATGCTGCGTAGAATAAGTGACTACGTATGTTTGAAGTCGATGTCATTCAAAGAGCTGTGACAATGAGAATTGATGTGGACTGCGGACAAAATTGTAATTTGGGTGTTTGGGTATATGGCGTAATTAGCACTTGTTCGAGAGCACGTGTTGTGTCCTAAAAGTTTACTTGTGTTTAATCTGTGTGATATTCACTTGCGTCCTGTTTCTTGAAACGCTGTCTTGGGATAGCCACGACGAGTTCAATTTCAGCCTCCTCGGCAGGCCGGTTTTGTTTACACTTGTTTCACTTCCAAATAACACCAGAGAAAATTTTCAACTGCCAACAACGCAGAAAAAATACAAAATCAATTTAAAAATTTAATTCATTCCATTTTTTAATATATTAAATGAAAATTATGGATATAGAATTATACATTTATCATAAGCTTGAAAACGTGTTTCATGGAAACGTAACATTACACGTAGGCTACATTTCAATTTAACTTTATGTGATAACGAAAAATTAGCAGGAGGGCTTGCCGATCTCAGCCTACTCTTGATTCAACATTAACAATAAAGGCACGAGAATAAGTGTAACATTAATCTGGTAGAATATTCTACAGGGTTTTCCCAGGCTCACCGTTCCTTCCCTCATATCACAAATAACAAATACTTGAAGCTTAATTGACATTCAGCAAAAGTAAATATCTACGGCCGGTGCTCCTTGTCTTCGCCAAAAACTAAGAATTTTGAAAATAACTGACACTTTGTGATGGGCGTTACCGGACTATTTTGTCACAGTCGCAAGTACGTCCACATATTGGCGTCCAATCGATTGGCTGTGAACAGTCTGTGCGTTGTTGTCATTCGGATGTCTCAGATTCCAACGTTATAGTTAATTGTATAGAGCACGGGTTAGCAAACTTTTGGAACATCTTGGTTACTATATCCATCTGGTATCTTTATGAGGGGGGTCTCTCCTTCTCCCGTTCCGTACTTCCCCGTGAGATTGATCAAAGTCCCTATATATAGGCAGACCCACATGATCTAGGATAATGTTGTTGTATGGACTTACTGAGGGTTGACGGAAATTCTCTCTGTGTACTTACATATCTGTGTTGACGACAAAAAATGTCACTTCATATTAGCTTTGCTCTTTTTTTTTAGTTAAAGCAGGGATTTGTTAGCAAATTCCCCGTTATAGGTGCAAACAATAAAATGGTAAGTATTAAAATGCAATGCACGTTAAAGACGTAAGATGGCCTCAAACGGGGCAATTGAAATTTTTTCATGGTCTGCACAGAAGGAGACCGCGGGTCGCAGTTTGCATACCACGGGCAAAGGGACAGCAGATGTAAGAGTTTGACTACCTATACTTCGTCACGTCATTTTGTTTTATTTCATGTAGACGGTTTGTGGGGGATCAAGTGTGCCGTAACCATTGATTTACTCTTGGGTCGTTTGTTGGCTAGAAAATAATTTGTACTCTTATATGCGATTCGGTTTTTGTAAAAGTCTCGTGCAATTTTCTAGTCAGGTCAATTCAGGAATATAAGCCCCGAGCCTAAGCTAATCAGACTGCTCAAACACATGGGATTCTGTGAAGTCCATTCACTTAAATTATAAGTAGTAGGTGAGCGATGCATCACCTGCTTGCCATCCTTTCTTGCGGTTGGGAAGAAATTTTCTCCTGTCACTGATGTTGCTCTCATTTTTAAAGTTAGAAGAAATAATTCATCATAATTTCTTGTAACAAGTAAATAAAAGTGGCTTTTAGAATGTACATGCATTCGGATGATAAACCTTGTTCTTTGGACTTCCATGTCATCCAAAAATATGACTATCAAAATCCAATGAAACAAGGCAGACTGCACCAACTCATATTCGGGTGACCGCATTTCCCCCTTTCAAATTCATACATAGTCATGTGAGTGCATAAAGTGCATGGACATTTTACAAACTTTAACTAATCACCCTAATTTTCTCAAACAGCAATCAAATGAAGACTAAAAGGCAAAGAAAACAAGGCGTTGCTCATCAAGGGTGAGTAGATAAATCACCCAACTTGCACCCGCGCATTCACACGTTATTTCCTATCTCTTCACATACCGAAATAAAAATTAAAAATTGAACCTATACAACTGTTGTATGTGTTGCCGAACCTTCTCGGGACTTCCGCCTAGTATTGCCACAGCTAGTTGAAGAGACAGCCGACAATCACTATAAAAACACTGTGTTTTTGAGTTTGAATTATACCATGGAGCTATTAACACTTGCTGGTAGCTCCTTGACTTAAACCACATAGGCACCTACTTGGAACTACGACGATATGCAAAATAAAAGTATGACACGGCAAAGGTGAGATTTAATTTTATCTTTTTTTTTTTGTTTGCCACGTCCTTGTATGTTGGAAAAAGAATGCATTGCCCGACCTACCTTTTTTGTAGAGAAGTGATAGGATAAGTTAATAAACATAGTACATATATGGTTGAATTTATCAGGGTTCGATGGCAAAGCTTAATGTAAGTCGAAGGTCAAAGTTAACCAAATTAGACGAACTAAAAAACTTCGTTCCGTCCGACTTGTAAGTCAGTGGTGGATGTCCTACCAAAGAAAGTAAAGGTCAAAGCATAGAGTCAATCTTTTGTCCATTATTTGCATTTGTGCAAAGTGAATGGAGGCCGTGCGGTTATTATTTGAGTGACGGTTTCGTATAGATGGTTGCACCTGATAGTAACCTTTAGATATGCCAATCCGTGGATTCCAAGCGGGCTTTTGCACTTTTTTCATGCTCGCTCTCAAGGAAATCATTGAAAAATACTGCCCCAGCATTCTTTTTGGTATGTAAACAAATAGTGTCTCGGTAAAGTGATCTCACATAGAAAAGATAAAATTTGGAGAGAAACACTCCCAATCATACTTGACGTACTGTAAATCACAAAGCCCAATTATCTGCTTGCTTTGCGAAATCTTTTCTCCCTTCTTTTATCTTAAACGCCCGTCAGTTCGTCAACCTTTCTAATTTTAAAAGGACTTTTCCTTGTTAGTTTGTCCTGGAAAATCTAGTTACGTTTGTCATTTTAGGGGAGGAGGGCCAATGTCCTCAGATTCCAGGTTCGGTTATAGATTAGAAGACTATTGAATAATCAGAGTTGTCATTTTTAAAATGATGGCGACGGTGCAAGGTTACTCTTCCTTGAACATCCGTAATCTTTCCCCTGTGGGCAAAACCAGTTTTAAATTGTTTATCCAACATACTGTTTCCTCCGTCCCAAACATTTTTTGCAAATAATATGAACTATGTTGTACTTTACATATTGCATGGGTTATATGTCTAAATATATATAAGTAAATATGTTCGCGCGTTCGTAGGCGTAGGTGTGAAGGGGCGTTTGCTGTTTGTGTGCATCTAATAAAAATATAGAGCTCCGTACTTGACAAATGATGAGTCCGATCAACTTCATAACAAGTGGATATGATTGGTCATGTAAACTTGTGCATAGTGGGTTGGTGACGTCACAGGTCATAGGACAGACATCGAAAGTAAAGCCTAGCATCATGTTCGTTCAGTTGAGAAAAAGATGTTTGTTATTGTCTTTTAAAAGCTGTTTGAGAGCAATTTGTGGAGAAAATAATGAACCAAAGTGTAGGCTACACTGGGCGGCACAGGGGGGGGGGGGGGTCACAGAAAATAAGAAATGAGTCACTGTCCTAAAACTGAGTCAGTTTGTCTCTATGGTGACTCACTTACTATGGAGACGACTCACTTAAGTGAATCACACTGGGGACGAATTGACTCAGTTTTAGAATAGTGACTCACTTTTTATTTCCTTCGTTGATCTTCATGGGGCGGGGTCGATTTGGTATCAGTGCCAGCTGCAACTTTACATTTTGAATAATATTAATAATAGTGACAAAAACGTTTAGACTATCCGCTCTCGCAACCAAAATATGGACATGTTCTCGAAGTCAGTACTGCTACTACTCCTACTGATACCCGCTACCACTTTCTTTACGATAAACTGTGCTGGTAAAACTTGGTTCTCCACGTTTTTCAAATCGACCGTTTGGACAAACGGCTAGAGCATCCGAATTGTATGGGGCAGGGTGTCTACCCGACATTCACGGGATCCCGACTGCTTGTCGGTGTTTCCAGTTTTCTCATTATTTAAATGTTTGGCGATAATAACAGGGTTCATTATTCCTGTGAGTTTGTTATTCCCAGAAATGTCGATGTTCCCCAAATTCGGACATTAAACTGTGCAAATATTGAACCATGGGGAAAGGACATAGCCTGGCGGTCGAGAGGTCTGTAGTTCGACTCCTGACCGGGTCATGCGGACGACCTAAAAATGGAACCTGTTGCCGCAATGGGATAGGGAAAACAAGCCGCTAATTCACAACTAGAAAAAGGCTGTGGCCTGCATGACTCAAACCAATTGGCTAGAAACTGATATGTGAAACTTCATCAAACTAAGTCACTAACATTTTCACGTATAGAAGCACGCAGGGGGTCGTGGAACAGGAGAAGACTCGATAAAATTACTCCATTTCTACATGGCGCCATCTTTTTCGATTGCTGACCGTTCAGCATGCTTAATGGTCAAATATTGAAGTTGCTTTATTGGAAAACTGTAATACTGATTGAATATCAGTGTATGTATGGTATTTGTCACTGCATTGTCTGTATTTGCGTTTTTCAATCCTCTTACAGTGGAGGGTTTTACAATACGTAATCTCATTCAATTATGAGTATCTCATTTGAACTTACGCACAACTGCCTTAAAGGCATATTTTCATCATCCCAAACAGTTCCAATTCTCCCAACCTACTTACTTCTAGCCCCTCCCACATTTATCTAAAACTCATCTTTATCCAGACACAATCCTTGGTATTGCTTCATGGCTTGTCTCAGTGGCCATACAAGTCCATAATGTGTAATCAAGAATCTCTCAGTGGCCATGCTGTGTAATTTAGCTATGATGCATTGTTTGAATGTGATGCCAATCAAAGAGCTGTACCAATTGAGAGTTTTGATATATGTATACTGAAACTGCAGTTTAGGGTGACGAATGACTGCCTTTAAAGAGCCCATGAAATGACTTAGTAACAATGATTTAGGGTCATTCTCTGACACTATCAATCAACAAAATAGCGTTCATTTTAAAATATACCACCCCACGAAAGAGAAATGCTCAAGTGAAATGGTATCCCTTCCAGCACAACAGCTGAAAAATTTGAAAGTGCGTTGAACCAGGAATGACATCATCACAGGAACCCAACTTCACAGTGTGTGTACTTTAGTGCACTTGGAGTATGTATACCCTGCTCTGTTAATGTTACATGATCTTGCATGTATAGATGGCCTAAAATGATTGATATAATCAACAAATTATCATTACAAAACCTAATCCTAAGTTTGCTTCACAAAACTACTGAAAAGGGGGTTTCAACACCTAGGATTACCCCTGTTCAACAGATGGAGTTTTGCAACTTCTAAATATTCCATTAGCCAACTAGCAGGGAAACTTGTTTGGTATACATCATGCAAGTGTTTGGAAGTTCCCTGGTAAGAGGTTATACAGACAGAAAAATACCTCAGGCTCCTGGGGGATGTAATTGCATCCATTTTTCCTCCAGTGTTATGTAACTATTATTTTTATTGGGGAGGAAGCAGTGATTCTCTCATAACACATGCCCTTATGCAATACTGTATACCATTCTGCACAGTGGCTTAAATACTCCCAACAAGTTCTGTGTTGTTTTGGATGCATGTCCATGCAATTTGACTTGGTTCAAAGAAAAGGAACAGTGATTATAGTGGGAAAAAGACTAGCTGATATTTTGGTTATTTCAGGAAGTTTTCCTTTTTTTTATCAAACGTTGGCATAAAGTTACTATTTCATCTTCATCCATTTTGAAGTCTATGCTAGTATAAGATCCATTGTATGATTTGATTTCCACATTAATGTTTGTGGCAAATTTACTTGGAAGGGATGTCTCTCAAAGGAGTCCAGATGAGATATCAACAATCTGATTGAATGTGAGTTAAAATGTTTTCTTTTTCTGGTTGAAAGAATTGTTGTTGAGTCATAGATCGACTAGGTTGCTGGAACCAAAATTTCAAACTGATAGGCCTAACATGAATGGGACAGTTTGAGTGAATAATGACAAAATTGCTCTTTTGAGGAATTGGGAGTGATAATTTCAAATTTTGATTGATATATTTTTGGCTTTTTACTGGGACATTCTTCAGATCTATATATTTGAGAAATTATTTGGCCAGTACCAGTCTCATGCTACCCAATATGTGTGCAAAATGTCACTTAAACATAGCATTATAATACACACACTGCGAAATTGGGTTCCTGTGATGATGTCATTCTTGGTTCAATGCACTTTTAAATCTTTTTCATTTTTCAACTGTTGGGCTGAAAGGGGTACCAGTTCACTTGAGCATTTCTCTTTTGTGGGGCAGAATTTTTTAAAGTAAATGCTTTTTTTGTTGATAGATAGTGTCAGAGAATGACTCCAAACCGTTGTCATTGAGTCATTTCATGGGCTCTTTAAGCTCCTACATTCTCATTGAACATCATGCTCATGGAAGAAACTTGCGAATAACGCTCGCATCTATTACTTTTTGGTTTCACATCATGGTAAATCTATTTTTTAAAGTGTCTGTGGAAGTCTCATGATTCATATCTCCGGAAGATGACTCATGGCGTCCAATGGTTATGCAGTAGATAAAAGCTAGCTTCAGTCTAAAAGGTAAATGTTAAAAAGAACAATGGCAGTAACGAAAATCATTTTGACACATGAACCTAGTTTACCAATCGTTCTTTGCGACACCAAATTTACAAGCGCCGACGTGCCCATCGACGATGAAAAGCCCATGTCAAATGCCTACAGGGTGTCGCACAATGTAACTCATGTGTATTAACCATTTTTTCAATAGGGTGAAGCCGGGAGGTCCGGAGTTCGAGTCCTGGCCTATTCATACCGAAGACTTTAAAAATGAAACCTGTAATTGTGTTTGGTGCTCAGCACAATCAATGCTGAATCAACTAACTAACTAACTAACTAACTAACTAACTAACTAACTAACTAACTAACTAACTAACTAACTAACTAACTTCAAGGATGTATCTGCTTTAATCATGTCCTATCACAGAAAGTTATGTAATGCCTCGGATTCTTTTTTGTTTTTCCTTTAGAATCGATTTCCTATTTGTCCTTGAATTTTGATAGTCTTCTGTGTTTGAATGTCATTTCCTACAGATGTAGCATGACTCTAAACCATACTTAGTATAAACCATACTTAGGGTGTAGTAGTATGTTGTTGGACATTCTAGAATCATTAACAATTGAATATAATGTCATAACAAGGAAAGAAAGAAAAAATGCATTACGCTGAAAATTATTAGTATATTTCGAACACATTTGCTGCTGAGATTGAGCTTTCACCTATTTGGTCGCGTACGTAACAGTGTTCATTCCATCTCATGATGTTCATTAACGTAATGGAACTTTAAATTTCTGTCTTAAGATGGCACCATTTTACATTGAAGCCTCCTTAAGTTAAAAAAAATCGCAGCTCCTTTCCCTTCGAACGGCACCTTTGCTATGACACGCCAAAAGGCTCACCAAATATGATGATGTTCTAAAAATACACGTTCATGTACTAAAACTACACGTTCATGTACCAAAAATATACGGTGATGTACTCACTAAATGTCAGTACATGATCGTAAGAAATCAGTACATGATCGTATGAAATCAGTACATGATCGTAGGCAGTTAGTACATGGACGTGTACTTTTACTACATCGCATTCGATGAGCCTTTTGGCGGACTTCTGATACGCCGAAAGGCTCACTCTGTATGGCGTGCAGAAGAGACAATAATAACATGATGATCTTACGTTTTTACATGTACAACGTGTGTTTTTAGATGTACAACGTGTGATTTTACATGTACATCGTAACATTTAACATGATAAACTTATGGTTTTAGTACATGATGGTGTAAATTTACATCATGATCATATGAAGTTAGTACATCATCGTATATTTTTGGTACATGAACGTGTAATTTTAGTACATGAACGTGTATTTTTAGAACATCATCATATTTGGTGAGCCTTTTGGCGTGCCATATTTTGCTTAGTGACAAAGGGATAGGTCCCTATACAAATAGAGACAATCGCGTGGATGCAAAAAACCAAGGACTTCCTATACATGGACAGAGCATACTGCACAGTTCATTGTCCGTGCGTGTCTGCTATGGTTTCGTGTTAGAGTTTGGACTTGCTCAAGTAAATTCACAGATTTTGCAAGAAAGTTGAAATATTTTCGAAATAATACAAGGTAAGATCCAAATCACTACACGTATTGCAGAAATATGACATTTTTTCCCATTCAAGTGTAACTTTTGTTCAAAATGTTACAGAGCCGTCGTCAAATCATACAAATTAGAGCTTCACGGCGGCCATCTTGGTGCGTTTTTTTTTTTTTTGTTCCAGCCGGTGGCGACAATCTGCGGATAGGACGTACGCGTTTAATGTTCTGTCCATGCATATAGAAAGTCCGTGATTAAAACACTCGAATTGTGGTTAAGTGTGGCACCCCAATCACTAACTTCCGATCTTGCTCTTGTGCCTCAGGCAAGCCAGTCACCTTTGACTACACCCACAACGTAAATTTCGTATGACGCCCCTGAAGGCCATGGTGAGGTTATTCCACGGTTACGTTTTTTAAGTCAAGGCGCTATATCACGGCAACAGTGCGGATTGTCTGTGAGAGGAGCCGGGGAAAATGGAGCCCCTGTTTCAAAAATGTTTTACTCACAGGTTCGATCTCATATTATTCCAGATATACCAGGACTACGAAAGGGTCATTACCTGTAGAAGGGGAGTATTTGCAGATTTGCAAGACTTCAAATCTTAAATGGAATAAGTCTATAAACTTTATAGTCTTATACCTGTGAATTGGAATGTAAGGGCTTTCTCTATACCTGTACATTGAAGATACTCTACTAAATGGTCAAAACTTCAATCCCTGACGCACATTCGTAGCTTAAGCTCAGTTTATCTGAAAATCATGATCTCTCAACTGAAATACTGTAGAAACGGCAGTATGGTCGCTTGTTGGCTGCTTGGAAGATTTGTTCCTTGCAAATGATACCAATTTGTTTTAAAAACTGTGTGAAGAACATGTTCGTCGTAATTAAGAAGTAAACATGTCCGGCTGTTTGCATTTTTATCAGTTTGTTTCTCAAGGGAAAACTTGTAAATTTGATCAAGATAATAGATGACACAATATTTGGACCTTTTATTTTTATTTCAAACCATCTTCAGTGTGCTTCGATTTGTATTTGCTTGCAACTTTAAACCTAGTTTGTGAAGGGATTTCAGTCAGTATAAGCAGGTAATCATTTTAAATTTCTTTACAAAACAGAATGTGTGTCAGTTGTAGTCCTTTTTCAACCTTCAGTACATTTCCAGTGATCATTCATAATTGACAAAAGCCTCGTCGAGCAAAGAAACTCGAAGGTTTCTTAATACTAGATTGACAATTGACGCCAAATTGCTATTTCATTCCACTTTTGTTGTCAAAATATTATTCACAAAAGAAATATTTTATAGTAGTGTGAACATGGACTTTTCATTTTGCTTTCATGGTAGCAATTGGAAAAATGTCTATTACGACTAACGCTTTTTGGTGATGACACGCATATACGGGTAATTAGGATGTTAAATGAGTATCTACAAATGTCAAAGACGTAGTCCTACAGTAAGTAAGCAACTCGTAGACAGTAGACTACCACGGATGTTAAAGAAAGCTTAAACCTCGAGTTCAGTTTTCCCTTTCCCAGGTTTGACGTCCTTCATGTTATAGATCCCCTTGTGGGCTGGGGGTGTGGAAAATGTCCACGGTATTTCCCGTCTGTCGAAAGAGACGACTTAAGACATGAACTTGAACCGTTTAATGGTAGATGACACTTTATACCACATCCGTGATGGTGTGTCGTCAGGCACGTAGCCAGGATTGTGTCCTGAAGGGGGAGTGGTGTCAAGGGGGGTTGGGGCTCGATATGAGGGAAACGTCTAAGGATAGAGAAAGACAGTACGCTATTTTATGTGTTTCTTGCATTGCACGGTTGGTTAATGGGGGTTCTGAGCCCCAACCCCCCCCCCCCACCTCCCGTGGCTACGCCACTGTGTGTTGTTACATCTCATGTAAATACCAAACTTCATAATAAAGAGTGCTTTCGCTGCTGTCACAAGCCCCCGCCCAGTTTGACTGACAGTAACTTAGTAGAACCAACTCCCTGAAGTAGTACGTAAAGCTGGCTAAAAAGCAATTGACGATGCCGACGTTGAAGATCGCAGTTTTTTGCAAGGCAATAGGCTCGGCTATCATAGAGACCTTATCCATAGACGACATAATCCCGTGGCAGAACAATAGAAGGCGTTGCCGCACGCATAAGAATTCGCCATGCACGTGTAGCAGGGCTATGCCATTGTTCCAAGGTTCGCTGTTCCCGAGGTTCCATGTTCCCGAATCTTCGGAACCTCTGCACTTCTGAGAACATCGAACCCCGGGAATAACGAACCTTGGGAACAATGACAAATCATCGAGATATACGAAAGCGTGGAACATCGAACCTTGCTTGGAAATATTGAACCCCGGGAACATCGGGTAGATCCCGTAGCAGACTATGTGCGTATTCGACTGGTTGGCAAATCAGCTGTCCGCATTTGTCGGTGAATTGTTTTGCCCCCAAACAAAGGGGTACTTCTTGTTCAGTGACATCATATGCATAAGGTCTATTATGGTGTCACGTGGAAGCACTGTAAAGATTGTAAAATATAATCGTAACTGTTGTTTCATGAGTTAGCATTCAATTCTGTGGAATTGATTCGAATATTCCATTTAAAATTCTCCCTCATATAAATTTATTAATGTGAAGCTGATTGTGCGTGTTTCTGGTTATAAATCTTGTTGTCTGATTACACCGCCTGACCGTGGTAATGATCAAGTACAACCCTTATGGTTACATAACAGAAATTGTTCCTAGGTCTTGTTGTAATGATCTCACATGTAAGTTATTAAATGTCACGAAATTGATTTTAGTCATAAATGTGACTGCAAAAAAGCCTGTTGAACTATTATGATATAGAAAGAACGCATGGGTCTAGTCCAATTTTATGCAACCAAAGTTGATTGATTTGTTAACTGAAATCAGTGTTAAAACACTTGGTATCATATCAAATGTCTTCCATTCTTTCAACCACATAAACGGCTTTTAATTTAATATGATTCAATTTTATTTAAGTAAAACAGGGAAACTCCTCCAATATCGCATGCGTATCAATTGAAACTAACCTTCTTAAAGTAGTTTACAAAACAAAACAAGAAGGGAATGTCATTCAAATCGCTTCGATAGATTCCCTTAAGTTTAAAAAGAAAATTCTGGTAGAATGTGTAATTTCTAACTAACCTTTACTGTTATCGAGAACATCGATAAATGTACTGTAACAGATATATATTTTTTTTTTTGAAAAAAAAAAAAAAAACAGTGAGGAAATGTCTTTGTTGTTCTTTCGATATGCTATGTCAAACAGACCTATTGAAAGTTACAGTGTGTTGCGTGTAAGTATGCTATTTTGAGTACGGCCTCTAATGATTTTAGAAATTCTCAGCTCGGGATTTTTGACACTAGCTCACCGATAACACTGGCATGAATCTCGCTGCCAAAATCTCAAGTTCAAACCGCGCCCTCGATTTTGTTTTATAGACGGAAATGCAGTAATAACGTCTCTGTGAATATGCTAAACTTACAGCAAGGCTACAAGAGGCAAAGCCTCCACTCTATCTAAAAAACTAATTTATTACAAACTGAATAGTGTCTTTTCATAGTCTTTTCATAGGGCGAAGAAACATGATTGACGAGTTTCCGAAGTGGTGATATTTTACAATAAGCGTGGATTAATTTGTTACTTAACAGAATATCGTCACCACGAATTATCATGAAACAAACACAAAATACAGTTAAGGCCGGGTCACACTACAGCGATATCGGATCGGATTTCGCTCCGATTTATGTGAATATTAATTAATATTTTCTCTGCCTTTGTTCGGAAAGAAACAAAAATTTGCCAACTTGTGAAGATATATGAATTGTACCACAGGATTCCTCCAAGTTGTTCTAGAAAAGATAAAAAACCAAAGAGGCGATGTGCTGTCAAATAAACTTTTATTCTGCATAAAAATATAAAATGGCGCACACTTTCTTTTTACATTGCCATATTATTACCAACATCATTGCCTAGTGCACGATTCATCGGGAGCCCATTGTAAGTGCGAAGGATTTCCTACTGGAAAATTGGGGGCGATGCGCACTGTTTAACAAGAAATTTCTTTACTGGTCTAAACGATAGCCCTAATCCCTAATACCTTGTTGCACAGTGCGCATCTACCCGAAAATTGGAGAAGACCTCTAAGGTCTTTTAGGTCATAAGAGAAGGAATTTAGGTAAAACATACTGAAATGTCAAGATGTGGTTTCTCTGTATAATAAACTATGTCTTGGTGCTCAGCATAAACAATTAAGTAGGGAAAACAAGCATGTGAGCCACAACTTGAAAAAAGGGCCGTGGTCGGCTCGACTTGAACCAACTGGTTGGAAACTGGGCCGTAAAACTCCATCTAATTAACTAACCAACCAAACTAGCAGTAGGACTTGTATTGCAATGAGTGAAAGCCCAAGTGGACTGTCTCTGTAGTACAGTCACTTGCAGCACGTGTCCTTTCCTTTTCATGGTCTGAAAGAATTCAAAGTTCTGAAGCATCTCCCCCGAAATCCATGAGGGCAAGAACGAGTAAAAATCCATTGCCACAAGTGCTAGCACAGAGGCTGTGCGAAACGGTCAGTATACGAGAGCAAACACATCTACAAATCTTAGGCTGGTTTAGGCTATAGTTAATACTAGGAATCAAGCAGTGTTGTGTATAGTTTTACTTATAGGAGTTGTTACACGAACAACATTACCCAAGATAAGCTAGGCTGTTCAGCATGGAAGTTTGTCTTCCTCGTGTTCAACGAGAGACTGCGAGTTAAATCCCCTAATGGGAAACAAATATATACAAATGTCAACAAAGAACCAAAAGTTTCCTTAAAATCGTTAAAAGTTTCATTTTGCCACATAATACAAATTTGCCCATAAGGAAACTCATTCATTTTTTCGTAAAAGAAACCAAACACTTTTTGGACCCCCTAGCCATACAGTTGAAAATGACTAACACATGATTATTCCACAATTACAATCATTAAAAATCAAAAAAGTGCCTCTGGATTTTAAAGAGGGGGTGAAGAGGTAATCACACGGGATTCTTTTCGAATGGTTTTCAATTTTATGAAAAGTTGTTTTATTTTTAATTGAAAATGTCACAAACGACTCCATGTATATTTTAACTTTTTCACACCCCTTCGTCTTAAATGCAAATCAGTACAAATCTTGGGACCTTTTTTTTTAAAAAAATCAACCAATCTGAATTCAGATCGACACCTTCAAGGCGTTCATGTATAACTATAACACTATCTTCTCAAATGAATATTTTGTAAAGAATAACGTAAAAATTTCAGAGAAAGGTGGAAAAAACTGCTTAACCTACTGAATAACCAACTGAAGTGTATCACGCAAGTAAAGTAAGTATTACCCTTGGGAATTTATCTTTCCTCTACTGCGGACGCTTTTCTTACTTTGAGGACAGAATTCAGGGCAGTTCAGGGCCGAATGCAGAACCGTTGCTTCACTAGGCGAGTTCGACGATGGCTCACATCAGAAACGTGTTAGAGGCCAAAAGTTAAAGGGCAGGAGCAGTCATCCCAAATTTAATTTGAAGAAAAAGCTGAAGAGCACAATTTTCGTCTTATTTCTCTTCAAAATATCATTCATTACATTTTATGATTAAACCATTGCATATTCAAGGTAAACCAAGCAGTTATTTCTATTAAATTTCTCAATTGAAGAGAAAAAACATTGTCACGTGACTCCCAACAGCCAATCATGAAACTGGACAGTCTAATAGACTACTTCAATTTGGGATGACTGCTCCTGCCCTTCAAGTAAAATAATGTAGCTTTTGATATGCTATGACTATGTATCCATCATTGATGGTTAAACATTGCATATTTCTGTAAAATACAGGTTGAATGAAATTCTTGTTTCACTAAACTTTGTTTACATATTAATAGAAGTCACCCTAGAACTTCGTTTCTCATATACGCTTTTATGTTTCCACCTGACTTTACAAATGTCAGTATTTGTCAAAATTTCGATTGGGAGGGGAAATTTAACATTTTACTGACGGCGACCGTGAGTGGACTCGTATTTATGGAAGTATATTTTCAAAAAAGTCTGTCCAAATTTTTCTTTAAGTCCTCCAGATTCTCTGGCAAAGGGCCGTTCGGCGAAACCAAACTGTTTTCCGGAGAAGCTAAACGTCCACTGAAGGACAACACTGTCCGTCCAAAATACCACGTGAAAAGCTTCCTATGGCTTAAAAGGAAATTTATTTTATTGTATAATTTCAGTCAATAAGTAAAATAGATTTAATAAAACTTTCTTTACTTTTATTAAATAAGGTACTAAGACATGAGCGTTACGAAAAGTGCAGATATGGCACTTTGGATTAGTGAACCGAATATTCTATTTTAATGAATGGCTTTTGAGAGTCACGTCAAAATAATGTTTGTACTGAATCAAGAAATTCCTTGCTAAGTACCACGAACATTTAACATTTATGTTTTAAAATATCACAGAAACATTAGATGGGGATTATGGGTTTTTTGTCACATTTTACTTATTTTTCCGAAGAAGTTTTGGGGGACTGATATTGTCTATAGTTTGGAGGCACTTGTCATTATAAAATATCAAACGTTATTGGCGTGACAAACGATCACTATCGTTTTATTCATTAATCTGGTTATTTTTTGAGTTTCATTATTTTATTGCCGAAGTGAAAAATTATGCATGAGCTATTACGGTATAAAAATGATTGATTTTAAAATAGAAAATATATTATGCGTATTAATGTTCTTTTAACTCTTTATTTTTCATCCAATCGATGATACCGTCAGTTGGACTGATCAGGATTGTTGTCTTGAAAGCTTTCAACACCTCACTGCTCGAGATGCATTTATGGTGTGCATAAAAAAGAGTTTCGGTGTATAAAATTAGAAATGAAATTTTAAAGACAAATGAAACTTTGGCCGTCAATTTGAAGCCATGAGATTACACCTGTTTGTTTCAAGTTCGCCGTGGAAGAAAACGTGTCAGCTTTGAACAGGACATGAGAAATGAATGAAAATTTCAAAGAATGCTTAAAATATCTTCCTCAGTATATCAAACATACATTTTGGTCTGGACTATTCTGAAGCACAGGGTATTGATAACCTTAATTGACTAATTTGTCATAAAAAATCATTAAAATAAAAAAATGTAGAAAGCATTAACGAAACAGCTAGGTTGTGGCTAAATATTTACTACATAGTTTATGTCGTTTATGGATTGTACGTATAACAAGAATGACACCATGATTTATCCTAAAGTTGGAATTTTCCTGACGGGAAAGTAATCACCACGAACAAGTCTCCACAACGAAGATGAGTTGCCAAAGAGATAAGAAAAAAGATGGGATTATCAAGCATATTTTAGAGTTGACTGAAGGTCATACGGATTAAGGCTCCCGTGAGCCAATGGAAAACGTCCCGGACGAAGTGAGAGCCAATGAATGTCCCTCTCTCTCAGTCTCTGGCGTCATCACTGTCGTCCGGTCGTAGATGTATGAGCTGTTCTAAGCTTCTCTGTGTAATTTACTGGTTTATAGGTTGCATGTAGCACTTATTTAGCCAGGGAATTTGGCTTCATCCAAATATACGATTCTACTCTGGACACAGGAACTTATCTTCATGTTTCTGAAGTTTTTACGTAGGCAGATAAAGAAAAACAGCATTTCGGTTTTTCATTCAGGATACACATGGTTCGAGCATTTGTATGTGTTTATGTGGCTGCTGCAAGTAGACTCAAGAATGGATTTTCATAAGTTGAGGTCAACAAAAGAAGATCATAAATATGATTGCTTCAAAACTTTTTTGGAATCTTAATTACCTAACCATTACATATCTCAATGTCTTCCCAGCAAAACAAGAGAAAAGATAAACGGTGGTTACGCGTTCCCATTGGCCAGCAACATGAAAGAAAATAAGCTCTTCTCAAAAGGTCAACTTTGGTACTTAAGCAGGCCTATTACAAAAGACTCTTTTGGAAGCGTGTTTTTTAAGCAGAAAATGAAATTTCTTACAAGAGTAAACCTTGATGTGTCGAAGAATGATACAAATTTAGTATAATTGTGGTAAATTTTGGTAACAGGAGATGATTTAAGAGGCAACGTTGAGTTTTGGTCATTTGGATGACCATTTCAGGAATCGCCATCCTCCGCTGTTTATAATTTCAGCATCCTCGGTACCTGGTTCTCAAGTTGAAACATGAAACCAGCGATGAAATCTTGAAAACCGTATTTTGTGGCAATTTTTATTACATTTTATCTTAGGAACTTCAAAATTTTTTGCATATCACCCGGCAGATTTGTGTAACACAGACCTATACCTACCATAGTGCAATACAAACACTCAATTCAAATGACATTCTCAGAATATCAGGATTTCAGGTTGAAAGCATTACAATCTCCAGCAGGAGCGTCGATTCAGGGGAGCAAGGGCAATCGCCCAAACAATGAAAATATTGGAGGGCAAACATATCGTTTTCCCCCAATAATTGGGGCACGTTTAAAAAAAAACGACAGGCAGAGTAAACTAACAAAATGTAACATTTTTGGTGTTTAGGTGACTTTAGGGCTTTTTGAAAACGTCAATTTGAGAATATTTTAATGCACTGTATACTGCATTTAATGCGCTATCTATGTTTTGCGTACATGCGTGTCAATGTGAGGGTATATTCGTGTTTTCTCTGTGTATATCGGGAGTGTGTGGGTGGATGAATTGCTTATAGACGAGTCCGGACATGGTCTGAGGTTCCGGTTGTTGGAAATTTTTGGAAACCCCTCCCCAATCCACAAACCAGACCTACGTCCATGACCTCCAGTCGCGAACTGACAACCTTTGATGTAGCATTCGGTAGCATGTACTAGGTCCATGAAGCTTCATACTTTGTCAAAGTATTAGCTCCAAGGTACTAGGTTTTGTGTCTAAGACATAAAAAGGGGTGTCGTCGAAAGGCTAAGTGGTCTATTGGAGCTGCTGTGCACCAATGTTTTCACATGTGCGTTGATTCGAATTCCGCTCAATGTTCGTGGGCTGTTCTCCTGGTGATCCCATTTTCCTCCCACTTTGGTAAGTGGGAGGAAAGAGGTTTGTCACTAAAATAGGTTGCCCGACCGACGGTTGCGAGTACTGAATAGCATTCGGTTGGAAACAGTAGTAACTAGCCGAATTTAGGGCATCAAATTTGGGGACCTTTTTAGGTGTTCGCCTGTAGTGGAATATGGACCCTGAAGAATGTTCATAAAAAGCATCTCAAGTGGTATGGGCGTAGATTTCTTTTCAACTTTGAGTGCTTTGAATTAAGACAAACCTAGAAGATATGCACGCCAACCGTGCACTGCGAGCGCGAAGGGCGAAGTTGATCCCGGGTGCTGTCCAGGGGTTCAAAAAAATCATCACATATAGGTTAATCTATCAGTGCTAACGGGGGTTGTCACAGTGAATAATTGCGTTTTTAAAAAGGATTGTGACAAATTAAACATTGAAACTTTTGAACTGTGTATTGTAATATAGCTTAATCCTGAGTTATTCTTAGAATCTCAAACTACTTGTAATCGATTTTGAATGGGTATATCCATGCAAAAACGCATAGAGACTAAGCTGAGATTAAAATAACTCATGACAGAAGTGAGCTCACCGATGTGTTCACGAAAGTAGCTTTCTGCTGTGCGATTTTCCGGAACACTAACGAGCTTGAAAGACAAAAACTTAAATTATGTGACATTTATGGCTAGAACCATTTTGAGAAATGAAAAAAGTATGGAAATTTTCTGATGTAGCGTACCTAGAAACTACCAGCTTCATAGTTATTACACATGTAGTTTAGATGAACACCTAACAGTCGCTTAGCCAGGATTGTGTCATGGGGGTGTGGTGTCATGGGGACTTGGGGCATGACATGAGGCAAAGTCTAAGGACAGAGAGAAAAAAACGCTATTTTAGGTGTTTTTTGTTTTGCAAGGTTGGGTCATGGAGAGTTCTGACCTCCCCCCCCCCCCCCCGTGGCTACGCCACTGACACCAAACCATGTTAAAGTGGAGAATAAATGTATATTTTCCAGCATACACGTGTCTGTAAACTGACCATTGGGTGATAATTTCATTGACCAACCCCTTCGTCAAATATTGGGGGATATACCCCCTCCATCCTCGGGATCTATGTTAATGTAAAGTAGACAACACCCTCTAAGATAAAATGTCAAAACTTTTGGCATCCTTCATTCACATCACTGATAGGCTATAGGCGTAGGTGAATACACGGACTTATATACATGGACAGAGCATGTAACGTGTACGTCCTGTACGTAGATGTTCGCCACCGACTGGAACAAAAAAGGCGCACCAAGATGGCCACTGTGAAGCTATAAATCGTCTGATTTGACGACGACTGTTATATTTTAAACAAAGTTTAAACTTTAATGGGAAACAATATCTTACTTCTGCAATACCTGAAGTGATTTTGACCTTACCTTGCAATATTTCAAAAATATTCCAACTTTCTGGCAAAATCTGGGAACTGACTTGAGCAAGTCAAAACTTTCACACAAAACCCATAGCAAACGGCCATCTTGGTGCACCTTTCCTCATACATACGCTAGCGTAAATCTACCGTGTAGTATGCTCTGTCCATGTATAGGAAGTCCGTGGGTGAATAATATTTGACGACTGTGCATTGAACGCCGAACTATGATATATTCGAAGTCCTAATTTCAAAGATATTTGTTGTAAAGCTTGTTTATTAATTGCCAGTGGTCCACCATACATACTTTCACATAATATTGTGGTGCCAGGATATGAAAAGGCATATTTTTTAAAGTTCATTTTTCAATTTTAAATGCCAGGTTATATACCGGAATATTTTGTGAACGAATTACACAAAAAGCAGTCTTTGGTTTTCTTGCTTTTTCATTTAAGGGGATATGCCTTGTGGCAACACTATCTTAACTTTACAGAAAGTAATATATATTCGCGGAAATCTAGACGTAGAATATACTTCGAGAAAATAATACAGAGTCCTCGTTAACAACAGAAATACACCCGTTAAGTGTCCTTATTGTGCCTACAGTGTTGAGCATGTGTTCCTTGTAGAATGTCATTTTCCAGTCTAGTTTCGGGTTTTACTGTGGTTCTTGTCTCAATGTGAGGAAATAGAAACCTCACACGGAACTAAGGCGAGTTATTACTGCATTCAGTCGAAGAGAGATGCCATTGAGACTGGTCATTGAAGGCCCAAACCCCTTACCCCAGACAGTTCCAGCTTACTTCACTCACCCCCCTCCCCCTCCGCAGGACAACATGTCTAAAACTAGTCCATTCACACACAATTTCAGTTGATTGCTTCAGGGTGAGTACACAAGACCCGAATGTGTAGCCCACACAACCCCAGTACAGTACCTGCATGCTGTGTAATACGAGCTTTAACTCTCTGCATTTTTTAAACTTCTGTCAATCAAAGAGCTGTGCCAATTAAATATTCCTGTGGAGTACTACAAAAATTGTAGTTTTGGAAAATAGGTGGCTGCCTTTAAGCCCTCTGCCACCTGGCCATTGCTGTATGGATGTGCATTTCCTTAACTACAATAAAATATTTCATAACCTCTTCCGTCATACGGTCTAAGCATAATATCAGAGCAGTTCTGTTGTACATTGTGGGCTGTCAGTTTATCAGCTCTTTCAAAACACTCCCCATTTGGCGTAAATTAAAAATCAAACTTGGTTCACTTCACTGCATTGTCTACATTCCAATGGTGGCACGTGACATTTACCAATCATAGTCATTTCGTGCATTGAGAGTTTTATACATTATTAATCACAGCAAGCTACGTGACTAGAATAAGTCACAAATTTGAATTATTTTCGACTGAAATTGAAATCCCTCCTCGAGACTTAACAGGTAGTAATTTCATTTTGTTCAAGGTGACCGTAAGGAGTAGGGTTGAGGAGTTACTAGCCTACGGAGCGGACCAAGTCTTTTCGTTCAGCTCATCGCTACGGAAAATCAACCAGACTTTAAAGGGTTGCAGCCACAGAGTCGCTAAGCAGGCGAGTGAGTCACTGGAGTGAAAACAGCAGCTGACCGCAGTATGACCATACCATAACTACACTGCTTGATTAAAACAATCCCGGCACGAGGCAAACAACCCCAGACGCAGAATACGCGCAATACGTTTTCTTTGCACTCCAACACCTTGCTATTGGTAGGTAGCGGAAGTGATGTATTTCCAAACGACTCCTTCAAGTTGCCAAGTATCATTAGGTAAACTTAACGTGGTTTATGAACTTAAGTACACTCTTAAAACGTTGGGTAAAATATCCGTTGGTTAAAGAAGTTTATGAAATGTGTTGGTTAAACTTTGCCCAACTTTGGGGCTAATTGTGCAATGTTTAAACGCTGGGCAAAGTTTTTGTTGAGTAAAAGTAATTGCTTAAGTGTTGGTCAGTCTTTGCTCAAATAATGGTTAAATTTCCCCTTCCATGCACGCGTATACTGTTATACCCAACTGACTGGTCAAAATGACGATAAGATTTTATTCTACAGTTGAGCATATTTTCCCTTTACCCACTTGTTGGGTAACTTTTTGCCAATTTGTTGGGTATATTGTTGGTTGCAGTGTTGTCACCAAACAACAGTGCACTTGACCCGATTTGTTTCACAATTCTTCTCATAATCAGACCATGGTGCCATAATCTGAAAATTCTCTTTGGCATCTTTTATATTGGCCAAACAGCTAAACTCGTACATTACTTTAGACCATGTAATCGATCTCTATTTCCATAAAATTCTTTAAACAGTACTACGAACTAGAACACATTTGTATGAGATTCCATGATTCGTATTTGGCGCAAAACTGCTATCCAATGAGAGGTCAGAATCTGGGATATTCTCTTTCACGTCCGAATGAGCGTTTATATATTATTATTTGAAACCTTTCGGCATAACAAGAAACCTGTCTCATAACCATGGTATCAGTGTATGAGAGCTACGGACCGCGCTTCTCGGCCTTTTGGCTAAGATCATGTGTAGTATCTGTTCTTTTCATCCAGTCAAGAATGGAGCCATACATGACAGACCAATGATGAAAATGGTCTGAAGACCGCGAGGTTGGTCGTTAAGTGTTGTCCTTCAGTGGACGTAATAGCTTCTTCGGGAAGCAGTATCAAGTTTGGTTTCGCCGAACGGCCCTTTGCCAGAGGGTCGGGAGGACTTTAGAAAAAGTGTATGAGAGCTACGGACCAGCTAATTCTCATGCAGCCCTTGTGTTCACATTTATGCATTGATGAAACTACAAGACTTCATCACATCATTAACACACATCATTTTACAGTGCCTTTTAAAAATGATAGTTTTGGACGTACCTATACGAAACTCAGTGACAAACCAAATAGGTTATTAAGCCAGGGTTTTTTAACCGGGACCGATGGGTTGCCATAACCAGGGAGCTGCAGTGGCAGCTCCCTGCCATAACCTACAACCTAACATTTAAAGAAAGCACCAATGTTTAAGGAAAAGATGATTAACATATAACCAACATTTGGTTAATGCATTTGCCCAACAGTTTAATAAAAGAAGTGCCCAACAAGTGGGTATGTTTTAAAATGCTAATTTACCAAACAGTTGGGTAATCTCTTGCCCAACAGTTGGGTTCAAACTTTACCCAATTTGGTTGGTTAAAGTTTTGCCCAACTGTTTAGGTTGTTGAATAGATGCCCAGTGTTGGTCAAAAAGTTGGGCAAAATTTGCCCAATTTTTTTAAGAGTGTATATCGTCCACGAATGCGATCAGACCCGAAGAAAATTTACTTGGTTTTGTTCTCATTCAGAGCTGATTTTTAGAACACCGTAACCCTATTTTTTTTTTCAATTTTTCATCAGAATGATCTCTTTGCAAATTTCATTCAATAAACCGATAAATTTTTGACGTCCCGGAGAGACCCCGAAAATTGCTCTACCAATCGCGTCATGTAGACCATCAATCTTTAGAGACTAGACCCTGTGAACTTTAAAACTTTCAAAACGAAAGAATTTCATTTTGTCGTTGAGGCATTTTTAACTTAACGAAAAGTTAACGTAAACTTTTTCGCCATCCTATACTAGTTATAATTTAATATTTTCGGATCTTGAATAAATAGAAGTGACTGTATAAAGAGGTTCATTCCCCACACGGTGTCCTGTCCCAAAACCTTTTTCTCAAAGAGCCCCCTCCCATCTGTCCCCTTCCCCTTCTCCTGTCCTCTCCCCCTTGACTCTCTGGTGACGAATCAGGCGCTTACAACCCTCTAAAATCAGCCACTTCTTCGAAAGGAGACAAAACTGAACTGATAGACCTGTTGGTCCTCAGACCCTCTATAGGCCTACCATAGATCTGTCATATATGGCCCCGTTCTAGACTGGATAAAAAAGAACATTTAGTACACATAAACTTAGTCAAAAGTCCGAAAAACTAACAGATTACAACATTTCATGCCTAGATACCACTCTCCAGTTGATTTTTATCGCTTCATTCAAATTTAGATGTAGTTTTAGTCTGGTTTGATTGCTCGTATACCCAATATTTCTCAAACACACAAGTTTCTTTTACGATCCTCTCATAAAATGGCGGTTTCGTGAATCTTAGGCGTAAAAGTCAGACTGGGAGCAGTCAAATCATCCTAATTACTGTGACGTCATTTCTCTCTTAAATTTTCTACGTCATATTCAAACGTGACGTATTGTAAATTTCCCGGATGCCGAGATCTCACTTGCTTGGCAAATTATATATTTATCCGAGCTCACAGCCTTCAGAAACGGTAAGGGTTAAACTTTGATTTTGCATGTCTCAAATTTCTCTCAAATAGAAATTGGGACTCATGTACCTTTTTGAAATCAAAGCAGTGATTTGAAAGGGAAGAAATCAGAATTATCCATCAAAAACCTAATAAATATGTTCAGATGGCGTAACTATTGCTGGCTCTAAGTTCATTTTAAATTTCAGGTTCTTAAACTGCTAACATTTTGATAAACACGTGAAGGATATAAAGAGACTCTGATCACTACTGGAAAAAATCCTTTGCCGGCTCGACTTCAACCAAATTTTCCGAATTTTGTAAAGTGTGAACACCATTTTCCTGGGGATGTAATTTGCGATGAGCGAAGCGCGCCGAAGTTTTTGCCCCTTTTAGGCAAATTGTAGAAAATATGAAGCTAGTACTGGAGAAAATTTTGGATTCTGGGTCCCCAACATAAAGAAAAGAGAAAATTTCGGGAATTACTGAAGAATCTGTATTTCTTATTGGTAAGTTTGGGATTGCAGGACGACCAAAGATCCGTGTTGCTTAACAGTGTTATTCTAAGGCCTACAAACTGAGGCTCTACGACGACCTTTTAAGGGTCAACAGATTATATTGGAGGAAACTTGGGATGTAATGATAGAAAATTCATGAAAATACCACTGTTTTTCCCGATATCAAAATGATGATAGGGTGATTTTGTCATTTCCAGAGTTCAGAAAAGTTTATTCAACTGATTTATTAGGGAGCACGACAGCATTAGTAACTAGTATTCCTGCAAAGCGTGCAGAAAATTTAGCACTTTTGAAACAAATAATAACAAAACTGGACCTTTTATTGAAGAAAACTATGATTTTTTTAAGTGGGGCCATGTTTAAGTTGGGGCCCAAAACGACAACAATTTACCGATTTGGACCCATTTTGGGACATTTCAGCCAAAATATCTCAAAAACGACAACCCTTACCCATTTATTAACACCTAATAGTGTTTCTATGGACTTAAGGTTAAACATAAAAAAATATGAGTATTGTGGGCCATTCCTACCTATGTCTATTCCTACCAGAATGTCTGGAATTTTTTGGCTTTTTTTGTCATTATTAAGCATTTTCGAGGCATTTTTTTTTTGTGTGTAAACAAACTTTCTATGGAAATTTGTGAAAAATATCACACCGTAACCGACACACCCCCTAAACGTATAACAATTCAATAGATCAGAATTGTTATCTATTGGCTGGCTTCATTTTGGTGGTTAAATGGAAGCTGCAGGTAGGTGCATGACAGAGTTACCTTTTGTTGAAAACGGTTGTTCCCGGGGTGTAAACTACACCCCGCATCGGGAAAAGGCCCGGCGTTCCTTTTTTGTCGTGCAGTACGTGCATACAACACTAAGCATAACTCGGAATAGCTAACCCGAACGAAAATAGGGACTCAGTCACTCAACATCAGATTAAAATTGCACGTTGTTATACAGAGAAGGCAATTAATCAAAGTCCACTGCGCAGAGTCGCCCTTATGATTCCCTCCTATGATACTATTGGATTAAGAGAGAATGATGTCATCAAATGTTTATGTAAACGCAAATTTTGAAAAACGTGCTATACGTGCGGGATTGGTTTGTTTGTCCCGACGATTTGGAGGATAGACGCATGTTTGTCCCGACGGTTTGGAGGATGGACGCATGTGTAAAGCCAACAAAACGAATTACCGAACTCGCTTATTTACTGACTTTACATTTAGTGGACGGGTAGTGTTCAAAGATCCTGTACGAAACTATCCATAAGGAGACAGGCAGATCCTAATATTACTAAAAGTTTTCAAATGCTCTACGAAAAGTTAAACTCTAAGGAAAATACTGAATTTAAAGAAAATACCACGCCAATGAGCTCATATTCTGAAGGGGATTTCGAGGTTCTTCTCTGTTACCTTTCTTAGTGAGCCACAAATGAAGACAAAGCCATGGCGGGATCGACTTTAACCAATTGGTTAGAAACTGAGCGGTAATACCATAAAAGTACTACCTCCGAGCAGGGAGTTGCAACTCCCTGCTCCGAGGTTGCACTTTCATGTTAACACTAACCTTAACTACTACCACGACATACCATATCAAGTCCCCGTCAATTTGTCCTCGCCACAAACGCTTCCTTTTGAATTCCCTGTATCGAAATTTGGCGCAGTCTTATCTGGTTGTATGAAAATGACGTTCTGTATAGAAGACGTGACTTCTGAGGTAACAAATTCAATCATTTCCACCACGATATACACCTCACAGCTGGCAAAACAATCTAATATTGAAATCCATAGCCAGCTGCTTAGTAAATATTAAATATTATGAAATTTGTAAGAGAACCCTGACCCATCGTATTCAAAAAATACTTAAAATATTTGTCTCTTGCTTTTCTTTCTGACCCAAGTCTTTATCCAAACCAAATTCTTAAACCATTATCTCTAAAAATGGTTAGTTCGGAACACCATTGTGTCTGGGCAGTGTTATTTCTGCAGTTAAAAGTAGCTCTTGCAAGTGCTTAAGTCCTGCACCTCACAAGTGTTAAAGAATTTCAGCACCTTAAGAGTGCTGTCGTTTGCACCAATGGCGCAGTCCCTATTAGGGCTCTTGGAAAGTGCAGAAAAAAAGGGTTTTTTAAGTGCTGTTTTAGCACTTCCTTTTTAAAGTGTAGGGTGATTCTTCTATGAAAAAGTAACACCTGCCTTGTATTTCGGCAAGTGTACTCTGTATATGGTGTGTACTGCCAGACACACCATTCACCATTCAGAATTGTTCATCAGCCCATCTGTCCAAAGCTTATTATTGCTGCATCCGTTCCCGGTGGTACAGACAGACAGATGATGAAGATGCGGACATATCTGAGGCTCATGTACCTGAAGAGGGAGTCCCTCAAGGATCTGTTATTGGTCCTCTTGCTTTCACTTTGTACACATCTCCTATTGAAAACATAATAGAATCATATGGTCTGTCCAAAATGATTTATGCAGATGACACTCAAGTGTATGCTATAGTTGATAATAGAAACTGCCATTCAGTATTACCGCAACTGGAAACTTGTGTTAAGGACATCCTTTCGTGGTCAACCACCAACAGTTTAAAACTCAATCCTGAGAAAACTGAAGTACTACACCTTGTTTCTCGCTTCCGTGATACTATACCACTCACCAGTATTTCCATTGGAGACTCTTTAATAACGCCTGCCCAGAGTGCAAAAAATCTGGGTGTTATTTTCCAGAATGATCTTAGCTTATCTCAGCATATTAATAATGTGTGTCGCTCTGCCTCCTTTGCTTTGCACAAAATTGGTCAATTACGACATTATTTGGATGCCCAAACTACTGAAAAGCTTATTCATGCATTCGTTACCTGCCGTCTGGATTATGGAAATAGTCTTTTCTATGGTTTACCTAAACACCAAATTTCAAAACTCCAGCGAATTCAAAACTCAGCGGCTCGACTTGTTGCATTAACAAAATCATGTGACCACATCACCCCTGTTCTTCGTAATCTTCACTGGCTTCCTGTGCAGCATCGTATCAACTACAAAATCCTTCTTCTTACATACAAATGCATCCATGGTTTTGCTCCATTATATCTAAAGGATCTTATATCTAATTACAAGCCTTTACGGGAACTACGTTCCAGCTCTCAATCTCTTTTAAATGTGCTGTCATCTGTTACACATTCTTATGGTGATCGTGCTTTTTCAACAGTATCTGCGAAACTGTGGAATGACCTTCCATCTTTTGTCAAGAACTCTTCCACTGTTGGACAATTTAAAACTAACTTGAAAACTCATTTGTTTACTTTGTCTTATTGACGGCATGTTGTATAGTTTTAGCGCTTTGAGACTTCTTGTGTAAGGCGCTATATAAGAACTGTTATATTATTATTATTATTATTATAGAGGTCTCTGAGACCTGCGCCCACTGAGGTTCTTAAGGTATCCTAGGGTACTGATGTTATTAAATTTTGCATAATTACCCCATAGACGTCAGAAGACGTATTGCACTTTACCTGCATGGAAATATATGACTTTATGTTGGCAGGCTAACATATATGACAAATTCATTTACGTATGTTGTAAATTTATTCTCACATCCTTAATTCATTAACTAATATCTGTGTTGAATTGGTTTATAGACCCGTTTTTTATTTTTTATTTTTGGACGGGTTGCGGCATCTACTATTTGTGCAATAAGGCCTTATACCATGCAACTAGTCTCAGACAGGAGATAAATAGTTTTAACTTTGAGCAAGAAAACCCAGCCATAGCCACGTTAGGGGTTATAAAACTTTGTTGCCCTAAAACTACCTATTATAATAGACCGTATTGCTGTATTTACAAAAATTCTGAAACCTAACTGTTGCTGGTACGGAATAAGACTGTGTGTAATCCTAGTCCTAGTCACTGTGCTAGATTTACGTTATCTTTACTACACAAAAGGTCCAAACTCGGGGCGTACGTTGTATACTTAAACACTGCTGTGAAATACTCTTTCGTTGTTGCGGTTGAATTTTCCACAATTTAGGCCTGACATCCAATGTGCTTCGTCAGCAATGCTAAATGAAGTAGAAGAACTACAATGGTAAACGTGGCCTATTTGTTTTGCATTCTTTCAGTAAATGAAGATTTAATTTTTCCAACTAAGTAAAGCTTTGTCCTTTCTACAAATTAAACAGTACAGCTTTTGGTGCTTCCCGTTAAACTTCCCATGCTTTCACTTGTAATATCATGATTGTTCAAGGTCATATTCTGCTATTACATACTGTGTAATTTGGCGCGGACCCGGGGGGGGGGCTTTTTTACGCCCTTAGTCCTCCCTTTTTCCCCATGAACAATGAAATATACGGGAAATTAGCGGTGCGACTCCGTAGCACCCCTGCTTTCTCTAAAGTCAGCCCCCCCCCCTTGGAATGTCTATAGATCCGCTCCTGGTAATGTTGTGGCATTGTAACTTTTACTGCTCTGCTCACGTAAACAAACCAAATAAACATTCCCAACACTTCAATCTTACAATAGGTATATATGATGTAAAATTGTTGCAAGTGTGTCCAATTTTAATTGCATCCACGACCATGTGTGACTATTCTTATGATTTTCACGGCTCTTGTCCTGGAATCCAGGAATATCAATTGAATTGGCATAACCGTATTTTCCCTCCTACCTATTGTAATGTAATGTTTATCGAATACATAAATATTTTCATGGCTTTTCAAATCTTACACATTTTATGTACACTTGGGTGTCTTTATATTGTAAAAGTGGCGAATCATGAGGTAAGCTTCACAGTTTATTATTCAGTGATTATAATTGCAGTATCTCCAGTATTCAGCTTAGGGAATAAACGTCTCTTATAATGGTCTTCCAACGCTTTAATACAAATGTTTACCTACGCTAACAATTAAAGTCAGTTAACCGTTAACTTACAAATGAATTTAATTTGAAAACCTGACGCACACCTAGGTTTAAAAGCCTCTCAGCTCACATCTGCCGTCCTTGAGACACATAAATGTTAAAAAAAGACTGAAACAAACGAACGTTTGACGTTAAACAAAGTTGAATCTGCATTTCTGCCTAATATTTAAAGAAAGCTATTCTTTCTTAAGTTAGAGAGCTTTTGCGTTTTAAGTGATACTTCGTATTTTGAAGAGCACAACCAGAGGAACAATTTACTCTTATTGCTCGTATTGACTCCTTGTATTTTTAAAGAGTCCACGGTACCTGAGATTTTCCGTCCTCCGGGGATGTGATCCATTTGAGTTTTCCTGCGGAGGTTTTTAATTTTCAGGCCTAGAGAGGTAGTTTTCTTTTACTTTGCTTACGATAAAGGAGTAGCCTGTGGTGGTTTTTAAACTTTAACTTTAAATCCAAGTTTTGTTTGTTTGTTTGTTTTTCATGAAAGGACCCTTCAGATCGGAAAGCCATAGATTGCTCCTGGGTCAAAACCCACCTTAGTTTGACCAGGCCTTGAACAGTTGAATCAAACCCCGAAACCACTGGTTCCAATCCTGCATTGCTTCAAATGCCTCCGCCTTTTTCCTCTCCGCCACAGAATTTGTTTTGTCACAGAACAAATATCAACCAGGGAGTGTTATTGCTTGCAGTATAAGCAAGCAACGAACTGTACATATACCTTCGTAACATTCCAACGCTGGTCTGTGATGTAGTCTATCCCACCTGCTCAGCAATGTGATTTTGGCAAGTTTGATTGGAAGTAATAGTTCTACACAATTTCTGCGCTTTTTGGTTATCCACAAGAAATAAGTGAAACAAGCCAATGATGCTATATGTATAAAATCGATTTATCAACTGTTGGGAAGATTTGACAAGCATGCGTGTTGCATCATATAAATTATACACATGGTTTGCGACACGCTAAAATACCATCATTACCCTTGATGCACTTATACTTGCCGTGCAGCTGTTGCATCCCAAAAGTTTCGAGAATGTGAAGAATGTTTCAAGAAGGTCATTTTAACGCTCGTAAAAATAACTTATGGGAAGAAGTGAATTTGAATTGATTTATCTTGGAGTAGGAATGGATTATTGGTGCAGGGTTTAAAGGTCCATTGGCATTAATTAACATATTTCTCTTTTCTCCAACGATCCCTGGGTAAAAATGTTTCAGTGAGAACCCTCAAAACTCACCACTAATTGCTATAGAAGGGACTATACGTGGCAGTCAGGTTTCAAAACTTTTCCTGCTATTATTAAGTGTTCTCTTTGCTGTTGATAAACACCATAAAAATGGAATGCAGATATTAGTAATATCTTCGCATATCAACTTCCTTTAAAGGTAGTGTGACATGTCAGCTAAATGTCCAGACTTCACTTGGCACTTGGGGAAAGCTATTTGCTAAGTGAAAATCCGTTTGAATTATGAGCTCAATATGCAAATCCTGTGATTTCATGAGAGGGACATTCCTTATATGGCATATATTATCCTTTGTTTTTACAATCTTCATCTCAAGGACAGTTGTTTCATTAGTTTGTTCTGGGAGTTTTATTGTGGAAGTTAAAAATTATCAGTATCAATAACCAAACCATAAACTTTCATATGATTAATTAGGAGATAATTAATATAGGGTTAGCAAAAGAAATGTCAACACTGTGCAACACTCCACTTTAATATTATTATTATTATTATTATTTTTTTTTGCCAAAGCAACAAGTTGCTATTCAATTTTTGATTAGGTATATTTGAGAACTGTAAAAGATATTGACCTAATGTCAACGGAATTTTCCCAAGAAAAGTTCAATTCCTAACTGCCAAGGCGAGCCTTGGCATTTTGCTGACATGAAAACTACTTTTTAAGCATATTCAATTCCTCCACCAATATTTGCAACGTTCATCTCCAAGAAGTGGCGACCGCGAAAAGAATTTTCAAATGGGGGCAGCTGATGAAAAATTGCAAACGTGAGATCCATATTTTACATACAGATTCGAACACTGGAAAAGTGCTCTTCTTCCTTTTTGGGGTGTGTGGGGGTGCAAAGTAAAAAATGCACTCCGCGCCAACCGACGGTAGCTTTCTGCTTAGGTAGTCTTGCTGGCATTCAGCTGCCCAAATATTTTTCTCATTTCGCAACGCCTGGGTAAGAACATATAAAATACAATGTTACCATAAACATAAATATTCACAACTTACAGGAGATATTCATTACTGTACTGACTGTTGCTTTCTTAATGTAAGCAAAATTGGACAAAGAATGCGGAAATAATTTCACGAACGAGGCTTACATGTTATATTCCTTGAGACAACAAATCTACAATTGGGTTTTAATGAGAGTTATCTCCCAGATTGCCAGTATGGCCTTGTATAGTCTCTTGAATCCACTGTGAAATGGAATTTCGAATTTCTGCAGCTACGAAGTGCAGCTACGTCATACTATAGTTGGATGGTATAGTCAGTAAACAGGGATGCCTCGAGGGTCACGTTCACCTAATTCAAAATTGAAAGTGAATTAAAATCAGCGACTAGGAACTCCTGGGAAATATACTCTATGTTAGAATGGGTCTCCTTTCACCTTTTTTTTTTATCTATATCTGTATTTTGCTTATGGTTAAAGATATTTTATACCACAGACTCCTTCTGGTTAAGTAATGATACTGGACAAGTGGAGACAAGCAACATATCATAATGAGTACATGTAAAATATGACATCTCAAGGGAATGATGGGAACATATATTAATCGCCATGTAGTGGTTAATTACGGCTTTATGCTGAAATCGTCATAAGAAACTCAGATTTAATTTTAAAAGAATGACGGCAAGTGACTCATCAAGAAGTCAACTGAACGTAAAAATAGCTAAACATTTTCCTGTAATCAATTGTTTAAAAAATGTAATAGAAAACGCTAATACTTTTGAAAATGCACTAATTGACCTGTCGTCATAACCATTGCGGCACTTAGTCCCATTGACGATAATACGTTTCTTTAATCTTCGGACTTTCATGGGGCACTGGAGTGACTTCTAGCAGTCTAAGTCAGCCTAAAGAATGAGTGAACACCTAATTTTTGTCAAAGTTTAAGAGCTTAATAGAAGCCTATATCTTGGGACACAGCCGTCATGTTCAGTTTCTCAAACTGCTTCAAAGGTGGGGATTCGGGAAACCTTGCTCTGGAAAAATAGAAAAGAGGTAGGGAAGTTCCCAAATGCGATATGATGGATACTTCAATTAGTAATCACAGAGGACAATGAAAACTTAGGTAAGTACATCAACATAGGGATTTGAGAATACGATGAAAACTTTTAAGCATATTTTTCCTTTTCTGATTATTTTCTGCAAAAATGGGGATAAAGAGTCAGAAAAAGCTAGCCTACACCAACATACTACAGACATGAATGGATATTGTTTATACAGGTTTGTCATAATTGTAATCTCACTGCTACGGTGGTTGGAAGAACAGTTTCATGAATAACTTGATATGTTGGCCTAATTGAAGTTAGTTTGATGTGGTTTTACAGCTCAGTTTCTAACCATGGGTTCAGTCAGGTCGGTCACAGACTTTTTCTAATTTTAGCTCACTGGCTTGTTTTTCCTACTCCACCTTGACTGACCTGCTGGACACTAAGCACAATGGCAGCAGGTTCCAATTTTAGTCTTCGGTATGGCCCGGCTAGCAGTCGTACTGCAGTCCTCCTGGCTGAAAGGTGGATGTCTTAACGACCATGCAGTCGGTACTTATTTACGTGGGTAAGTTTCGTGAATACAGATTCAGAAAACCGTTTGGGCTTATTAAGAATCTTTGGTAGGTTGCCGCCTTTGGCCTTATTTGCCCTAATATTTTTAAAACTAAGACTTTATATTGCATTAAATACCGAAATTACTGTTTTATCAGATATAGATATTAAACATTTGAAATTTAAAGGGTAGCTCCAAGAGTAACAATTTGTATTGGAATTGGACGACATTTACCTTTGATGGCTGCTGCTACGGAGGAAACAGTCTGATTACGTCGGCTGTGGATGGGTCACCCACCGCACTAGATAAATAACCTTAGTTTTGTTCTATAGAGTTCTTTGGCATATATGTAATTGGGCTGACCAAGTATAGATGAAAAAGTATAAAACCCCGACTGAGGCTTATTTCGGTTGATTTTATGCTATATCAATTTCTCAATCTCATTGATTAATCTATAGTAGTTGAACAATGACAATTTAATTTACAACACGGAACTGAAAGTAACACCCACATTTACGCAAGTACCGGTAAATTTATGACATTTTAATGCTCTCAGGGTTTCCCGACTAACTATAAGTGTGAGCAGTAAAAGGATATCAAGTGGTATAACCGATCATGTAATGCACTTTTTACTGTGAGAAATGTAGGAGTCGTGCTCAATAAGGTGGAACAGCGGTTTCAGAAAACGGGTTATGACAGCAGCTTCTCGCTTCCGAGTGATGACAACATTATAGAACACCGACATTAAGAATGGAGACACTTGAAGAGGGCCCTTATATTGATCTAAGCGGTGACGATTACTGGAGAAAGGACAATTATGTCTCATTTTTCGTGTCATGTGAGAATTTGCACTTTTATCAAACTAAAGTGTAACTTTTTTAAGTTAAATGAAAACTTCCAAAGGTAACCATTTGGTGAATAAAATAGTATCACTTGCCTGACAGCCTGAATAGAACATGGTTATCATTTTCATTACAACTGATTATGATCGAATGTGATTTTTAGACATAAGTCAAAATGGTCGTACTTAAGAAGAATTTTCAACCCGTGTGGCAGATATGGGAAAACACCCCTTCCCTTGCGATAGTTTCAGCTGTGAGTTTAAGGGTAAAATTCACTCATGGTTATTTAGAGTAGATGCGAACTGTTTAAAAAGGTGTTTCTTGATTGGCTGTTGCCATTGTATTGTATCGATTGTATTCTTTGTTCAGGTTAGGTATTAGGAGAAGGTATTCGGGTTATCATAAGGAAATTAGGAAATTTCTTGTAAAACAGTGCGCATCGCCCAATTATTTATCAATTTGGAAAACTTTTATAGCAAACAACCATCAAAGTTTACTGAAAGAACAGTTGACCAAGCAATGTTCAATGTTGGAGAAACACAGCATATGGAATACTTTTTACGCATTTCGCTTAATTAATTGGACTTTTTGTGCAATAATGAAGAAAAGTCGTGCAGGTTTGCTAAACGTTTAGTAATTTTCTTCCACAACAATTTAGCATGTGCTATATTTGTTCAACTCTTTTCATTCTTGGTGCGATCGTTACTAGTTAGATAACCAACTGCATGGCCAAGTGGTTAAGGCATCAGACTTGCAGTAGGGAGGTCGGGAGTTCGAGTCCATGGCCGGATCTAACCGAAGACTTGAACTAGAACCTACGGCCATTGTGCTTGGTGCTCAGCATAAGTAATGCATAAGGAACACAAGCCAGTAAGTCTCAACTGGAAATGTGGCTGTTGCAGGCTCGACTTGAACCAATTGGTTGAAAACTGGACCTCTCTGTCTAACTAACCTTGTTTAGATAGATGAAGTTGTACGGCTTAGTTGCTAACCAACTGGTTTAAGTCCGGCTGACCACAGCCGTTTTTCCTAGTTGTAGTTGACTCACAAACTTGTTGTCCCAGCTAATTGTTTATGCTGAGCACCAAGCACAATTGCAGTGGGTTCAATGTTTTGCGTATTGCAGTGGAGATATTGGTAGTTGAGGCCAACTGACACCTCACAGGAGATGTCGGTAATAACATTGATAATATAACGAATCTCGGCAGTCTGTCAGTCAGTTACGACCTAGTCATAGGCGTACGAGGCGGGGGGGGGGGGGGCAGGGCCCCCCAAATTTTTTCAAGACCTAAAACTCGGGCAGGGATCTGGAAAAATTCGGGCAGCCGTTTGAGTCTTAAAACCTGGTTTGTTTCTACTTACACAGAAAACTCCTAGGCGCGTCCGAATTCCTTCAAACACATGGCCGAAAAAATAATAAAAAAGCATCAAAGTCACGGTACAATTTTCATGAAAACTCTAAAAGATACCAAAATTCGCGACATTCGGGCAGCTTATGAAAAAAACAATTTATCGTCAGCCTCACTTCATATTCTTGCGCAAACCTTTGCCCGAAATGACACCATATTTGGGCAAAAGTTGCAAAAAAGTTCTGGGATATTTTTAATTGCCATATTACAAGCGGAGAGAGGATGTATACAGTCCCCCAAATTTTGCCCGAACAAATCAATCAAAAGCTCTCTTGTGACGTACCATATTACTAAATGACAATCACCAATAGTCACCAGAAGGCTGAAACGTACTTGGTCGAGAGGTTTTTTGGCAGTATATGAATGAGATGACCATTTTGCACTTTTCAAAATGATCCTCTTAAAATTGTGCGAAACTTTTTAACGTGCAGTGCTGTGGAACCGAAATTCGGGCAATGGTAAACAAATCAGCGTAGCTTGTTTGCTCACTCATACGAATTTAGTGTTAACAAATCTGCAAGTAAGTCTGCCCACAAATTCATGTAAAAACATCTGGCAACGTGACAAGCCGGGTTTTTCTCAAACGGCGTTAGTAGAAAAATCATTTATATATAGTCGGGAGTTCGGGCCGTGTCATATAGACAGTTGTACCAATTCAGTGGAACTGGAATTCGGGCAAGAGTCGCAACAGAGTCACTGACATACGGTACTCATGCATATGCGGGATTACGGGGGGGGAGGGGGGCACTTGCCCCCCCTTACTTTTTTCCAGAACTTAGTTTTTTTACGTCTCTGGTTGCTTTTGCTACAAAAATACAAACTGGAACTGACAGAACTATGCTAGTGATACTTAATCAAGTTGTATAATGTTTAAACATGTCATTTACTGCACTGAAAACTAAACAAAAACAATATCCTTTCAATAAATATCTCAACCCCCCCTTTTTTCGACACGCACCGTGTGCACCTGTTATAAATATTTCAGGATTGAAAGTTGTAGAACAACTCTTCCATTGTCACTGAGACTTATTACCAGTGCCCGGGCCGTAGCTGAAGCTCTACCGTAACTAGTGAAAAGGGGAGCAGGAGGCGGTCATCTTCTGGTCCCCTTTCCTGACCCAGTACCCCCAAGCTTTCTGAAAGGACGATGATCTTATTTGACCCTAATCTGGAGCTCCACCCTTTTTCGGCTGAGGTGAAAAGGGGCCCACCCTTTCTCTAATTTCCACTAATTTCTCTTTTGAGATGTCTCAAAACTAGTCCTTTTTTGGCGTGTTCTGCGCGTTCCATCACAGATAAGGACTCTATAAAAACCTAACGAAAAGGACTCTATATGAAATCAACGGTACGTTTTTGCTTAGTACAAATATCCTCAGGGGTCACCCTTATTCAGCTGTAGTGAAAAGGGACCACACTTTGTCTAATTTTATTTCAATTTCACTATTGAGATGAAGTAAAATTTCAATTTTTCGGCGCGCTCCGCGCGCCCCTTTACAGGTAACGGCTCTGTGAAAGTCACCTGAAAAGACTATACAGGAAACTAGAGTATGTCTGTGCTTCAGTAAGAATGTTTTAGGAAGACACCGTTATTCAGCAAAGGTTAAAAGTGGCCCATCCTTTCTCTTATTTTTAATTTTCATTCAGTTTCATTATTGAGATGCCTTAGGCGGTAAATTTTTGGGCGCGCTTCGCGCGCCCTATCGTAGACAAAGGCTGAATTCACATCACATGAAAAGCCCCCAAACTTTCTGAAAAGGAGATCTGGGGCACCAAGGAGGGAGCCCCAGAAAAACCTCAATTTTAATTAATCCATTCTCCCTCCCCGCATACTCTGCACTGTCGAATCCGGTCGACTTTAAACATACGAAGTAAGGATATAATTGAAGAAAGTCAAATTGTGATATTTGTGTTCTGTTAAGTGCGCATGCATCTTATGTATTTTAAAGTTGAAGATAAAATGCATCATTTTAATGCCTACAATTTCGTAAATACCCAGGAGCTTCCGGGGCCTTTGCCCCCTGGACCCCCACCGGGGCTTTGCCCCTGGACCCCACCAGGGACCCTGAGGCGGGCCCCTGGACCCCACGCCGTTACAGGGTGCGCTCCGCGCTCCCTCGGCGACTTCGGCGACGTTTCCTTTTCTGCCCGAATTTGCCCCTCCCACTTTCAGAGATCAAATCCCGCCCCTGTACTCATGTTTTTAATTCCGTTCTACAGTTTTCCCGGGAAAAGATACAAGACCAGGTAATGTTTTATACATTCCCAAGTGCGGTATATCGTTATATTATTTTTTTTTTCACATCTCAAATATTTTTAAGGACGAACCTCAGTTACCGATTGCTGGATCGGGGTAGCTAGAATATATGGATAGTGCCTTGTCAATGCCCTTTTCCCTTGATTTTTTTTTTTTTTTTTATACGTAGGTTGGCTTATGTGGTATATTTGAATTGGTATTCTGTTATACGAAGTCAATTCGCCCAAGTGTAAAGATAAATGTTAAGAGAATGATTACAAAACTCCCTAATTGCGCAATATACCGCTGTGCTGGTGTACGTATAGCCTAACATACGGCTAGTCCTCCCTAGTATTAACGTCAGGTCAAAGTAAACTGTCCTTTACTAAGCACTAATTACTTATTATAGCTTAATGTAGTCATCCAATGGTAGTGGTACATTTCATCTGGGAGTTTTGTGACCTTTTTGTAGATTTGCTCATTTTTGGTGAAAATTTTATTGCAAACGAAAGTTCAAAATATCGACGGCTTTGATTCTGCTTATAAGCCTGGGAAAGGCCATTTCCGGCTGTCTAACTGATGGTGGCGCTCCGCATAGATAGTCTTTCGGGCAGAATTAAATTTTTCGGGCAGAGAATCCTCTGCCCCCCAAACTGAAATGCTCCCGTACGCCTATGGACCTAGTTTCTAATAAATTGAAATTTGAATAGTAAAAGAGCCCATCAAAAGACTCTGCTCGACTTGAACCAAAACGTTGGAAACTGGCCGCCAAAACTACATCTAACTAACTAACTAATTAATTAATCTATACATGCATATGTAAGTGAAGGTACACTGTAAATTCTGGACGAGGGCTTTGGACAGTGGATTTGAATTCATTTGTAGCCCCAGCACTCAGTTCCAACTCTATAAAATGTTGTAATTTTTTACCTCAAAATAGTGGAGGCGATGCGCACTGCTTCACAAGAGATTTCCTAACTGGCTGACGACAGCCCTAATCTCTACCCAATTACCAAAAGCTAACAAAAAATACAATCGATACAAAACAATGGCAACAACCGATCAAGAAACACCTGGTTAAACCAAGGAGTTTCAACTCCCTGGTTAAACAGTGCTCATCTACCCAAATAGTCCGTTGAGCAACAATTTGTGACTTCCTTGTTGTACAACTCACATTAACTGCTTGATTTTCCTTTGAGGCCCAGCTCAAATGACCTTGAACGCTTCCTCGTGGGTAGATGTTTAACAGGGTGTTTCTTGATTGGCTGTTGCCATTGTATTGTATCGATTGTATTCTTTGTTAGGAATAAAGATTAGGTTGGGGATTAGGGCTATCGCTAGCCAGTTAGGAAATTTCTTGTTGAACAGTGCGCATCGCCTCCTTCCTTTTTGCTTGCATAGTCTATTTTGCAGAGAGGGGTTAGTTTAGTTTAGTTAAGTTTTGTTAGTCAGTCAGTCAGTCAGTCAGTCAGTCAGTCAGTCAGTCAGTTAGTTAACCTACTGGTTCAAGTCGAGCCGACCACGACCTTTTTCCAGTTTCGGCTTACTGGTTTCAAGTTGTTTTACCTACCCCATTGCTTATGCGGAGCATCACGCACAATGGCAGTAGGTTTCATTTTTACAGTCTTTGGTATGACCCGACTTGGGAATCGAACCCGGGCCCTCCGCATGAATGGCTTAATGAATTACATCACCCCATAAGAGTAAGAGAGTTATCATACATTGTCACAAGGTACAGTATCGTTCAGAAAGACAAAGAAATACAAAAGCTGTAATTTGAGTAGAAAAACAATTACATCACAAATTATTGCGCAATGTGACATTTTGAAATGAAAGATTACCATTCATTATTAGTGAATTTACTTTTGTAACTATGAAGTTGAAAAACCAAAAATATTATAGCTTGTCTTCTAGAAACGCGGTAATAACAGAAACTCTATTCTCTGTAGGTATAAAAGACGATTACGAGGCATTTTCTCTAAGCTAGTCACGAAACATGCACGAACGTGTCCCGCAAAGGAATGGAAGGGCCTAAATGCCATCTACGTTCAGGCTGGGGGCTTCTGTCTGGTAATTCCTTATATAAGTAAGGAAACAAAGCGGTACACAAGAAAATTCCATACGTTTAATCTTACTAATCATGGTAAACGATACTGATCGTCCGTTGCAGAATGAGGAATATTGTTGTAATAAGGAGACATAAATCTTTCTCCGCTTTCTCTTTAAGTCTGCTCAATAATTAAGAAGGGATTTTTATTCAGAGGAGGAACTAGAAATGACCGTAGTTCATAAAACCCTGTTAAATCGTATTCAATATTAGTGAATTATAAAGTTTTGGCAACTTTACAAGATTCGCGGTAATATGAATACCTACCCATCATAGACGTCACGGTGGTTTTTCAGAGAAATTTGATTTCCTAATTAGCCTATGCTATTTACGTGCTTACGTGGTGTAAGACAAAACGGTTGAGAAGCCATGTTGTATGGCAGCCGCATAAGGGAGAAGAGCAATGACCCCACCTCTGGAAGAAGTAGGGCTGAAATAAGCTCGTAAGGGGGTCAATCTGAGCAAAAGGCTGGAGACCTATTGGTCGTAATGCCGCGTTTCAACCCCATGCACCCAACAGTCTCACCATTTTCATTCGCGACTTTTGTACAACACTGCTTTTTGGTAACGGGAACGTGTAGGTTAGTAGCTGTACTTCAGTCAATAATAGCTCTCTGCTCCAATCAAACCTTTATATCATATTCATATAAGACGTGTGCTCAGAATTGACTGACTTCTATAACGAGCAGCAGGTATCACTCGTCATAAATTATTTTGTAGCTTCACTAAGTCCCCCATTATATGATATCAAAAACTTTATTGGGTCACAGTATTGAGATGAATTAACTATAATGCTACAAAATGTTAAATTTTACAGAAACGAATAAGCAACTGACGAACAGGGGAATAAAAGGAAAGGGAATGGTTACTTATAAAAAGTGATAGTTAAATGCAATTTCGCTTTATTGAAAAACAATTTCATCACTTAGAACCTCTTTAATTTGACGATTTGGGTGGAGTTGAGGTCAGAACCTAATCCCATATCTAGTTACAGATTTGATTTTGAATGATACAATGTAGGAATATCTTTTCCTATTGAAAGGAATTTCGGCAAATTGGAATGTGACTTCATCTAGAATTGATTGCCTCCCAGCGGCACAACCTTTCCCTTATATGTCTCCGAAAAAAAGACACAAAAAAGTCATTCACCCATCTTTAATATAAAGGATCGGTATCTTCTAAGGTAAAATCATTTTATTTCCTTTGCTGCCCCTTCAACTAATTTTTATCTTCCTCATAAAATGAGGCAAAATAATTGCATTTATGGGTTTTTTATTTAATACCTGTAACCTGTAGTGACCTTTCTCTTGGCCACTATTACGGGAACTTAGCTGCTCTGTACTCTGTTTTAAACCCTTCCATGTAAAAAGTCTACACTTCAAATGAATTTTAACCCACAGTATCTTTTACAGGAAGTATCGCGTCACGACACAATTAAGTAAGCCGAATAAATGCATTTCCCTACAGTCTATTATTTCCTACATTTTCAGAACTCAATGAAATTCTTTACATAAAGGTTTTCCTACTCCTTCCATCCATCTATTCTTTCTAATTATATTTTTGACAAAGTTCTGAATCAATCTTACCCCTCGACGTTTTGTTCCTTTTTTATTGTGGGCTTTATTGTGGGTTTTCATGGTAATATATAAAGAACCATCCAGGTTAGGGTATTATATGTATAGGCCCATATTACTTTTTCGAAATTAATGACATGTTAAAATGAATAGGTCATGCAGAGAAATGACCATGAATGTCCCCAGTAAAATTTGCAGGGAAAGAAGCCGCAGTGGAGATTAATTTTGCAAAGTTTTCATCGGCCTCTGCTCCTGCTCTGCTTCCCAATTTTTAGGAGTTCAGCATCAGACAGAATTTGCATCAATATAGTACACGCTCAGCTATTGTATCTCTCTAGTCTTGAGCACCGAGGGAGTCTAGAGCAGACAAGGGGACACTAAGCATGTAAAAAATTGCTACACTTATAAACTGCCAAAACTACACTTCTAATTCTGTCAAAATGGGAGATCTTGCATAATTTTCATCTAGGCTTTTGAAGAAGCAAAACTTCCAAAACGGGAGGACTCTGCCACGTGCACGCATGTGAAACCCAAACATTGGTGCCCCCATTATATGGCTACGGATCTGGTCTAGAGTATCATGCGTGTTCTTACTCTATAGATGAATCTGGGCAGCAAAGTGATGGTCTGATTTCAGTCGGCCACAACTGGGTTCTATCACCTTTTAATCTATCAATTTCTTTGCCTACCTTTATCATGGATGGTTGTACACTTAACTCTATCTTAAATCCTTCAATTTCATCGAATATGAAGGTTTAAAATTCATGGAGACAGCAAATAAAGAAGATTTAAGGCAGATGGACCCTACTAATGGCTGCCTACAGTCACGAAACACAAGCACTGGTCGCATTCGTCTATATCACTTAACTCTCCTACAAGTCTGCCCTCTCTGAATCGGCGTCAGCGTGATGAAATTGAATTAGGGAGAAAATATACATATTAAAGGAGTAACGACTATTGCAGATTTTTCACGAAAAGAAGATTCTGCAATGATTCGCTCGGTAGATGTGTATAATCCCTGCTCATGTATTGACTGCAGTCCTATCAAAAGAGTAGATATTACACATCTCAAATGAAAGTTAACTTTTTAGTGTCTACATCTTAGAGAAGCTAGAGACTGGAAGCCGTGAGTCCTTTTCGAACTATCTTACCGAACTTAATTAGGAAGCTTTCCCAAAATAGTTTATAGGAACAGCAATCGATACCTTCGTATACTGAGCTTACCGAAATCTGAGAACTATTGAGACTTTTATGATTTCTAATATACAATTAGGTTCTTGCATTGTGTATGCAAGGAAAATACAATTTATTTTGTATATTCTTTAACCCATATTTTCAGGGTGTTACTGGCAGTGGTGTTTGCCCTTTGTGGTCGGTCTATATTCAGATATAACACATGTAATGATGTTTCCTCCTCTCACGTGAAAATTATTCTATAATCGCGACAAATGTCAAAGCTCCTGGAAGCTTTCACCTTGCCTCTACACCTTGCTGTTGGCGTTTAGGACCCTAGCACATCAACAAATCCTTACTTTAAGCCCTTTGGCACCTTTTTATGTTCAGTCATAATATCCTTTACTTAGGATGTAGATGCATACAAGTCATATCTTCTCAAACACAACTGTTAAATTATACAGACATCAGTTATTCTGCAGCACTTCCCGTCACTTCCCACTTTCTACTTTATTTTTTCCCGCGGCACAAAATTACATATAATATTTACAGTAACTGATTTTAATGTCACAGGTACACTGCAGTATAACATAAAAGTAAACCACTACCGTGGCAGACTCGCCTAGAACCAATTGGCTGGAAACTAACCTAGCCTAACACAAAAACATTTTTAATGAAGGAGCATGAAAACTCTCAATTGTTTAGTGTTTTGACATTGACATCAAAATTTGAAAGTTTAAAAGACGTACATTTCACAAAATGTAGAGAGACTGATTGCATTACACATTATAGTCTTCTATGTTCACCAGGGCTTATAGAATAGGTTTTTAAATGCACAAAGAGGTGCTTTACAAAGTTATGGGAAGGGATTCAAATCGCATAGTGGGAAGAATTGTAATTATCTGGTGTGACGAAAATTGCCATTTGTAGTATTTCTTTCATACCCTAATTTGTCTTATTATTGCGATCTGTATAACCGGTTGTACAATTCCCCATGGAACCTCGTATCAGGGAGTTGCGAGGATCCCACACCACCCATGTTACTTCCCTCAGTGATTACATTACACGATGAAATTGATGTTATATAGGACTACAGCAATGATTTATGACCAGACTCTAAAAGTAAGTTGATCAATTAAACACTTATTTTGCCTCCACTTTGTGAAAGTGTTTAAATTATAAACATGTTAAGCAACTAAACATGTTTTTAAACGAAATGTTTGGAATAAAACACGTGTATTTAGCATGTAAGCATGTTCAAGAAGTGGAGGCAAAACAGTGTTTAGAAAAGCGTTTAAAACACCGTTTAAAACACTTTTTAAAGTACAAATAGTGATTTTAGTGATTGCATGTTTTATTTAAATTGTTCATTTCAGCCCCCTAATTTGTAAACTACCACTTGCACCGCCCATCCATTGGAGAGGTGCCCAGAATACACACTAAGTCCCAATGGCCCTGGACGAATCCAGAGATCTGTAAAAATCTTAAAAAGACATTTTATCTATCTAAGTCAGCCTGCCAGTGCTGGTTCTCAAAATCGGTAGACGCTTTCTTCTCACGCCCCTGAGAAATACGTAATGAACAAGTACGTCATGATGACGTAAGTAAACGTCAGCTTGTTTCGAATGATTTAGTGTCTAAGTTTCATTTTCAATTGCACAATCAGCTTTTATATGTTAAACCGAATTTCAAAATTTTAACTGCAAGTGTCCCATATAAATAGTCGTAAAATGTTCAACTCTAGTATAATTGGCATGTCTGCCATAAAACACATCAAAAACAAAACACCGACACCTAAGTTCTTCGTAAGCTTGATATGATTCTCGCCATCTGGCCATGACACCCGGCTAATGTCCGAAAGGGTTCACTTCGTACTTCGACAAATTCTTTAAGCTCCATAATCGTTTTCAAAAGATCATCTGATTTCAAAGTGTGTACTTAACGTAAACAAGAAAGTTATTTAATCAAAACTTAATTGTAAAACGTCTCCCGAAAGAATTATTAAAGGCATATTCCCGGACACAAAATTCATTTACTTCAAGATATGCAGAAAAGCTTTTTTTAGGAGGCAAAAACTTCATCTCAACAGCATATCAGCATTTGGAAGATAAAATTTTTTTTTTTTTCAAAACCCCGGTGAAAAGCCACTAGAAGGCCTTTAAATAACTGCTGAGGGAAAGATGCCTTCCCCCAAAGTGCTAACGCATTTGCCTTTCTTCTGTAAGCTTTCTCTCGGCTTCCATACAATCTAAATCTTATTTGAAACTCGGTAGATACCTATTGCGTAACTAAATGCCCAGTAAAAGTATAAAACATTTCAAAGGAGGTAAAATTATTTCTCTCGTCAAAAGTTGCTGTTCCAAAAGTTTAAACTATGAAGTGAAAATCTGTTATTATAATATGCATTAAACGAATCAATAAGAATAAAAAGAATTCAGGTGTTTTCCCGATTGTAAACAATACTATTTTTCTAGAAACATAGCACAAAATTGCCCACGTTACAAATGGTCTCGTCTGGCTGAGTCATCAAAACCAATTTTCGATAAAGCCAGTCTATGGCTTCAGACAGTGAACAATTATGTAGTCACGTAGTACTTGTGCACCAATGCTAAGAAAGTCGATGAGTCATAGTATACGCCAACACCAAAACACGATCCTACACATGTTTTGCAAAAGTCTTGTCTGCATGAGTCCATAGGCTTTCCCTTTCGGGAAACCAAAAATATGACATGTGAAATGAGGAAAAACAGCCAGTTTAAAACATGAGCTTTAAATGTAACGGTTTTTTCCAATTTCCTTTAAAATTATTTTGTTGTGATTTTTCAGGACATAACTCTTGCAAAAGGAAAGTACACCAAGACGTTATATGGTTTTTTAACAGTGACGTTTCTAGACGTGAAAGAGAGGGATAGAAACATGGGCGTCCGCACGTAAGGGCAAGGCGGGTGGAACTTGCCCTCCCCTGTAAAATAAAAAAATCGAAAAAACGAAAAAACATAAAGAAAAAGACGAAGAAAAATTAACATCCACATTTCTTAACAGTCCCCTCAGTGTTTTCCCTATTTATATGCGGTAAATAGGCTTTAGAAATGCCATTTCCAATTTTCTTGCGCTCCGCGCCAACTCATGATGCCGCGGAGCTCCCCCGAAAAGAATTTTGTCCCCCCCCCCCTGAATTTCCTCTGCGGAGGCCCATTGATAGACAATTTAAACATGTTTTAATAGAAAAAACTTGCTGAGGAGAAATGACAAAGTCTTCTACCAGGTGCGGAAAATCAAATGGACAGTCTGAAAAGCCGTGGCTGTGATCATGCTGAGGCTCAGGGTATTTACTCCTTCGAAGCGCCCCTGCAGACCATTTTCGCCCCCTCTGACCGAAACCCCTAACTCTGCCACTGGCTTTAACACTTAATCCCCCGGCGAATCACACTGCGATCAAGCGTCAACTGACAGGAAGTTACCTAATGAGCCATCTGACAACAGTATCCACTTCACTGCTTCAGATTTTTGTGTATTTCAAGGGAAGAGAAAGGAAGTTCTGTCACAGGTCAACTTGATCCTAAGTGCTTCACCAACAATGTTTTGATACCTCATTCGAGATTAGATCTGTACCCGTGGATGGATCAAAATCTCCCGACAGATGATCCTGAGTAAAAGGGCTTTCACACTACAGAGATTATCCAGAGGGGTGGATCAGATCCAGCGGCGATCTGATCTCCTGCTCGAGATCAAGTGTGAAAGCACTCCCAATGGGGGTTTAGCATATCAATTATTTGAATTATGAGGGGAGACGGATCTTTTTAGGTTTGCATTAGGGGAGGGTGTCCGGTCTTAAATGTGATTTGAAATCGACAATGAGACTACCTGGGTGAAAGCATGGAGCGAACAAAACATCAGGGATAAATGTGGGCTGAACAAGGCAATTGCGCAATTGTCAAATTTAACATTGGTTTCGAAATTGATATCTTACTCAACGAAATTCGGTGTTAGTCGTCCCACAGCATGCACAACGAGATAATTGTGAACTACATCTCCAGTGAGGCAGAACTGCTCATTGTTCATCAAAATGATGGAGTAGGAAATACAAGCCAGTGAGCCACAACTTGAAAAATGGCCGTGACCGGCTCGACTGTACTTGAACCAATTGGTTTGAAACAAGGCCGTAAAACTCCGTCTAACGTAACCTGACGCATTCACGTGGTAGGCGCGATTGAAGCAATGCGACCATTGTGCTAAGCAAAACTGTTACTTTTGAGAATCAGCAGAATGATCAACCGATTTAGTCACATTGTGTTCTCTCGTTCTTATCGATATATCAATAGTATGTTTTAAGCATACACACGGGACATACAGGGCACAGGCAATGTTCGGGTAACTTTCTCCATGTGTCATTGCCACTGGAATTGAAAGTATATGAATAGTAAAACTGTCACGTGATTGAAATGGGCCATATGTTACACCATTCATTGTTACTTCACTCGTTGGCACTGGTTGGCAAAGAACGTGCACAGGAACGTAAGTGCATGTGTACAGCGATCTCGCAATTGTACGCCCAACCTACACGAGATAATGAAAATCAACATTTCATATTGTGACGAAAATGTAAGCACACCTCAGTAACTCTGTTGCCAAACAGCCGTGACGTCATTTTTTTTTTGTAAACATGTGTGATTCTATAGTATGAAAAACTTTTTGTACATTTCCAGCTATGGTGAGTACATTTGCCCATTAGCTGATAGATTTAGTTTTTTACACTTACACATTTAGGGAGATTTACAAGACTGAAAGGGGGTATTTTATTCTAGTTGCTACCACTGCACTTCTATTTTAAGTCTATTTGACTTAAGTTGTCAAGAGTGTTGCTATTATTTAATTTACATATTTTATTGTGATTATGAAGAAGAGCACTTGGCATACGTCTCCTTTCACAGTTTCAAGTCCCAGCCACGGCAGTTAAAAACAAGAGTTACAAAAAGGCCGAGAGGGAGGGTCCCCCCCCCCCCCTACAAAACATTTATCGGGATAGAGGAAAATTTAAAGTAATTATCTAAAGTACACATCTCCACTCAAAAGGAAATAAAATCGTCCATGAAAGTTACCACCGATTCCTGCACTACCAGTAGTATTTTTTCTTGAATAAATGAGAAACAGAACCCAAAATAGTGCACTGATTTGTTAGTTGTGACCACGAGGTCCCACACTGTCGGACATAAATGTTTTACAAAATGCTTTTACTGCGAAACTAATCGTCTTTGTGACTCTGACATGCCTCTAGGGTTATGTAAAAAATACAATCACCCCTAATCCGAAAAGTTCAAATAGTTCTTAATATGTAGGGTTCAAACCGTGATGTACGAACACACTTATCTAACGAGGGTGACAAAGAGTTCGCGCTTAATTTAGCCTGTTGGATTGGTTGAACCTTAATGCTGCTCCTCCTAAATGAATTTATTTGATTCTTTTGAAAGTGTTACTTGCGGTGTGTATCTTGTGTTTTCCTCCGGTCAGCAGAGAAAGACTGAAGAGAATCTATAGAATTATTGATGAAATAGATTGATCTCAAGCGTGCAGCTGAAGTGAATATTTGGATAAATGTCGCATGATAAGAAATTTCTGAAAACAAAATGAGGACGTTAGTTCCCTTTTTATTTTTCTAGATGTGGAGAGCACAGTGTGCAAGATTATGAAAATTTGTACACAAAATGATCCCTCGTTCATTGTATACCGGAATTTCTAATCTGTTCCAGTTTAGGGAAGTTTAATCAGTTATCGTTCGAAGTAATACGTTCAGCTCTACACACACCTTAAATGCCGCTTTCTATTCAAAATACGTGACTTTTTACATTGCGTGATGTTGTGACAACCAATAAAACCTCTTCCTGATACCTTTGACGCACAGCTCCCAAAACACGTTTAGTCTTATGAATTATTATGAATACTACATACAATGAAATCGCTAAAAATACGGCATGCGTTACCACACTGCAAAAAATTGTTATGTTTATGATCGCACATTATGGTGTATATCTTTCTTGTCCCCCCTAAGATTTGATATTTGACATTTAACATGATTATGTCCAAGTGGGTATTTATCTGCGGACGGGGAAGGGGGTGGCAGATTTAGAACCTCTTTGGAAAATCCCTTGAAGAAAAGTAAAAAGCATGCACCTGTACTTAAATGTACTTTAACACCTTCCAATTCATCTTTCAATATGATAACAGGGATGTGTCCAGGGGGAGCAAAAGGGGGGTAACCCCCCTCCCGTGTCGAAAAAATCTTGTCTGATTTTTTTTAATATTTCTTTAGTTTTAACAGGAAGACATTTGTTAAACTGATGAAACTGGCAAAAAAATGGCACTAGGTTAAATCTAATGGTCTTCAATTGTTCAAAAATTTTCTCAAGGAGACTGGGACCACACTCTCCTGGACCCCTTCCCCGATATCAGTCACAAACCAGAAGCATAATATATCCATGAAACTGTTAAACACCTTCTTCAAATATTACACCGGGGGAGAAACGCTCCATATAAGAAGTTATGACTATCAATATCTTCCAACAGTCGTTTGACATTTGGGATTGTCGAAAGTGTTTCAAGGACTGTAGCCTGCGGAGAGGGTAGATATTTCTTAAATACTGTGATATCCCCCAACTCGTAAATACACGCGTGTTTGGGAATGGAGTGTTTGCCCACGCTACGCCTCTGGTTCTCTTACTGGTCAGTCACTTCTTCTGGCCAGGGTCCACAAGCTATTCACAAGGGTTTTGGTCATAATGATTATTTAATCATTATTCGATATGCTTAGCGACAAAAGTAAAGGTCACTCTTCACAAGTTTCATTATAGAATAAAATCACAATTTATGTAATGAATCGAGAACTATTTTTAATATGAATAAGAAACCTTTTCCGTAGGCCCCTATTTAAAATAGCAAACATTTCTTCTCGTTTGAATAACGAAACCATCCTCATATATTAGAATGTCTAACCCTTTAAAATCACCTTTTAAGGGTTATTTTCCCGACCAGAAGTGGCACGCCTTCCAGCCCTTTCCCTACTTGAATAATGGACCCTACTAACGCTGAACCTTTTTTCGACCCTTTATGTGACTGAATATTAAAATCAAATGGTTTGAAACCTTAAAATCCATCTAACCTAATCTAACCTAACCTAACCTAAACTAAACTAACCTAACCTAGCTTAATACTAAAAATATTGATAAATAATGAGACTTATGACTAAAAGGTCAAATGAAAAAACTGATCCATAATACTCATGAATGCTATGAATGAAGAACGTTATTAGTAAAGGATTATATGAAAAATTACCCCTAATTCTAAAAAAGAAACAAAACGCTTATATTGGGAATAATGAGCCGTTTGACTAAAGAATCTCATGTAAAGGGACCCTTATGACTTAAAACCGTTTATGATTGGTCAGTTGATCCTTAAGTTCAGATGTAACGCTGACGTTTGAGAAGACGACGAGAGTAGCTGAACTCGAATCCCTGATATGACGGTAAAGATTGGAGATATGTGATACCCTTCCGAGGGAATTATATGTATGCCTTAGCTTTGAAAGAAAAAACAAACAAATTGCATTCTGAGCCGACAGGCATTTCATTAGAAAGCACTTATTATTTTCCCGTATGACCTCAGAGGATTGAACTTGGATTGAATGGATGCCAGACATGAATTAAAACTTGTAACTGATTATAGCTACTTAACCTCAACTTCTGTGTAAAACGTGTTGGCAAAAAATATAGGCCAGGGTCACTACTTTTTCATCAGCTGTTACTGCAGTGAATTTAATCTTAACACACAGATATAGAATTGTAGAAAGGCCAGGTTTTTCACTGTCAATGCAGAATGTTTGGTACAAAATATTTTCTGTAGTAGAACGATAATCATATCATTGAATATCGTTGAATCAATTATATCATTGAAATTGAATCATTGAAAGCACCTATCATTGGGTAGGTGCTGTTGGGTTTCACCCTTTGTACCGTCTGTTGGTTGAAGCAGGCCGCAGCACTTTTTCAAATAGTTAATTCAACCGGGTAAAGCGACATTCTTGGAACATCATTTGCACATATCCTTAAGTTTAAAGCCCAAAATGTGTTTAGCTAACTGATACTCGCCCATGCATGGAATGTTGGTTTTTTGGTAATTCTCATCTTTATTTTAAGTTTCAATTAATATACCACTTATAATAATGCCTACATCATATATGTGACGTGGTGGCATATTGGAAGATCCGAAACCATATCGTTGGTTATTTTTCAGAGTTTTTTTTTCTCTGATTTTACCAGAAGGAGTCGGTTGTCCATGGCTGTCCATATGGTTGTCCATAGCAATACGGTTTTGGTCAGGAAACAAATGCCTACAAAAAATCGTTGAACCAATAATGTAAAGAAAGTCTTTGGGACAGATAAGCAATTGGTGTATAAAAAAACCAGGGAGTGAGTAGAGGACTAATAGGCATAAGGTTTGTTCTCTGATCTGTGCAAATTTGTTATCAGTGCAATGAGTGATAAACGCTGGTTCAGGTGGTTTCTCGGGCTACAATGTTTCTCACAAAGTAAGAGTACCACGTTACCCCTCTCGAAGCAACATTTGACTCGAATTTTCACCAAACATCCTCTCATTATCTTCCTGACAATAGTTATCAGTGATGTCGGCAACTACAAAATGTAAAAATACACTAAAATTTGAAAGTAAAGCTGTGGTAGTTTGGACAAGGCTTTACATGAGAAACCACGACCGACCTTTCATTCGAAAACCAACCTAAACATCCCTTGTAGACATACCACGCGGAGCGGACTGCTAAGCAGATGGCAGGAACTGGAGATTAGGGCACCGTATATATACAGAATATCGTAAAGTAGTGAGTAAAGTAGTAAGATCACCTACTATGTGCGTACTGCTTGTTCCGGCAGGAAGACAGGGCCACCAATGAAATGAACATTAAAAAAAAAAATACAGACTTGATTCACTTGTCACACACACATAGTTAGAATATGCCTCGTCAACCTCACTTTAAAGAGAAATGAAGTCTCCCAATTTAAATGAGCTTACCCTTGTCATGCAGTTCTTTTCAATCATGTGACACTACTTTCAGTTACTAGAAATCATTTTCAGACGTTGTTATACAGTGAATGATAAAAATGACGACTACATTAATTGGAAAATATCCTCATAAGACAAAATATTATTCAGGATGAGCACATTAGCTTCACTGGAGCGGACATTTTCATTACAACGGCTTAAATGTTGATTCAAGATTGATTCATATTTCAGGCGCTATACAACTTTACAGTACACCAATGATTATTTCTCAGCTGAATTCGTTACTGGCTCGGTGAAGCAAAGGGGGATTATATACCGTTACACCATTCAATTTAGTGGCGGCATCAAGGGGTACATTGGGGTTCCCATCAGTCAAGACCTTCCCCAGCATGACCCCTGAACCAAATGAGCCCCTGAGACTTATTTTTATCATCAAGACACTTATTATTTTCCTCAAGAGACATGGGGAAACCTCAAAGCTTCATGGGAGTTTCATATGTACCCCAACGTACAAGGCTTTCGCCCATGTAAGCAGACCCTGACATCATCTGCTAAAGACGTAGACCACACCAGGCCTTAGACGGGTTCCTGGACCTGGTCCGATTCCGTGCATGCCAAAAGATTTTGACTCCCAAAATTTCCTTTCCCGAATTTGACTTTTCCCCTTCAACCGTTGCGTCACCATTGATTTTGATGGCTTTCATAGACATTAAAACTTTAATGGAATGAAGTATAAAATTGCATGTAGAACTGAGGTTTTTGTTGTGGTAATACAAAAATAACCTCAGTTGGTATTTTTCGGAGTAAAAAATGACGTAAGCGTAGTCCATAAACTCATTGTGCAGTTATTTACTACGGAAGGTGCGAAACAACGATATGTAACTATTGTGTTGAACTTTTCGCAAAAAGTTCCTTGCGCGAAACCCACTGTTTGCAAGTACTCGCACCCTACTGGAATTATTTACTCGTCATTCGGTACTCTAAATTACTTGACTCAGATTCCATTTTAAGTGTTCATACTCGGTTCAGGAGGGAAGATTCACAGCTACCAGTGAACATATTTCTTGCAAATTGTGAAAAACTCATGTGTCACAAAATTTAGCGGGATAACGTTCTTCATCCTTCGATATTTTCCTTACTCAAGCAAACTGGTACCAATTATAACAATAACACTTGGCTCTAGTGGTAATGCAGCTGTGTGTTCAAGGGAAAGAGCAGTCGTCTTAACTTAAAGTAGTTTAGTTAATTGCTCTGTTTCATGATTGGCTGTTGAGAGTCACGTGACAACATTTTTCTCTTCAAAAGTGAAATTTACTAGAAGTTGATGCTTGGTTTACCTTTAATACGCACATATTAAAGTCCTAAAATGAACTGAAAGATCCTTTGAAGATAAATAAGAAGCAAATTGTTAGATTAAGCTGTTGCTTCGAAATAAGTTTGGGGACTGCTCTTGACCTTTAACAGGTAGTAACTTATATTCTAAGCACCGTCGGACGACGTGAAATGTGACAGAAGGAGCATTGTTAGACCACGGTGAATTGGGGTTCCGAACCATAAATTTAATATCGCAAATTTCATAAAGTTGAGATAAAGGATAAATTAAGGTTTAAATGCCCGTCAATTCACATTTCGTTCTCGTAATTCCAATATCAAGGAATGATAAAACCTCGTCAAGGAAACGGTTATTAGATTTTTTCGTTAAATGCACAAATCCATGGAGATATACAAACGAGATTGATTTTCGTGTTTAAACCAATTTAAATTAAAAACAACGCCATTTCACATGTTATAAGGACAGGTCATGTTTACAGGGTTAGATTACTCCAGATATTTCAGTTTGATTTTTGCTCAATTGTAACCATACGTCAATTACAATGCGAGTCAGTGGTGATAGCCTCTTCTTGAAAGAAGGATTTAAGATCACATCAAGTTTTGCTATAGACGAATCCAAAAAGCTCTTGTTTTTAGTGACTCTATGCAGCCATTAGTGGGGTCCACCAGCCTTTAATAGTCTTCATTTATTGCCTAAGTAAGTTTCAAATCCTCATATTTAGTGAAGTTGAGAAAATCAAGATACACATTAGTGTACAACTATCCATGGAACTGGTAAGAAAGGAAATTTAAAGATGAAAGGTGGACCCCAGTAATGGCCGCCTAGAATCAGACCATCACAGTCTGTCCGGATTCGTCTATAGTAGAGGGGTACTTATTCTAGCCAGGACATCGCATTGAAATCTGATGTGTGGTTTCCAAACTATGAGCATGTAAAATTGTAACCATCTTTCAGCAAAAAGTGAACACCAGATCAGCAAATATAACACCATATCCTCACATCAATGGACAGTCTTGTGTTTTTCTGTAAAACCAATGTCCATTTTCCACCTTAACAAACCCATATTATTAGAATGTGATTGCAGAAGTGGTATTAGTTTACAAACTGTGCATTTCTCCTACTCCAATTAATTGCAAGGTCAACACAACAGTCTGAAAAAAACAAAGGGAAACAAAACACTCCTTGTCTATATGAGAGAGTAATATAACCTCTGCTGCCCTTAAGTCACTTAAGAAAATATATCTATTAACTTCATTTAGTAACATCTCGAGAACTACATGTTCGATTTGAATTTAAGTTTTACCGTACTGTGTAGATTTGGTTCTCCTTTCACATTTGAAAAATACTTTTTTCTTAACTTCCCCCTTTGGAGATAGACGTGAAGGATGTTCTGATTCTACAGCGAGCAAATATTCAAACTTGACAAGGTACATACAACTTGTATCATGTGATATTGGAACGCAACTTTTATTGTCAGTTTGGAAACAAGTTCTGATCTTACCTTTGAATGTTAGTTAGACCATAAAGGTGTTATTTTATCAAAATGGCACCTCCCTGGTTTCACTGAATGGGCTTTTCTTTCTACTAGATGTGCAGAAGAAAGAACCGCTTTAACCAGCCCGGATAACATCAGTCAACTTCAACTCTCTGCTTTATCCGATGACTCGTACAATGCATGAATGTCCTTTCCTGCACTGTAAAACTTTTTCAGTTCGATCAAACTGAACCATAGACTGTTCAATCGTGATCAACAGCTTTGTTTTAGTTTGGCTCAAAAACGAAACATCTGGCCGAATATTTGAGCAGGATGACCCTAGTTGTCAAGTATGTATTGATGGAAAAGTCTAATCCGTCTACAGAGGCTTTTCACATGACGTCATAACACTCCCCGACGGGCATGTTGGAGTACATGTAACTACGTAGTGTACCGCACTTTACACGCTTGCTACGAGAATGTGCACACACCGCACGCTGCAGTGTGCACTGTGCAGTGCGTTCAGCACAAAACCACGTTTATTTGGCATGGTTGTCCTCCAGCATTGCGAGTCCGTGACGTAATTGCAAAGCCTCTGCACCTAGCTTCTAAAACTTACAGCCGTGTATTTTTATTTATCCCAGCACGAATAAAGCGATTTTCGGAATTTTCCATATTCATCAAACTTCCAACATTTGCCCTTGGGTAAAAAATCCTTGTTTCTTTCGTAAAACGCAGTGGTATCGACCTAAGCTTATCAGGTCATTTCCCACGTACCATTCTCATATGGGACCAAATTTTAGAAGCCCATATGATTTTACACCATGGATTTACGCGGGACCATATGGGCTAGCCCATGTGCCCCGTGAACCATGTACGATAATTCTTGGACCTACTGAATGTAAACAACTCATACGTGGGGAAAATATGGGTCAGTTCTATAACAACTTTCATGCATACAGCTGCCAATATGGAATCCTTATCAGTCTTGGGTGCAAAATTAAATGGGCTCTATATAGGTTTACTCATATAGATTCAGGTTTGATACCTAAGGTAAAAGGAAAGTCGCATAGTTCCATATGCCACTCAGTCACACGGCATTTTACCAGATCAATATTCATGGGGTTCCTCTGATTGGATAGGAGGTACCTATATGCTTCGACTTCTTTCAGTTCTTACGTGGGCCTGCGAAGTGAACATGTGATTGACTTCTTCTAAAATTCAGTATTTGTGTAAGGTAAGGTTGTACAAATTTGCGCAGCTTGGGTAGGGGCCGGGGATAAACAAACTAGAGTGCTACACATACCTGTGGGATGCTGCAGATAACACTTGCCACCCAGGCGACGGTCAACATGATTTTACATCGAAAATCGGCTTGACGGACGCTAAGAGGGTGGACAATTGCCATACATCGATCCAAGCTTATCACGATCACAACAAATGACGAGGAATAGAGAGCAACCTGTCTTAGGAACATGACAATTTTGCAGATTTGAATACCTCCATAAAAGGCCTTCGTTTGAAGCCAAATGAAATCCATGGGAATGTTGAAGAATGTAATAAAAAGATCTGATATCATTAGATGGAATACCACCAAATTGATGCGTGAGAAATGCTTCCTGTCCCTCCATAAAATCAATCCAAGAAAGCAGTTAAGAAGAATTGAGGTAAAAAACATCCCTATTAACACGTATCCTCTTACGGTGTGTCCAATATCGTGATCCCAAGGGCTAGTCATATTTTCACCGTTTTCAGCTGGCCTCGAAGTATTATTTCCATCCATGATGTTGAGCCAGATTTTAATATATGTCTAAGTAGAACATGGAATTTCGATACGAGAATTCTACGGGAGTGTCACGTCTTTGTGGGGTGAAAGAAATCTCGGGGTGTCAAGTAAAATTTCTTTCAATTCAAAACCTCCAAGAATATTTCTGAATGTCTTTAAGAAGCTCTCATAAGCAAAGAGAAAGTGAATGTAGGTTGTTCGTTGCCTTCGGAATACTAGCCTTGCCCAGTCTATTAATTTAAGTAATTTACTTATTTTGAAAATCCTTTTCTTTTTCATTTACTTATGATTTAATAAGATATGCACTCAATTTTCCGAGGTATCAAGAAAGATCAAAAACTTAGTTAAACTGTTAGCTTCTTGAAAAATCTTGAATTACGTGTACTAGTCGATGCATTTCTTTGGAGTAGGCAACGCCTGCTGAGCGACTGCCGAAATAATTAACCGAGTTCTACGGTAAATGTTTTCGACGCATTTACCAAATCCTAACATAATTTTCCAACAAAATATGCGTTCAGGCTTTTCTGATTTCGATGCACGATTCATCACAAAAATATGCGTCCCGTTTGTAATGTGAACCTAAATTGTATCTTAGTTTGATCACTGGAGCAGTCCTCTCATTTTCTGATGAATTTGCCGAAGTCGAAGTCCCAACGTATCAAACTGACTTTATAAATATTATCCCCGAAATAAATCCAAAAGATATTGTCTTTCTGAATGTGTTCCAAAAACTTTTCATGTGGTTTTATCGATCAAACTCGATGTCGAAAGTTCAGGATTATTTCATGATAGAAAAAGAATTATTTCATAATTACAACACACTTTAACAGTCCTAGTATAAATAGAGAAGACAGTAAAGTTGAGCATTTCCTCCCTTGGTGACGTCATTGTCACTTCGCTCAAAATACTCCTTTGTTGGAATCCGAAGGAGTATCGTTTTTAAGCACTATTATGTAAAAAGAAACTTAACATTCAACGACTTAATAGTTTACCTGGTGATTTGCCTAGACAAGTGATAAACTGCAAGTGAACAGGAGACGAAGACCACTCAAATATACATTTGCGTCCAAAGCGAGTTTGTTTGTTTAAATTTAGAACTTCCACATATATCGAAGAAAAAATGTCGGTCGTAAATTATACTCCATTAAGCGTCATTTCTCCACATAAAATAAAAAAGAATTTTGCTGCGATTCACTCAGTTGATGTTCCTTCGGTTCTTTGAGCTGTTAAAATTTATCACATAAACTTTCCGAAATCTTTGTCCATCCAGAACTTTCCAAGACATTTATTAAAACGAATTCTCCCGCACGAATAAACGAACATGCTCTACAATGAGATGTCACTGCCGGCCTTACTACCGTGTAAAACTCCGTAATAATTCATCGCATTGAAGGTGAATATGAAAAGCTCCTTGTGATTGGTCAAAATAACTACATAGATGTGAGAGAACGCTTTGTTCATGTATGATATGCATTACGTGATTCGCTACCATACGGAGTTACTGTGCAGATATACCGCCTGATTTAGAAACGCGTTGGCTAAATTATTTTAGCAATTTATACTAGATCATTTTACGTCTTTGATAAAGGTTACTAAAAATTCAGGTTATATTTATCAGCGAATAATAGCCTATCAAAACGATAATTACTTTTTTCAGGGGTTCACAGATGCAATACTAAAAAGATTTCCAACCACCGATACCTGTGACGTAACGAACTCTGCAAAATAATACTTGGTGGGTCTCGATATTATGCTGTAAGTGCCAACTAGCCTAATGTGTTTCTGAAGGGGAGGGGCTTTTAGTTTTTGGAAAAAAATACCGCTCAGTGAACTTGCAACGCGCAGTATACTCATGAAGAGTCTGAATTGATGTGTATTTTTGAGGGCTGGCAGATTTTATCTATGCAGATCGAGTGATTGCTTCATGTATTCTTGTGAAACATAAAAAATTAACTAAGAAATTGTAGTGTCTCATCAATTAATGGTGAACAAAAGTAAAATGTTCCTTAAGCAAATTAATTTCTTGGCAAAAGTGAGTCTCCACTTTACTTTACATATTAAATCGGTATCTTCAATTAATGGACGGAAATTATTAAGATTTGCTTATTACTAGTTTGGTTTAGGTATACGTCAATGGAAAGTATCCATTAATTAATATGTGCGATAAAATAAATAGAACGATGTTTGGGGTCTAGCGTATCCAGTTGGGAAACTTTCAAGAAGATCGTAAATAATTTGCCCTACAACAATAGATGACTCTTAATCACCTTACCAGCTATTAAAACAGTTAAATAACTAACTAAAAACGGAAAACTATATGTATACAAAATTACCTCTGGGTTCAGGTTAAAAGAGATAGAATACACCGATTTGGATAAATTGCAGGTAGGGTAATTTTTTCGTGGAAGAAACAATTTTCGTTGAAACCAAACTCAACCGATGTCCGAGTCCGTCCGACCGTTTTGATGTACTGTTTTCATCCATTTATTCAGATAACGCAAACAAATCACCTAATCAGTGTTTAAGGATAGACCGAAATGTGCAAGAGAGAAACAAAGGAAAGAATGAATGGGAAGAGAAAGAAAGAAAACGGAAGAAAAAAATGGAAGAAAAGAAAAAAGTAAAGAAAAGAAAAGAAAAAATCATGATGTTTTGCTTTTACTCGCGTAGGGTGTTCCTGTTCAACGTAAAATTCATGTAAGGTCCAAATATACACATATAACATAAGGAAAACAAACTTTACAATGTCGTGTCCGATTAAAATTAACCTGCCCCTCATAAAATCGTTCGCCGACGTACAACATTTTTCCTCGTTTTTATTTCAGTTCATATACATCAGCATCAGCAATTTTGACATTTAAACAGCGTGCAACATATGTTTGACATTATGGAGGGACTACCGACCTACTGAACAAAAGTACTGGCTTTTTCATGGCAATCTTAAAACTCCTGTAAAGGTTGCTTGACAACTACTCGAAATTCCATGAATTGGGAAGTATGATCACTGTAAAAGTGATTTTCATTTGTGTTCAAAAACACAACTTGTTGAACACCCTTAATGACATGATCCAGGAGTGTATAGCCCCGGGAGCTCAGCTGTATGGCCTAGAAACCCAAGGGTACATATTAAGGGGAAATGGCTACTAGCCCATGTATCCAGTAGAGAGATAATATTCATCATTTTTCCACAACCATAATTCTTTACAAGATTCCCCAAACGTTATTTGTTTTGTATATATTATACTCACGCGACAAATGCACTTTAAGAAAAACGGAGCAAAACAGGTTACTTTCGTATTATTTATTTCCACAGGGATGGCAGTATACAATTTTGTCAATGGAAAAATTGAGCGGAAGTAGAGAGCCATCAGAGCCGATGACTTGGAAGCTATGTAGCCCTAATAATTTTCCTTCCTTGTTTTCCTTTTGAAAATTACGGTTTCTTAAGCTGCTCCTGGATACATCAGAAGAATAACTCTAAGCCTTCGAATTTCGGGGTATTAAACTTGGTTAAATATCGAGAGGGGATCAGTTAACGCTCTGTCCAGAGAGCTGTTATTCCAAACAACAGCTCCTTGCTCTTTCTACGTAGACCACACCCTCACACAGCAAGTGCCGGTATATTTTGGATTGGGAAACCTTACCGGGTTATGGCAGTTCCCCTGTCCCCAATCCCTTAGGTTATGGCATTGATTATAAGCAACCGAAATACCAGAATCTAGTAAGATATGAAGAAGGCTTGTATACCTCAAGCCCAAAGCTCAAAAATATAAATTAAAAAGCTTAAAAAATGAATTCTAACAGTTTAAACCCCATCTTCATAGGACATCCTTTAACCGAGATGTAAAACTTTGGAGTTTATTCACTCAAATTAAAATGGTATGCACAATAATTAGTGATGGTGTTGTTGTTCTACTCGCATTTCAGTATTTTTATCTCCTTGTTTCTCTGAAAGTTACTGCACCTTGTACTAAGGTGTGACAGCCCTCTTACTCTAATGAAACGATATAAGTTCTCACTTTGCAGAATGCTATGAAGGCAAACATTAGGTGTTCAAGGTCGTAAAAACATTTTAAAGGGAAACAAAGCAAGTAATGTGAGTTGCACAACAATTTGATTGAATAAATTTCCACATTTCATATCTAAGCTCAAGAATTTTTTATGAAGATGAGAGTTGGACTGTGAGAACTCATTTTTTATTTTGTTTAATATTTTTTTTTTTTTGGACTTGAGGTACACTTTAATAAACCTACCAACATCTGTGGTAAAAATATAATGAGGATCAGAATGCAGCAGAGATATCTACGACAGGCAATTTTATGTGTCTATGCTACTGTAACCACTGGGATAATTCCTTGACCAGAAACGGATCCACATATTCCCAAAACGGGACTGACCTGTGAGAAGGGGTGTGAGGGAGTTGCAATGCTAATTTCCCGTATGTTTCATTGCTGATGTGGCAAATAAGGGAGGACTGAGGCCGAAAAAAGCTCCCCCTTGTATCCGCGCCTGTTGACAGCATAATCTCCCGGACAATTCTCCGGGTAAATTTTACCAATAAAAATAACCACTGGGTATCTTCTCCTTCGTGTGGGAGTTTTTCGGGACAATTTTCTGGATGAATGTAACCCGGGATAGGTAGTTGTTAGGGAACCACATAATTGCATATGTCAAACATCGTTTCCTTAACAAGCATGGTGAATAAGCCTTTATAAAATGATATTGTCACCCAGTTTGTTAGATATGAGAATATGCGACCACAAAGACACAAGTTTTTCCTCCAAAAAAAAAAAAAAAACATTCGAGGGCTCTCTGCATTTACAACAGTATCGTACATGACATGTTGATAAATTATTCTACACATATGTCCCCTTTCCCACTACAGTTGTCAATGACAGTAATGAGACAAATAATTCCAACGAGATTTTAATGAAGTTGACCAAAATATTAATCTATATCAGCCGTGATTGTATTTGATTTTGCATGCACAAATGAGCTATCATTGCTCTTCGCAAATTTTGAGACGTAAAACTCGTGTGACCTTAAGTAAATCTATATAGACAAATAATTAGATGGGGTTTCACGGCCATGTTTCTAAGCAATTGGTTTAAGTCGTACCGGCCACGCCCCTGACTCTCCAGTTGTGGCTCACAAGCTTGTTTTCCCTACTCCATTACCTACATATGTTGAGCACCAAGTAAAGTGGCAGTAGGTTTCATGTCTAATGTCATGACTAATGCTCTCACCCAAAACTGCAATTCTTGTTGGTGTTTACCGAAATTTTCAATTGGATCAGCTCTTTGATTGACAGCTAATTCAAACAATGCAGATTACCAAAACTTATATTACACAGCATGAAGTGTACTGAGAGTGCTTTGATTATATACATTGAGTTTTTTTATACTCACCCTGAGGCAATTGACTGAGATTGTGTCTGGATGAAGATGAATTTCATACAATTGTGGGAGGGACTTAAGTAAGAAGGTAAGGAGAATTGATACTATTTGGGGAGTGAGAATCGGGCCTATAAAGTCTTCGGTATGACCCAGCCAGGACTCGAACTCAAGACCTCCCGGCTGCATGTCGGATGCGCGCCCTAACCACGAGACCATCTAGCGGTTCTTAAATCTATGTATTACGGAATGGAAACCCCAATGGTGGAAAGGAGGGGGGCTTTGCATTCCGCATAGTCTGTTTTCTAAGTCTAATTTGGCATACGACAAGCCTTCAATCGCCTTTAATTTCAGGCATTTATGAATGGAATGATTGTTCAACACTTTTTACGTAGAGGTCAAAAGCAGTCACCGCAAATTTAATTTAGCACAACAGCCAGACAGCCAGATCCTCCAGGTTTCATCTCATTTTGTTTCCAAATATCTTTCCGCATATTTCATAATATGAAGTGATCTTATAACATGCTGTGGGGTTCCTATCCCATAATTTATGAACAGAAATCTGCTTAATTTTTATGAGCCTCATTTTTTGGCCTTAGTAGCCTACAAGTGCTTTCCAAGTGGTTTTTCTCTGTTAAAATTTGCTGTATCACTACACAGGCCCGTGGAACCGGGGAGGCTGGGGTTTCAGCTCAACACTTTTTCTTCCGTAAGCATTTTGGCCCCATTAAATTGCTATTATTTATATCGTTGAACATATTTGACCGCTTTTGTCTGTTTGTGATTAACCCCGCACTTCAAAATTCGCTCCAGGGCCTCGCCTGTCAAAATGACTTGTCATTCCAAAGCTTTATTTTTCCCATTTACGTTAAGTTCTGGTTTGCAAAGATTACTTTTAAAACTTGGATTTTGGGTCGGGTTCGAGAGAGTTCGTAATATCTCTCCATGAATAAACGTTTGTACGTTGTAACATCAGTTTGTGGGTGAAGAAATGAAAACTTTCAAAGGAAATAGAAGTTTCAAAATCATATTCGGTTAGATAAAAGACATACTAGGAATGAAAATTCCTTTAGCATGCTCAGTGACTAAAAATTGTCAGAAAGGGCCACCTGCCTTCATATCTATTGCATCGTTCTTGGTGTCTCCAAGAGTCGGGAAGTATCAAAAAGAGGTATATCCCCCCTTCCCCAAGAAAAATCTTACCTCCTCTCTATTGTCTATACGAAAATATAAATAAACTCTTTACCGTTGTTTGGGTCCTTTTGTACCCAGGCGGAGAGCGCGACTGTCACCCATCTTTACTGTTTCACACGTACCTCAAAACTGCGAGTAACTACCCAAAAATTCGGTCACAGCAACGAGAGAGACAATACAATAGTTTAAGGTCACGGGACCAATAGCCTAAGGAAGCTGGTGCGGGGCGTGCAACGTCCGCTTTTCCGCCCACTCCCGAGGAGCGCAAAAATGCCCCGATTGGAGCACAACGGTAAAGGGTTAAAGGCATATTCTGGAGACAAAATTTGTTAACTTCAAAATAAGCAGAAAAATTTCTCTTTCAGAAGGTGAAAACGACATCTCCATAGCTAATAGCGTTCGGAAAATACAAATTTTTAAAGTATTGCAAATATTTCTTGGGATTTGATGCATCATGGGAAATCTGTGATGTCATTGTGGCACATTAATTTTACATTGATAGAAAGATAGTTTCTTTTTTAGTCAGGGGTCAGGACAAATCTGAAACATTACTGATGATATGATCGGAGAAACCTCGGGGGGATGGGTCTTATTGCGTGGTTTCCCTTAACTTTGGCTATAGGAATTGTAAATTTTGAAAGTTAATATCGCATAGGCCTTTGGCTAAATATTTGATGGGATAGTAAAGACGAAAGGTAGTATGGCGAATGTAGTAATACTAAAAGATAATTATGATATGAGAAAAGCACATTACGCTTTATTTTCATTTTACTAGTTTTGTTCTAACAAACCCTGTCGGCCTGGATGATGTATGTACCCGCATATTTTTTAAAGAATTGAGATCAATGAAAATTTTGTTTGGATGAAAAATTAAACTTACTTGTTGGGTGTATTGGAGGAGAGAAAATTGCTTATAATCATCATATTGCGTTTTCAATGCAACAAAGTTAAGAATGGAACAGCGAGCTCAACCATGTTCGAGTTAGGTTGGGGAGATCGAAGAGGATGCTCTGGCTACATATGTAATCCCCTCGAAGATATAAGCAGAGTGCCGCCATTTGTTTGAAAAGTCACAGTCGAAGTTCGGACACGGCCGGAAACGTCATTTCTCAGGCTTGTGGAACTGTGGGTACAAAACAGTCCTTATTTTGAACTTCCGTTCGTAATAAAATTTTAATTCAATACGATGAACAAACTGCAATACGATCGAGAAATTACCAGATAAAACTACTACAGTTTCCACCCAAGACTATATGGGCATCATTTGACGTCACATCTTGGTACCTGACGGATCAGGTCTGCCCATGACAAGCTAAATGCTCAATTATTCAAAAAACACTGTCTATCTAATGAAAAACCACGTTTATCGGCGAAAAGCCATGTTCATCGATCGAAAAACATGAATTTTTGACGGAAAAATGGTAAACCATGGTTTTTCCAAAACATGAATTTTCGAGAGAAAATTTTGACTGTCACATGATAAACCACAGTTTTCGTTCGATAAACATGATTTTTTGTAAATGAAGTTGGATTATAGACTAAAGACTTGGCTTATCGGGTCAGCTCCTAACTATGTTGCACGTGCTCTGCATTGGGATTATAGTCCGTTATAATAACGAGCAGTTGCGGTTGGTTCTCACCTCCAGCATGAAATGACATCAATGTTACTCCAATATCCATAGGCCTAACATAACAGAACAGAACAGAACACAACCCAACACAACCCAACCCAACACAACACAACGCAACACAACACAACATAACATAAAATAACATAACAGGCTAAGGCAAAGGAGGACCAAGGCCCCGTAAGATGCCCTCAAAGTCCAAGCCTCAGTCAAAAGTCAAACCACCAAACCTAGAAAACTTCCCGAAACAATCAGATCTTACCACAGTCATGGAAAATCTTGTCAAAGCAGTGACCTGACGGGCAGTTAACTGTTTATAATTCATTTTCAATGCTGTTTATATTGATATATATTGTGGATTTCCTACTTGAGATACACTGAAAATCCGCCTTTTGTGTGCGCTCTCTCAAGCAAACAGCTCCTGGAGGCCGTTCCACACAGAGTTACGCACAACAGTAAATCGTGCGTAACTCTTTGTGGAACGGGCCCCAGGACAGCCAACTGTAATGCGGACAATGCCAACAGCTGTATGCCAGGATAACAATTAACATCAAGATACAGGCTACGCAGGTCGACCTTAATAGCCACGTTGTGTCAAATTATAATTCCGATGTGCCTCCTGTTCTAGCGTTGGCTACGTAACGGTGCTTCTACTCCCTGAACATAAGCAATGAACGCCCGCCAAGCAGTCAATTTTCGTGGCAGACGACCTCTCCCTAGGCTACCGCTGAGCTACCTCGTCGTTTAGGGATTCAATAAAGTACCAAACAATCCTGTTAACGCCGTGCCATTCCTCGACAAATTACAGAAAATCTTTCAATGGTAATATTTTTGTGTATGGTTGAAAAACCGCTGTAAGTGTACACATGAATGAAACAATCAGAAGATAAAACCGAGCAGACGGTAACGTTAGACCTTAGGCTTAGGCTAATAGCTAGGCCTAACGTTAAGCTATATTGTTTACGTTAGGCTGTGGTAACAAACGTTGAGACTGCAACTAGACTAGCCTAGCTGAGCCTAGCTAACGTTTGTTTGTATAGATTTCAACAAGTCATTTTAGCTGTAGAAACGAATCGACTACCTAAGAGTATACCTTAATGTTCTCAACTTGAATTAGCCTAACGTTAGGCCTAAATGTCTCATGTCAGTGTTTAATTAAGACACAGGAGAAAGAATCGGAACTGCAAAAATAGGCCCTAAAGTTAGGCTAGCCCACAGGCGTTTCAAGCGTTCTGTATATATAGCTATATATATATACTAACAAGGTCGGACACTCCACACATGAAACCTACACACAGAAAGCACACCTGGGCCTACTTTGACATTATTACTATTAGCCTTGCTGCAAACCTCAAAAGACTTCGTTAGTCCATGTAAGAAGTTCAAGGTGAACCTCAGACAGCATCTCTCTGTTCCTCGTAGACAATTTTCCCTTAATATCACTTCAAAAAGGTAAAAATTACTAAGAAAACTTTTTTGCAGGGTTCTGGGTCAACGCTTCCGAATCCACTCTGGCAAGTACTCTCCAGAACTTCCACATTGAGGTCTATGTCTACGAATTGCATTACACTATTTCCTGGAATCCAACAATAGTTTTCCTAATTGACCGATATATTGGTTTTTTTAGGAGTAATAAATTTGCGATAAAGATTTTTTTTTTCATTTTAATCCAAATTTCCTAATGTGTTAACCGAAACTGTCGAACATTAGCAAATTTTTGCCAAAAGCTGGACATTTAAAAATACCGTAAGTGGAAAGCATAACTGTTACGACCAGACGATAATAAATCTGCGCAACTGTTGATGCATTCTTTATCCCTCCATGTATTAGGTGATACGTACGATATCCCAAAGAGGTACAAAAGTGCAGGGTGCAGGCGTGTAACGGAGCCCTGGTTCGTAACACCAATCCTTCCCACCTATTTTAGATTGTCCAGCTTTTGGAGAAACTTTGCTGAATAATGTTTGACAGTTGCGGTTAACACGTTAAAAAATTTGGATTGAAATGAGAAATATATCTTAATCGGAAATTTATTGCTCTTAAAACGTCATTGAACTGGTCAATTAGGAAAAATATCATTGGATTTCAGGAAATTGTTAAACGTAATTCGTAAATTAAGACCTCGATGTGGAAGTGATGGGGAGTACTGGCAAGAGGGGAGTGGGAAGCGTTGACCCAGAACCCTGCAAAAAAGTTTTCGTAGTAATTTTTACCGTTTCGAAGTGACAGTAAGGGAAAAAATGTCTCCGAGTGACAGATAGATGCTGTTTGGGGTTCACCTTTAACTTCTTACATGTACTAACGAAGTCTTTTGAGGTTTGCAGCAAGGCTAAAAATGTCAAAGTAGGCGCAGGTGTGCTCTCTGTGTGTAGGTTTCATACATGTGTGGAGTGTCCGACCTTGTTAATATATATATATATGTGTAGTATACAGAACACTTCAAACGCCTGTGGGCTAGCCAAATCCTTACCATAACATAGGCCTAGGCTTAGCCCTTGAACAGGACCCAGCATTACGTTCCTATGCTATACACTTCATTTCTGGGCCCTTGCTCGGTATACACTAAAACACAGCTCACTTGCCTACTCACACGTGAGTAGGCATCCCTCACGTCACCCAAAAGATACCTTTTCTCACCAAACTTTCCAAATATGATCTTCGTCATCACATTCACCTTCCACACAAGTCTGTTAATGAAATAAGACCTTTAAGAGGGAAATTTTGGCTGGATAATTCTGCGAGTAACGTTAAGCCTGTGCAGATTATTTTTTCAGTTGAAGAAGTCAGTGTTTGTCATGTGATCTCATTTAAAACGGAGAAACCTACGCATTGACTTTACAATTTCCTAATGTACAGAGAGCCTGCTGTATGAAGTACAAGTATTGACTAGCCGCTCTTACTAATTGGTCTTCGACAGCTTGTCTAGCGGAAGTCCTTCCCATCATGCAACACAGTAGCACTGTAGCAGACGATCAAGATGTCGATGTTACTGCGAAGGATGGCACCACATTTTTCCTGCCTTTTGCTATGAATTTACTGGTATTAAACATTCCAGAAGGTATAAGTGGTATTTAAAAATGCTCAAAATCATTATATTAACTCAAATCTGTTCTATGAACAGTTGCATCGTAATTAGAGCTCGGTTTGTTGTTTTGGCTTAAAACGTTGTTACCTTTGTACATGTAGGCCAGTGACCGTAGTAAGGAGTGACTACAAGGAGCGGATTATATGGTCACGTTCAGTGACTAGCCTAGGCTAGGCCTAACAAGTTAAAGGGCAAAGGATGGTAAAACCCCATAAGATGCCCTATAGACCAGACCCAAACCAACATCTAACCCCCCCCCCCCCTAAAAAACTAAACAAACCCAATACAATCAGATCCTGGCACTGTCACGGTTATAGGCCTACTTGAATTGAAGTAATTGACCGAAGTGGAATTAACAACCCACTCAGGGAGACTGTTCCACGCATTGACAACCCTATGAGAGAAGCTGACTTTCTGATGTCAAGTTTAGAGAAACATATCACGGGCTTTTTATTATGGCCACGAACATGGGAATCAGCACAAACCTCTAGGCTTAAGTAGTTGCAGTGAGACAGAGAATCATAACCAGAAAGGAACTTGAAAGCCTGCAGCATATCCCCCCTAACCCTTCTTACCTCGACAAAAGTAAGTCCTAGACATAGGGTTGTCCCAGGCACAAAGAATTTTTCTTCAAAATTCTCGCGGAACTACTCACACCCAAACACTAAGTCGCCAAAACAGTGTGTTTAAAAACTGAATCTACGACACTCAAAATTGTCAAAATTTCGCCTACACTGTAAAATTAGTACACCAAAGACATTTTTCTATTATAATATTTCACCAAATAAGCTTTAAAACAAAAAGAAGAAAAAATATGTTACAGTGTCTAAGGAGCCCTTTAAAGGGAAGCAATTGTACAGCCTTCTAGACAGCACAGAAATTCAATATAATTATTCCAAGCAATGTGGCATCATTAAAGACCAATTTTATCCCAAGTCAAACATAGTATGAGTTTTTCAAGTCAAGTCTGGAAGGCAGTTGGGCAAAGCAGTTCAAAGCACCATATTTCTCTGAAATTTCCCATAGTGCAACAGAACAGTGACGTAAAACCTGCACCTAATGTATACTTTTGTTGCTATTGCGGAATATCATATATACTTTACTGCACAAACGTTCGTAACACTACTGAAAGCTAGCACAACTGCCCATCGTTTCTTTCATTTTACAAATGTTTCAACGGTTGAGTTTGAGATAAAGGTTCAGAAATCAAAAGATTAACTCCTTAAAAGCATATGGCTGCCTCTTCTGGGCCAAGTGCATATGATTTTGAGCCAGTTCGACCAAGGAAAACTCGAGCACCTGCGAGCGATGTGACCAGCACTTGCAGCGAACCAGCCGTACAGTCTATACAAGCTAACATTAGACCAAGGGTCAGTATGTTATGTATAGGCTTATACTAGTATAGCAGTACGTAGCCTATGCCGTATAACAATAACACTGATCGATGTGTATGGTGTCTTAGCAGATTTCTCTTCGCGATTGCCTTCTTTTAACGTTTAAGTGTCCACAAATATCCTACATTACTTACGAGAATTACAAAAGGTTCGACTAAATCGAATCTTTGCGAAAATGAGTGAAAACGAACCTAACTGTTGCACCAAAAAGCATGCTAAAATACGGCCTCGCTAGTCCCAGCTTGTTGTTGTTACCTCTTGTAGTTTCAGGGTCTACCGGAAGTAACTTATCTTGGTTTGTACAAAAGCAGTCAGAAATAACGAGTATTTTTTATTTGAGGGATGAAACAAAAAGAAGAACAAAAATTTATTGGGTTATCAAAAAATTTTATCAGTAAAGCAAAAGCAACTATGAAATTTTTTAAGCTTCATAAAGGGTAATTATAAATTCAGCTGTAAGTGTACGTAAGTTGGTAACCACTTCTGTGAAATCTGATCAGGTGCAGGTTTTAAGTCATCAATCAGCTGATCCATGGTCGTGTTTTTTCGAGTATGGCGATACTCATGTCTTGAAGAGCGGAAGATTTGAAACTTTTTTTTCGGTTTAAGTTTTTTGTGGAAAAACAACACAGTAGTGTTAATATCTAATGTTTATATATGTACTACACATATGTGTGGAGTCAAATGGCCACTATTGCTCCCCTTTAAAGCATCGTTGCAACGGTGACAGTCAAAAGTGTCTTTTGGTCACACGTAAAATGCCACACACAGCCATCTTTGACTTGATAGTGCATTGGGGCTGAACCTTTGACCCCTACAACCCATATACTGTTAGATAGAAGAAAAGGAAGTCTACATTATAATGGAGGGAAGTGATTGCCAAAATAATATTTCTTTACCATATTTGGGCTTAAAACAGTGGTGACATGGTTACAATGGGTTCCAGAAAAATCTGCAAAATTGCTTTCAGGTATCATTTGTAGCGTATTTTATGATCTTTCCATTTCCGAAGAAAAAAAATGATTTTTTGCTCAGCCCCCATGCACACTCGACTTAAATGAAACAGCCCATTGATCCCCTCCTACATCTTTTGTACTGAGCCGACATTGATATGTTTATGTATGAGCCCATTGTTCGGCTTAGCAACAAGCGATTTCCTGCCAATATGCTTAGGGGCCTACATACAGTATTGCACTGTTTATACCTGTAGGTGCAGTACCCAAGTACGTTTAGTAAATTACCTAGGTACTTGTGTATGTGTGCGTTAGGGCTGTGACAGTTAATTGGTTAACCGGTTAACCGACCGACTCGGCGGTTACTGGTGCGTCATTCCTCTGCATAGATTAACCGTTTTTGTATTGCCAATAACTCAGTCGCCATGGCGTGGCAGTGTAGACCTATGTCATGCATGGATATTATGCAGTGTTTGCATAAATTTCCAGTATGAATCAGTCTGTGCCACTCGTTGGAATTGCATGCACTGGGAATACGCAGCTTACTTTTTTATTGCAAGACAGATACAAAGAGCATCAAGGATTTAAACTACAGTATTTGAACTGCAGAAAAACTTTGCGATCCACACAGCTAAATGGACCACCATTTTTATTTGTCCATACAACGTTGTATGCGCTGTATGTCTGACAGAAAAAGGATGTAAGTTGGATGCGCAGGCTAGGGTATGTATGCTAACTTGCCAGGCCTGTGTGTAGCAGCTGGCCTACACATATATCGCTCTACGATGGGATCGCAGTTCCATTTTAGGATTAAGCAGGACAAGTAAAGCTGTTATTTCCTATGTGGTGTAGTGTTCATATTTCTTTGAATAATGTTATTTTACTGTGAGTTTTGAAAATTTGACCGTGAGATGATGCCCTAAACAGTGAGACTCGCTGTGAAACCGTGGGGGTTGGCAAGTGTGAGGTAGGGGCATTGGACCATGCCACCCCACCTTCTCCCTCACAGAGGGTAACTTATATGGCACCAGATTGAATGTATGGACACCAACTTTAACAAAAAAAAATCAAAGAGGAAGGGGGCATCCCTTAATCTCATTCCGCAGCCTGTTAAGAAGTGCAAGAAAGGGGCAGGGGAGTGGAGGATGTTCAGGTGCGATGAGCAATAGTATTACATTTATCATGCAACAGATGTTAGGAGTAAAACCATTTATAGTCAGAAGTTCTGACAGTTACATATACACAATTGCATCAATTCAGCAAATCTTGAATTTACAGCCAAGATTTGCAAAAGGGAAACATTAGCATATTTTCAATTTTGTTGTAGTTTCGACCCTGAAGATTAAATACCATTTCATCTAATGTTATGATGCATTTTGTGATAAATTTCTGATCTCTTGGCAAGTTGCTGGTTTTTATCTCAATACATAACATGTATTGAGATATTGTCACACTACTGTACCTAGTGGATGAAGTTTCTATAGACTAGAGGAAGGTAATGTGACTCGATTGGTGGTCAATATCTTTGAAAATTTGAAAGCATGCTCTCATGGCCATTACCTTCCCGAATCAGGTGGACTTTGGTCCCTCATTAGTGCAGGGATTATGCTCTGGTTTGGCAGCTGGAGTCAGGGAAAAGTCAGAGAAAAAATTCTGTAGGGCAATGATGGCCACATTAGAAAAAAAACTTGGATAAGTGTTAAAAAGTTATTTTTTCCATGGTCAGGCAACTGGAATTTCCCTGTTTCAGCATGTGACCATAAACATAAGGGACTTTTGTTCAAGGGTGGTGACCTTTTGCACCTTTCCAGATCCCCAACTAGGCCATAATTTCTGCCCCACTAAGTAAGGCACTGAAGTCTGCCAGATTCAGCAAGCAAGGTCCTGGCCAATTGGGGGTTACGACCCCCGGCCTCCTGTCACATACAGTCATGCATATATAATGTACAAAATCAATGATGATGCACTTTTGGTGCAACATGTCATTTTAGAGCATAAAGTAAACAACTTTGCAGTAGGTAAAAAGGTAAAATTTTGGACACTTTATTTTCCTGCAGTATGCAACATGTGCATTTGGTCTCAGTCTCAATTTTTCCTCTCCTCTCGGTCTCGGATATGCCGGTCTTGACTACAACACTGTTCATGAACCTAAGGCTTTGAGTTAAAGTGCATGAAATCAGGTGTATTGTAAATTCACTGGATTACGTGCACTGCCAAATCGTGCACCGGTGAAAATTCTTCCCTTATTACACTGTATCAAAGCATTAGCCTAAGCAGTGGAATAATTTACCAAACCAAATGCAGTGTTTTTGTTCACACTTAAGCCAAAACAGGTTGGTACATGCATATCTTTACCAAAATAAGTTGCATTTAATCCTCATTGTAGTCAATGGTTGATTCTTGAATAAAGGTCAGAGAAAATCTTTCTTTTCGCTCCATTTATCTTGACATTGTCAGTTCTGGAATACTTCTAATTTTTAAAGTTGCAATCCCAAAATTCCACCCATCCATGCTCTATTGTAGGGTTGGGTGGTTTACCGGTTTTGATGTGAATACAGGTACTACTAAGGTACAATGCCCAGTACACAACCACTTAAGGATTTACTGTTCCAGTTACCACAGTTTTAACTAAAGTGGAATATTACCATCACTCACATTGTTAGCTTTATTTGTCCTTTCTATTCCACATGGAAATTAAAATTTATTCCAAGGATTGATGAAACAAGGGCACCAGAACCTAGGACCCAGAATCAGTCCAGAATTAGACCTAGTATATATGACCATTATTCAATTCATGGACCCAGAACCTGACTGCAGTATTAGGTAAATTGTCAATTTATGAGCCTGATTTTGTTGGCAATTACTTTACATCCAAGTCTTAGATATTTTGTCTGAATTATATGTAGACCTAGAACTGTTTAATACCAATCAAAATTCAGGAGTGAATGAAGGAATTAATTTTGGCCAGTTGGATACTGGCTATCAAAATATTTGTTGCCCATAATTCAACTGCAACGGTGTTATATGTATTAATTTCAAAGAATGGGTTGAAATTTTACTGTGGAAAAATGGAATATACACACAAACAACTCCAGCAACCTACCAGTACTGCACATATCTGTTCATGCCACTGTGTCAACTGTAACAGTGAATTTATGTCAGAAAGTCCACCAATTTTCCTCTTAGCCTTCTCAGGTAGGCAAAAATTTTCTAGATGGGAGGGGATGGCCCCCTCACCTTAGATCCCTCCCTCAGGATGGGGATCACTAATCCATTGTGATCCCCAAACTCCACACCCTGGCTGCAGCCCTGTATAGTTCCGCTGTTGAGTACTACTGTAGTCAATTGTAAGGAGGCAGTTGTTCTTAAATTTGTACGCAAATACCCACTGTTGTATGCACACTGAAAATTACAAATTAAGAAGCCAATGTCAATTCTGGGCAGAAATAGCCATGTGTTGGTCAAGCTAGATATACATTTTCCACCAAAGTTAAGGGGAAGGGAATTTTAAAAGTGATTTGCTCACTGCAAGAAACAAAATATCCGCAATCTATTTCACTTCTACTTAAAACCTCATCTCATACACATATGAACAGCTCCATCTATTGTGGAAGACTTACTAAGCAGTAATTTGTTGGAAGTCACAAGTTGGCCCATGCAGGGTTAAATGCGCAACACTTAACCACCCCTGAAACCAGACTGCTTTTTGTTATTCATAGGCCTAAGTCTCTCCTATCCCATACAGTAAGAGAATTGCACTATGTTTTAGTCCTTGTCATATATGAAGGAGTAAAGTTCATTAAAGCCACTTTCCTTAAAAGGCACTTTAAGGATATCCTGTTATAGCCTAAAAATTCTCAACTTTTGCCCACTTCTTCAAAATTTGTTGAAACTGAGAATGACGTGAGGTTATCAAGACCAGTCACAAACTTGAAAAATTAAAATTTAAATACCATTTAAACGGGTCTGGGGGAGGTTGAATACTGGACTCCACTGTGTCTAGTATTTGACCATACATATTGCGGTCAAATTCTGGGTGCTAAAAATTTTTATAGCCAGTATCTGAGTCCGACCAACCAAAATTAATTCCTTCATTCACTCCTTAATTTTTTATTTATAGTTTACAATGATACATGTAATTCAGATCATACATCAAAGACTTAAGTTTTTAATTAATTACCAATGAAATCAGGCTTATAAACTGATGATAACTACAATATTCTATCTGTCATGAGTACCACTGATGGGGGAAACTGTGAATCCCAATCATAGAACCTGACCACTAGTTTGCTACACTGATTAGCTGCTTCAATGAACAATAGCTTTCATTGACCATTCTTGTTCAATAGCAACCCAACAGTCAGGGGTTCAAATACTTGCTGGCCAAAATGGGATCAAATCACTTATGGTGCTTTGAAAGGTTACATCCCCTTTCAGTTTCATCTGAGATAAACTGCTATCAAGTGTTAACCCTCAGGCCTAAATAGTTAAATGCTTAAATGTGCATCTACTTGGTATTGATTACAGTTCTTGACAGGATTACGTAAAGGATAGATTTTCTAAGATGATACACATACTGTACTTTCTTTACTGTGTGCTCCTGCTCTGCAAAAGTTTTAATGCAAAATACTTTACAGTATTGCTATTTTGTTTTCAAAATATTGATATTTTGTTTTGAAAACACAGCTACAAGCCTACAACTTGTGTAGGTGTTCTTCTATATGTGATGTTCTGGTTGATCCCCCAAAATACCTAACTCTTACACTCTGTCAATATACTGTAACACCTATGCACTGTCCATGAAGGATGTCAGTAAAATCTTGAGAGTCACAAATGCATGCAATTGGTAATAGTCCAACAAAGCAAGCAAATACTGTACACTTACAGTAAGTGTGAAGTTCTTTTCCTTTGGGTACTAATGCGCTACTAGTACTGACCTACATTGACAACTCCATATCATAAACTCATCATGTACAGTATGCTATTACTGGAATATACATTTATTCAGCGCAATACTAAACACTATCTAATCTGAAACAGGATGACTGACACCAACCAAGTAGTTTACGTGTATTTGAAAAAGTAAAACCTGGTCAGGTCATACTGAAGATTTAAAAAATGGAACCTTACTGTCATTGTGCTTTGTGCTTACCTAGGCAATGATGTAGGAAAAACAAGCCAATGAGCCACAACTTGGACAAAAGGCCTTTGTCAAATTTAAGAAATTGGTCAGAAAATGAGCCATAAAACCCTTTTTAAATAACTTGAAGACTTGATAAACTTTAACAGTCGATATTGCAAAAAAAAAAAAGAAAGCATAGGTGTTGCCATAATGGCTCATAAACTATTGTGGCTGACTGCTTATTTACTGTCAAGAGGTTGTCTACAACTTTTTTGTTTGTTCTGTCTTCCATTTATTCATCATAATTTGCTTCATTATGGAGGCTCAGATAATGCTATAGCTGCCACTGAATCACTCAGTGTATATGCTGCAATGAAAATGGAGTGAAAGGTGTGCAGGACTGCCTGATACTGTACAGGAAGTGAAAGGGTGTACAGGACTGTCTGAAACAAACATGCTACAATTTGCATAAAACCTTAAGCAACCCCTAACAACTTAATTTTGTATTCATGAATGGAGATAAAATATTCATTGCAACTCATAAAAATTTGGAAGTAATGAAAAGGACGTAAAACTCTAGCTGGTAGTAGTCAGCAGCTTTCCTTTTCTTAGCTACAACCCTCTTTCATATTTAAATTATAGGAAATGGAAAGCCACAGTGATATTGGTTTATAATATGAAATGCTGAACAATACTTGCAAACAGTTCTCACCATTTGCAGTACCTAGATATTCACCAGCTCTTGCACTTCTCATTTACTCTGCTCTACAGTACTGCAGGGAATAATTTAGTGTTTAAAATTTACAAAGCAACTTTGCAGCTCCTGGGCTTCTCTGCCACAAAAGCATTATAAAAAGTCTTATGTGTACAAAATATGCTGCGCAATGTTATATTTGTGTAGTGCAAAATGTAATGCAGTTCCAGATAACAGGGATCAGTTTCGCTAGAAGAAACTCTAAAGAATTGTGGATGAACTAGATGACTCCTTTTTCTGGAAGAAAATTAAAGAAACCAAAACACAGTTTCAGTTTAAAACTTGAAGAATAAAAACAGTGAAAAGTAGAAAATATAACATTTTTCATAAAATTGCCCAGTCAATCAATCCTCTTCAAATTCTTACTTTACCCTTACCATGAAATCCTAGAAATACACACTTTCATAGTCAGTCAGCCTTGTAGGGATATGGAAACGTGAAAGAATGGGACCATAGATTTAAATGCAAGTTCACTGAGATTAGGGAGCTCACTGGATTTACACAAAGATGGTGATTGCACTGCTCAATCAAGGCTTTTATGAAACAATGCTTATAAATAATTTATGCTAATTTGTGACTCCCTATTACAGCTCTCACTTTAATGAATTTATGATGTCAAATGGACATTCACAACTCTCAGTAGGATCAGAGTTCATTATGGGTGTACTGTAAGCACACAGAGCATCACCTGTGCTAAAGTACGACAAAAGCAAATGGGATCAACAGTTTCAATTGTCCCAAGTTTAGTCTCCTTGCAGGAAACTTTTCCTAATTAGGTTTTGATTTTTAGTTTAAGCTCCATACTGCACCTGGAATTATGAATGTCCATAAGACATTTTTAGTGTTGGCTCAGAGTGTACAAGAAAATTTTTTGCTTCATATACCTTCTGATTGCAGGGAATGGCATCCATAGGGTGTGCCCATTATTGATCAAAATATGCTTAAAAATTTGATCTCTCTGAAAAACTTTTTTGTTCAGAAATCCAAGCATAAATGCCTGCAAGTAACAAGTCCAATAGGTCTCAATTTTGAGGTGGATGGGGTAGAGAGGGGAGAAGATTATTCTCGATATCAAGTGGCTGCCTAGGCATAGGTTGGTTCAGTGGAACAGCATTAGGACAGTACCATTTTGGGACTGCTCATTTGTTTGAAACCATCCTAACAGAATTGATCATAATGACCAGTTTTACATGTTCTATAAAAGCACTTAGCAGTAAGAGCACAAGATTAATCAGAGCCTAGGGACGTTTGAATGAACAAAAAGCAAAGACAGCAATATAAAGTGTGTCATGCACCTACCTGCATGTATAGGCTGCATAATATTCATGCAATGTAAATGCTGGGGTTCAATGATGTCTTAGCAGAGGGGAAGCGCTGGATGTTGCTCATGGTCATTAATAGTGCAGTTCTCACAAACATTCCTTGTACACGTAAGTAGACATGAGGCTAGAATTCAATAGGAGGATTTAGCCATCAGGCGACAGAAGACGTCTATATATTTCACCCGAGAAATGGGTCTACTGTATTTAAATAAAAATTGCTGTGAAGACTGTTGATGTTATGCATGTTGATCAAAAAAGCATGTATTTGGTGTTACAATAGCACTTTTTATACTCTGACTTGTGTTTTGAGTAATAGGAGTAGATTTTTCTCACTGAAAATTTTCTGCAACTGATGGTGATATTTTGTTGATTTAAGTATCTGAGATTTTGTTAAAAATGGTGGCGGTTGGATTTCTTTTTTAGGTAGTGACAGCCAGCCCTTTTTCATTTTGGTCGGGCCTGACCATTGCCAACCAACAGCAGCAGAACCCTGTATAACTACACTACAAAATGGTTTTTTGGTTTCGATGAAAAGAGAAACCTATGCATTCATGATGGCGTGTGTGTGTATGTATGTGTGTATGTGTGTGTGTATGTGTGTGTGTATGTGTGTGTGTTTGTGACACTTTGCTTGTTTACACGATATCTTGAGAAGGGAAGATCTGACAGTTCTCAAACATGGTACACAGATACCCCATACTGAGAGGAAGAACCCTATATATTTTGGTGGAGGTAAAAGGTCATCTGGGGTCACAGGGGGTCAAAAACAAAATAATCCTTGTTTACACAATATCTCAAGACAGGAAACTTGGATTAATTTCAAACTTGATATGTTGATGTGTTATGATGTAAGGAAGAACCCTATTGATTTTGGTGGAGGTCAAAGGTCATTTGGGGTCACGTGGGGTCAAACCCCGAAATCCTTGTTTACACGATATCTCATGGTAGAAAACTTGGATTAATTTCAAACTTGATATGTTGATGCGTTAGGATGTCAGGAAGAACCCTATTGATTTTGGTGGAGTTCAAAGGTCATTTGGGGTCACATGGGGTCAAACCCTGAAATCCTTGTTTACACAATATCTCATGGTAGGAAACTTGGATCAATTTCATACTTGATATGTTGATGCGTTATGATGTAAGGAAGAAGCCTATTGATTTTGGTGGAGGTCAAAGGTCATTTGGGGTCACATGGGGTCAAACCCCGAAATCCTTGTTTACACAATATCTCATGGTAGAAAACTTGGATTAATTTCAAACTTGATATGTTGATGCGTTATGATGTAAGAAAGAACCCAATTTATTTTAGTGGAGGTCAAAGGTCATTTGGGGTCACATGAGGTCACACCCCGAAATCCTGGTTTACACTATATCTCAAGGTAGGAAACTTTGATTCATTTCAAACTTGATATGTTGATGCGTTATGATGTAAGAAATAACCCAATAAATTTTGGTGGAGGTCAAAGGTCATTTGGGGGTCACATGGGGTCAAACTCCGAACTTCTTGTTTACGCAATATCTCAAGGTAGGAAGCTTGGATTGATTTCAAACTTGATATGTTGATGCGTTATGATGGGAGGAAGAACCCTATTGATTTTGATAGAGGTCACAGGTCATTTGGGGTCATAGGGGTCAAACTCAGAAAAACTTGTTTAGGATAGCTCAAGGTATGAAAGGTGGATGGATTTCAAAATTAGTATGTAAATGAATTATGGTGAGAAGATGGTCTGTATAAGGTTATTTTTTGTGGATGTGAAAGGACATCTGGGGTCATGATCAGTCAAACTTTGAAAAACTTGTCAAAATGGGATATCTCAAGGTAGGAAACTTGGATGGATTTCCCAATTAGTATGTGGATGTTTTATGGTGAGTTGAAAGTACTGTACCTGTTGTTTTTGGTGGAGGTCAATGGTCGTCTGGTATCACCTGGCATCAAACTCTGAAAACCTTGTTTGCATAATACCTTAAGGCACAGTATGAAAGAAAAACCAGTCACTTACAGGTGGAGACAAAGGCTATTTTGGGTCACCAGTTGTTACAAGAAATGTAGCATTTTTATTGAAAAGAGCATGTATGTATCATCGAAACCTCAATGCATTTTTGCATTCTGGTTTGTAAACTAAAGCTTTTGAAAATCCTGTCATGCAAGTAGGCATATTGACATACAGTAGGAGCTGCTGTTTGACACAAATCTGCACACTGTATAGCAATTGAAATTATTGCTGACATGATGAAAAGGTTTGAACCTTTTGCTCACAAATGCAAGGGTGTTTTGTTAAAAAAGTTACTTTTACAGAATTGCCTTTATAAAGCATATACTTAAAGTTTTTAACCTTTTGAAAGTTGTTTATCTTTGATTTAAACCCTGAATGTTTTCGTACCATACTTGTAAAATTGTGTGTGTCTTTATACTGTAAGACTATATTTTCCTCTAATGTCAACCCCCTCAAAAATTCCAAATCAGAGGAGGTATATGACATTTGGAACTGTAGAACTTGTTGAAAGTACTGATGCAATGTCATTGATTGTTCTTTCTTGTTTCTTTCTGCCACAGGTGATTTGAAGATGTATCTCTCCTTTTAAAATACACCAAATACCAGGTGGACACAAAGTGGCTGTAATGGGCAAGAAGAACAAAGACAGGGCAATTGTTAGTGAAGATTTTAAGATAGGAGTTGATGCTCTCGTGAGGGATTTCAGATATGATGAAACAAAAAGAGGTATATAAATAGCTTTTGAAGTGAATCATTTTTGTCTTCAGCTTCAAACTTTCAAGAAGACATTTTAATGACCTATTTAATTGTAGGTTACCAACAGAAATTGGAGAAACCTGATTTTATCGGAGTACTTTGACCAAATTATTACTTTCTTATACACACAGATGAGTGAAACTCCTTAAGGTGCATCATGTTACTTACTGGAGTTCTCTTTCAAAATTGGTCAAATTAGCCTAACTGACCAAATTTAAGGGGCTTTATTCAAGGTAAAATAAACAAAACCTTCATCAGATTAGTAATTCAAATTTCAACAGAAACATCCTGTGCCATATAATCAGTTCCTTCATTTGAAAGGCACAGCTTTGAACAATTTCTTTTCTTTGAGACAGTCATAGTAAAAGGTAAATTTTTTTTTTATGAAAACCAGGACTTTCATTTCATTTCAAGACTGTTAAACAATGTTGCTTAAGTGCAATTTTATGAAAAAACCTTTTGTTAGATCAGGAATAAAACAAAAGTTTTAGTTATGATGTAATACTGAAACATTTTGTAGTTTTCATTAAAACTGAATAGAAATCAGGATAGTTTTAGCCCCTTGTGACATTACTAATGTATGTTTGAAGTGAATATGAGATCTGTCACATGCTAAAGCTAGGTGTAATTGTTGATATGGCTCCATGTGTTTGGAAAAAAAAAATTGGTAGAAACATTGAAGAGTAGAATAAGTCTCATAGGACTTTTCACAACTCTATGTATCAAGTTACTTTGAAAATCCCTTCTGTGAGGCATACCCTCAGGTGACCCTTAAAAATCTGGGTTTCAGACCAGATGGTTTCCATATAACAGTATTTTTTGACCATTAATATTTAAAGATTTTAATAACGAAGATGGTGAAAGTACTATTACACGTAGGTGTTTGCCTTGCATGTGTATAGACGAATCTGGACAGCAAGTGATGGTCTGATTTCAGTCAGCCGTAACTGGGGTGTGTCACCTTTTAATCTTTCAATATCCTTGGGCAGTTACCTGTATCATGGATGCATGCATACTGAATTGTATATTGATTCCCTCAATTTTGCTGAATATGAGGGTTTGAAATTCATGTAGACAATAAATGAAGACGATTTTAGCCTGATGGACCCCACTAATGGCTGCCTACAGTCACTGAACACAATGGCTGATCGTATTCGTCTTTACATACAACTTAAAAATTTCCTTTGATGTGGTCTCTGAGAAGTGATATCATATCATATTGGGAGGAATTCTCTTCAGGGAAGAATGGTGTGTGTAATTTACCAATTTCACACAAAACCTTCCGAACAAACTGTGAAATGATAGAGTTCCACTTCGTAGGCCTAGGAAGTTGTCCTCAAGGTGTGAGCGGCTGAATGTGAGGTCCAAGGTGACTGGGATGTTTCTCTCCCCCCAAAAAAGTTTAGAATATTGGAGGGTCCCTAAGATGCAATTTTGTGCAAACTGCTAAGAAAATTTTAACCAAAAATTTAACCAAAAGACTTCAAGCATTTTTTAAAGTGCAAAAAAGGAGTTACTGTTTTTGATAGAATGAGACCTTTTAACTTAGGCCCTCCCTGCTTCCTACACCTAAAATTGAGTTGCTATTGTTTGGTTTGATTAGCAAATACTTAAAAAAAAGTTTTGAAGTCATTCAACCCTGCAGTATCAACTGTAAATGTAGTTCTTTGAATTTTAAGTGAACTGCTTGCAGTGTAAGATGTGTGTAAAAAAGGTAAAATTCATTTAAAAAGCAGGAAGATATTTTCCCATTATTTGGTTCCTTATGTCAAGGTCCATTCATCTGAATTAAAATAAGGCTCAAATCTTATTCCTTGATGAAGTTGCAGCCTGTAATGGAATCAACACTGGTGCATCAACAGCCAAAAGTCTCACATTTTATTGATTCCTTGCTGTAGGCAGGCAAGGAATCTATGCGATGGTGATGTCGTGTGTGTGTGTGTGTGTGTGTGTGTGTGTGTGTGTGTGTGTGTGTATGTGTGTGTGTGTGTTTGTGACACTTGCTTGTAAACACGATATCTTAAGATAGGAATGTCCGACACTTTTCATATTTGGTATATAGATTTATCATGTTGAGAGGAAGAACCCTATTGTTTTTGGTAGAGGTCAAAGGTCATTTGAGGTCACCAGCGGTAAAATTGCGACAATTTCAAAAATAGCTTGTAAACACGATATCTTCAGATAGGAATGTCCGACACTTTTCATACTTGGTATATAGATGTGTCATGTTGAGAAGAAGAACCCTATTGTTTTTGGTAGAGGTCAAAGGTCATTTGAGGTCATCAGTGGTAAAATTGCGAAAACACTGAAAATGGCTTGTAAACACGATATCTTCAAAAAGGAGTGACAGATACTCTTCATATTTGGTATATAGATTTGTCATGTTGAGAGAAAGAAGCCTATTGCTTTTGGTAGAATTCAAAGTTCATTTGAGGTCACCAGCGGTAAAATTGGGAAAATCCCAAAAATGGCTTTTAAACATGATTTCTTCAGATAGGAGTGACCGACACTTCTCATGCTTGGTATATAGGTTTGTCATGTTGAGAGGAAGAAGTCTATTGTTTTTGGCTGAGGTCAAAGGTCATTTGAGGTCATCAGCGGTAAAAATGTGAAAACACCGAAAATGGCTTGTAAACATGATATCTTCAGATGGAATTGCCCGAAAATTTTCATACTTGGTGTATAGATTTTTCACGTTGAGAGAAAGAAACCTATTGCTTTTGGTAGAGGTCAAAGGTCATTTGAGGTCACCAGCAGTAAAATTGCCAAAACTTCGAAAATGGCTTGCAAACACAATAACTCCAGATGAGAGTAACAGATACTTTTCATATTTGGTATATAGATTTGTGATGTTGAGAGAAAGAAGCCTATTGTTTTTGGTAGAGGTCAAAGGTCATTTGAGGTCACCAGGGGTAAAATTGCAAAAATTCTGTGCCTAAAATGTAAAGAAAAATCTATCAAGCACTGTCAATTTGAAAGCAGGTAAGGTATTTGATGGCAAGGAATCACTAAGCCTTTTGGCTTTCTGGTGTTGTTGTCTTTGTTGTTTTAACTTGGGCCCATCTTGCACTCATGTCTCCTCAAATTGCTTTCTCAGCAGTGATCACACATATTGTAACCTGCCGCTGGTTAGGGAGTTTAGAACATGACCACAATATTCTCAACCTTCAATCCTCCAAAAAAAAAAATGATGGGACGAAACAAACAAAACAAGCAATGAACGGATCACCAGCCCTTATTTTCCCATTTACAGCAGCCTAGGGCGTACAAAAATTTCAACATTGATACAGGGAGCAGGGTTTGTCCCTTGTGTTTTTGTTGAGGATTTTAGCTGTTTTAAGAGGTGGTTACAGTGGGAGGAATTGAGCCCAATTTGAACCATAAACTGAACTTCGACTTGAATTTGAACTTTATTATCTTATATCTAGCTGACACTTTTACACATTTGTGTTGGTGTGGATACATCAAACTACTGTAACTTCACAGGAATACAGTACTTGTACATCATTGAGAGTGGTACTGTAGATTGCTCAGTCTTGCAAATGCACAGTACCTTCTTCTGTATTGTGCATGGTGAATTTGAAACCGTTTAAGAGCAAGAATAGCTCAACATGAAGTTATGCACCTACAGTACTTTACATAGTGATTTCAAAATGCCAAACATGAAACTTGTCAAGTCTGGTTATCCCAGTGTAAAGTATAATCTACAATACCTTAGGGAAAAAGAACACACTCTTAAGGAAAAAATTGTGTTTACATTATCTTGAACTGCCAGTTAAGTTTTTCCTTCCGTTTCCTTCTTTATGTTCTACTAAACATGATCATAAATTTTTTGTCCACTAATTGATGCTTCAGTAAACTCAGGAAGACTCTAGCCAGTTGCTTCTATCGAAGCCTGAAAGTACAGAACATGTAACGAAGTAAGTTTTAGTCAAGGAATAACAGCAACTACAATATGTCCATTATCCCTGTGTATAGGTACAGTACTGTACCATTCAGTCACCCCTCATTACCTCTATGTAAGTAGGAGGTAAGTATAGATCACCAAACCAGGCAGTATGAGGGATTTACAGTGCTTGCACTTAATACTGTATGTCCCAGAGCATTATTTTTTAAAATCTGACAGCTTTTAAAATATAGCATTCAATGTTCAAGTTGACATTTTTAGTGACTAATGCTTGTTAAGTGAACAGCAATGTCTGTGATGGTGCAATAAAACTTCCAGTTGTACAGTTTAAGTCACAAGTTTCAGTTTTTATCTCAGTACATAACATGTATTGAGATATTGTCACATCAACCAGTCAGTGGGTGAAGGTTCTTTAGAGCAAGGTAATGTGAACTGAGAATTTGAGAGCATGTTCTTTGGCTGGGAGGCAGAAGACATTGCATTTTTCACATTAAAAAAGTGATGGTTGCTAAGTAATTTTTTCAAATTTTATGGTTTAACTCTTCAGTTGTCATGGAAACTTCAATTTTCTTTACACACAACACTAAGTTTGCAAGGCACAGATACCAACTGACTGAGAATGTTTACACTTTGTAGTTAAACTTTCAGATGTCAGAGGTTTGGTGTCACACCTCTGCTAAATCAAGCATGAAGTAACTAAAAGATAATCTTGCTTAGTCTGTCCATGTCTGCTCTGTAAGCAGATATTTCCCAAGAAGTTATTTTGAGAGGAACAAGCTCTTGTTATACAGTGTTACAATGCAAACACTCAAGATATCAGTAGAGAAATAGCTCTTACTTCTTCAGAAGTTATGAAATACCAAAATATTGGAATGAGACTGTGAAAATAGCATTACGGAGAGTGATATTAGAGAGAAAATAGTGTAGAATGCAGGAAGAAAACAGCTGATGTTAGAAGATGTCACTGATCTGCATATCTGGTTAATTATTTCTGCTTTACTAAGTTTCAGTATGAAGCACAATATTGTGTACCTCACTTAGTGTTACAGTATGACTGTAAAAATTGTTCTCTATGAATCTGCTCATTTTTGAGCATGAAATGCAGCAGGATATTAACAATAGATGGATAATCTTTTAAATACAAAGTGCCTAAAGGAGGACTGCATTAACATCAGATATCATCAGCAACAATTATGTCTCCTGAAAATCCACAAAATATTGAGATTCTGCATCATCGCTGCTCTAGTTAGGAGTGTAACTATTGTAGTCACTTTTTGTAAGTGTATGCATTTGAATTATTTTTAGCAACATTTGATAAAACCTGATCCATGACTCTACAATGTTGCACTGTGTTATTGCACAGTAATTATCAAAACTCACTGGAATGCATTCTCATGACCCAATTTTTTTTGCTAGACTTATCATCCAGAACCTTTATTAGTCATGTTTACCCCATTTATTCAAAGCAGCCTGAAAACAAACATATTGGATGTTTAATATATTAGATCATCCTCAAAGCATTTATCATGTTTACTCCTTCAGGCTCATATACAGTACAACAGTACAGCACAGAACAGAAGAATCTCTGTGCATTATGGTACTGTCAAATATGAAGAAAACCCTGCACATAGCTTTTGAAATATTTGAAAAAAGAATAATGTTCCTTTTATACCCATGTTCACTCCTCCAGTCCCATCCCACTCCACCCTACTGTACTGTAGAAACTGTTCCTGTAACAAGAAACTTGTACTGTACCTAGCTAGATCGTCCGTATTTATGGCACTGTCACATATGAGATACATAATCAGCCAATAATCAAAAAGTTTATTGAATATCTGCACGAACTGTTGGCAACCGTGTAAACCAATAACCTTTTTATGCTATTTTGTTCATTTTTATAATGAATGATAGAAAATATTTTATTTAATGTTACATTCAAAAGAGACTGAAAATGAATTTTATGATTCTAAAGGATTTGAAAAGAAATTTTTGACAAATTGTACACTGAAATACAGTTCATTATATTCAGGTGTTGTTCATTTTGAAGAACAAGTTCATTTCAAATGTTCTTTTTTATTTTTGAGTGCAGCTCCAGAATGTCATAAAAATGTCCGAAATACAGGTTTCCATCATTTTAGAAATTATTGGTGCACTTCTCAATGTAATTGTGAGTGCTCTTTGGGGACAATTTGTTTTGGAGAACTCAAGCTTGCTTCAAATGCATTGGGACAAAATCACACTCTGCTCTATTGTTGTTTTGGGGTGCTGCATAAAAACATAGTTGAAACTTTGAAATCACAGATAACAAAATGCTTGCTAACCTTGGTTTTGTCTTTGATTTTTGCAAATGGCATAACTTGCTAATTGCTATGTGAAAGGTGTTCTTTTAAGTCAAAGCTGAGTTGGGTAATAAATGCATATATGGAAAGCTTTAATGGAGAGATCTGTGATTGAGCAATGTCTGAATAAAGGTACTTGTCATTATGTCATTAAAGATATTTGTCATTTACATTTGAAAATTTCTGCCTTTCACCAATTGACTTGAAAGAAAGTATTGCATGTTTTTTAATCTTCCATTGGCAAAAGTTTTTTTTAAAACTTTGTGCACACCTAGTGCTTCTGAGATTTAAACTTTTAAACTACATGGTTCAATGAACCCATACCACAAGGTCTGGATTGGAAACATTCTGTGACGCCAAGCTTAATTGGAACTCCATAAGATATGACCCCATGGGATGCTACAGTGTAACAGTATGGAATGAAACTTTCCATCTAAAACTCCTACCATGAATTTTTGGTTTTACACTGTAAAGTTACTTCTTGTGTTATTTGTCTCAATCAGTTGTTATATCACAGCAAAAATACCCACAAAGGAGATGTTAGGGTCATAAGGGTTAATGGATGTTCGTTGAGCTTCTAAATAAAAACATGGATTTATGCTTCCACTATAGTTTTCTAATTCATATAGCATGTGTCAGTTGTCAAATATCCTTTATGGGTAACTGTTTAACTTCAAGTATATTCCTTTTTCTTCATTTTTGTATATTTATTTTTAGGTGTCTTAAGCTTGTGTTTATCTTTTAAAATGGCTCTTACTTTCTGGCTGTCTATCAACATTTGAAACTTGTTATCGGTTGCCTTTATTGGAGACTTGACAGTTATTTGTGTCAAAACCAATATGTCATGGATAATGCATTATCAGCTGATACTGTACTACAAACCCAGATATCAGCTGAACAGTGTCCAGCATTAAACGAGTACGGTACTGAAATTTCCAATTATTTGTGTGCATCAGTGTTCTTTAATTACTAAGCTGTGGTAGACAGTAAGAACATCAACATTGTTTTATTTCAAATTACATAAAAGACATGAATTTGTGATCCTGGTGTCATTTGTGTGACTATATTTTACAATATTACATGAATAGTATGGTATGTAATTAAGAGTAGCCTATTTTGTACAATTTATCTTTGCTACAAAAATATTATTTATTACTTCTTGTGTACAGTATTGCAGTTTTGTTAGTTCTCAAAAGTTGCTTCTTTGTCTTTGCATGAAGCTAAATTCGTGAAGAGGATAATGTGGAAATTTCTCTTGCATTTTTCAGAGTTGGCATTTCCATCCTCCTTGGATAACATACAAAGAAAATATGTACATCAGCTGGTGGCTCAGCTGGGTTTAAAGTCCAAAAGTAAAGGGTAAGCACATCTTTCTTTTATTAATGTCTACAACTCAAATTAAAAGTAAATAAATAAACTGAAATTGTGAAATTTTTTTATGTTTATGTTCATTGTTTATAACAGTCTTGTGGTATAATAGGAAATTTTGACAAAATATTGAATTCATTAGAAAATGGATTTTTTTCCCTGATGAAGATGTTACATTCAAGGTATCATCACAAGAAATCATTTTGAATGACAGTCAAACCAACTTCAATGTATAATTTGTAAGTTAAAATAGAAGCAGTTCAAATCAACCATTTTTGTCCTTTCCCTTTTACAGGTCTGGTCTTAATCGTTACTTGACTTTATATAAAAAAGATGCAACATCATTGGCAGATAAAATCCCAGTATGCCAATTTACCCAGGTATCTAGGAGTGAAACACAAGCCTTGTCCCAGCGGTCCCCAGTTACAGTCAGGGAACGGCAAGAGTTATTGCCACGAATGGAACGGCGGAGACCTGGCCCTAATGATGGTATGTAAAAAGAGGAAAAGAATTATAAAACTTGTGTCAGTTACTTTTGATTCATTTGTCTATTAGCACTCTCCTTGAAAGGCATTATAAACATCCATAACTGTATAGAACCCAAGCAGAATGTGAAACTGGTTGGGTTTTTAGCATGCAAAGATCTCTAAGCCAAAGCTCATTGCACCATCTTCTTTTGAAATATTGCAGTTGGGAATAATGAACCTTGTAATCATGGATATAAGCCTAGGCTATCATCACAAACATAACAACTCAAGTGCTTTCTACTGCTAGCCAAATTATAGGCCTAGTGTAAATACCGTAGGCCTAGTATTGAAAATTGTAATTTGCAGTTATATCGTTGAGGTTTAACTCCCAAGCCTCTGTGATGGAAGTTGTTATTTACAATTTACCTACATTACAGCTAAATCAGTGTTACTATTACTTAGGCTACCCTAATTTACATAGGGCATAGGCCTAGAATAGGCCTAGGGTTAGCCTATAAGTTTGTAACTTAGGCCCTATAACTATTGTAAGTCATGATCAAGTGGCGACATGACTCATTAGTAGTCCCTTGTTAAAAATAAAAAAGTAACCATTAGCCTATGCAATGCCTAATATAAAGTGAGTGTGGAAAGTGATGATAAAAGTAGCTCCTAGAATTCAAAACAATGACTCCTTTGCAGCAGGGTCCCACTTATGCAATTCTGCAGGGTGAGTTGCAAAATGCTACAGTAGTTTTTAAACAGATCATTGTGTTAAAGTTTTAGCATTTGCTGCATGGAAAATTCATGCAAACGTTAGCATATTCAACATCCATACACAGTTACTGCACAATTCTACAGATGCTTTGCAGCATTTTATAGGAAGCAGTCAAAAAGCTGTTCTACTGTAGTTACAGGGATGTAGCTAATGAGAAAGTATAATTCCCTGTGCAAGTTCAGAATAGCAATAGTTGTGAACCTATACTGACTTGAATGAATACAACTGTCAGGAAGCTGTGTGTGAGACAATACTGAATACACAAAAAACTTCCTTTTGGCTCACAAAGAGCCTGCACTACTCCAAGGTGCTGTTGTATGGTAGCAAGGTGCTTTACATAGAGTGTGAGTATATCACCATGTAAATGGGATGAATATATAAGAGGAGCGCAGGCACCGCAAAGAAGCGAAGTGAACCTGCACATTAGATCTGGCTGCATCTGTTTGATGTTTATAATTAATTTACTATGCAGTTGTTTTGTACTGTATCTTCTATTTCAAATGGCATGCTATACCTCAAATACACCAAAAAGATCAAAAACACCTTTCATACTTAATGATGTGACACTGTTATGCAAATCAACACTTTGCTGGTATGTACTAAGATCTAAAATATGATTATAATGACACTGTAAATATTTGCAAAGTTTCAAAATATAACATGCTATTGTATCTAATGTTACAGTAGTCTGCCTCAATATGGCTCTTGCACCAAATACAAAGTTTTAGCAATGGTAGAATGCTGGAAGGTCAACAGGAGGGCAGCTACTTGAGAATGTACCTAGCTTGTCTGTGTGATAATATAACAACGTATTGTACACCAGTCCAAGCATATTTCACAAACATGCATGTCATTTGTTTACTTACTATAATTTGGAATGTGGAAGAGAATATCATACCTTTCAAAGCTGATTGGATGGTATTTTGGAAAAGGTGTTTTAAAAGTATATAAAGTATGCTAGGATGTATACTAGCAGGTTGTGCCAAATATGTCATGATTATGACAGTGTTCAACTTCTGATCACATGATCATCTGTGTCCTTTTCACAGAAATTCAGTAATTTGGTAATGGAATCTTATGGGCAGTTTCATAGCATAAAATGTGTTTAATTGTACTGTGCTGCACATGAGCTTATGTATTACTTAATATGCAGTGTATTTATGTTTACAAGCTTGTTGTGCAAAATATTTCATAATGATAAAAGTGTTCAACTTATGATCACATGATCATCTGTATCCTCTTTAAGGAAATGTTTTATTTTGACTTTGGACTGCTTCATTCCCATTTTCTACTTAGTAGTCCCTGCTACCCATATGAAGAACATATTAACAGCAAACATTAGTAAACAATGCAGAGAAATTATTAAGCTGTATTTTTAGTTGCAAATGTCATTATACAGTAAGTCAGTATATAGTGAACATTTCCTTTTAAAGTGTCTTAATGGAATGCACAGTTGCCATTTTTATACTTTGGATGTTGTAATATATAGCAGTATTTTTGTGTGTTCTTATTTCAAAAGGAAAGCAAGCCCAGGTCCAGAAAACTCATGCAAGAGGTAAAGTACAATTGTATCAATCACCATCACATCACTTGCTGCATGCACTCATTCCTTTAAGTGTGCATACAAACTTTCCCTTACACCTATCTGTTGCATGAACATGCATGGATGACAGACTGAAAACTTTGCTCCCATAATTCACAATTTTAAACACTTTAGACCATCTTACTGTATCATCATCTTCGCATAAAGTAAATGCCATTTCTGTCCCAAAACAAATTTGTTTCTGCAATATGCATTTAATTCAAGTGCTTTGCTTTAGTTTAATTCCAATCTTAGCCTACCACCTGTACTGCTTTTCCCTATGTATGCCTGTCCTTTCTTTTGTTCCTTCTGTCTGAAGCTAACATAGGTTATTAAGAAGGCTTTTCCCATTTTAACTCTTCTGCAATTAAGGGCCAGTTTCAGTAACATACTGTAGCTTGTGATCATTGCTTAACTTTTTTATTACAATTAAGCCTTCAATTTTTGCTATGGAATTTGCAAAACTATATTGATCAATTCCTCATCGCTGCATTGTGTTGTAAGTGATGAGTTTTAGCTATGACATTTTAGTACTAAGCTCTGCACTATCACTTCAACTTTTCACATGCACTGACTCATTTTATTTTAATTTAGGTATGGTTACTTTTCTATTATGCTTGAAAGTGTGTACATGCAGAAATTGTGAAATGGAGGCCAGACTGTGGATTACAAACACTGACAGACTGACTTAAATGGGAGATGGGCCAAGAGGACCCAGGTAACATTCTTATGTGGTATCAATCTACTCCCATTTTTAACCCCAGATATGCCACTGGATTAGGGAAATTTTCTTGGCATCTGAGGAGTCTCAGTCAGACTCTGGGTTGATTTGGAGTGAATTTCTCTGGCTAGCTAATTTCTCAGTTTTACCTACCGATGGGAGCTCATATCCTCCTGCCCATTGTTCACACTGCCCAGGTGCTTGATATATGTTCTGAAGAACAACTAACTTCTTTATTCCTGCGAACAACAAGGTTTTGGCTGTTGCACCATAACTTCTGTACCTTCCAACAGCAAAGACATGACATGTTTTTTCATTTTGTCTGCTTCATGATATTTGCAATGTGTTGACATTGTTTCACTGCTCCAAGTCTAAGGTTTCAGTAATTTTCAGGATCATCCTTGTTCATCAAGGAAGGTTAACTTTTTTACATTGCTATAGGGGTGGGTTTAATGAAACCAAAAACTGTTGCTACCTCTACTACCTATTCTATCTAGTTAGTCAAGAATCTCAGTGTTCTATGAATCTCAGAATTCTCAGAATCTGTGTTAGTGAAATTTGCCTTGGGTGTGAGTTTCCTAACTACTTCATGTAAATGAAGGTGGAGGAGAAACTAAGATTTACTGGGTATTACCTGCTATTTAAAAAAGTGCTTGATGTACCATCTCAGTACTTCTTTTTGCTACAAGGTCACGTTCCTAAGTTTACATGTACAGTTGGATAAGGGATAGGTTTGGGTGATGGTAATACGGTGTTAACATGGGTTTTGCAAGAGAGATATTGTAAAATTCAGGTGCTATCACTTCTGGCATGTTGCGATGTACAATTTGTCATCATAATATTGGCACTAGCTTTATGCACATACGTAGTATTTTTAAACTGCCCTAGTTACATTATGAGAGTTTATATTGAAAGTTAATGCAGTCGACAATGCATACTGTAGTTTGTGGAGTGTTCACTTTGGATTCACCACATATAGTGAATTAAATCACAAAAGTTGAAAAGAAGTGACATATATTTCCTTTCTCACATGCAATCTTTACTGTTAACTTGGTGTATGTTTGCAGCCAAATAAGATATGTCAATTTAATTGGATTCATTTTCAACCAACTGAAATGAGAAGTGACAGCCTAAATATAAGTTGGAGGTGCAGACCATGTATGTGGGAGGCTAGGTGACATTATAATTTCAATGTTGATCATTCAGAATCTAGATCATTTTCACACTACGGAAAAAATTTGTTTTTCTTCAAATGAACAGTATTTTGATCCCCACAGTGGTTGGAAACATCATGACTGTGTGGATGCAAACTTTACAGAGAAAATGTTATCCATAAGAAGGAGTATTGGTTATTTTTGAAGGTCTTTGTATTCCGTGCAGTCATTTCTAAGAAAGTATTGACTGTTGGAGACCAGCCATGACAGTATGAGCTCTTGAGTAATGAATTTTTCTTCTGTTAATCTAAGATGGCTGGCTGTTCATGAAATTACCTATTATCCTGTACCATTTCTGTTGGAGACATGAAGATGGCTTAATTGTGACATTTTGTGCTGTTAAAGATGAACCAAATTCCAGTCATTAACTTAGTTGATTGTCTTTTTACAGTGGTGTATAAATAAATAAATTTCACATTGTGGATGTTCCCTATTAATTTTTTATTCCCTAATAGAGGCATTTTTATACAATGTCTATAGATTTCATGTAGATACTGTATAATTATGGAAGAAATTGATTGTGTTTGTAACAGTTACATCTTTCGGACTGCTTGCATTAGTAAATCTTTAGTCTAAAGCTTCCAAAGGATGGAACTAATGATGTACAGTAGTGTACTGTAGTCACTCTCAACTGTTTGGGAAGTCAGTATGTTTTGGTAATTTAACTCTGTGGTGTGGCCTCACTGTAATCCAAAATTACCTTACATGTCAGGAAATTGGTCAGTGGTCAAAAATAATCATTTTTTAATAACTTAAAACATGAACATTGAAATAGTGGTAAATCTAGGATGCTCCATCTGATTTTATCCATTCACCTGTCAAAATATTTGAGTTTTAAATGTAATCCAGCAAGGCTATGGCAGTACTTAGGGAAAAACTGCAGTTTCCAGTTAAAGTGCCTGACCACTGGTTCATAAAGCTGCTTTGACACTGAATGGTAGCTTAATTTTGGTGACCATTCTTTTGCCAGAACAATAGAATCCAAGCAAATTAGGGGGTTTAAAGTTCAACATATTTTAAAATAGGTGCTGGCAAGAAGGGTATCAAATTACTCAAGATGCATTGAAATTGAAGACCTAGATTTCCTTTTAGTTTCATCTGAGATAAACCTTTATCAAATGTCAATTTCAGGTTTATTTACAAATGCTGGAATTAAAACCAAAACTTTTTGGTAACAGTTCTTGACAACGTAAGGCAAAAAATGAATTTTTCACAATAAGGTGTCAAATTGTTCCTAATTAGAAGCATCCATTGACAGAGTATGGAATAGGACTAGGATACAGCAGGGTAACCCTTTTGCTACAGAAGGGGGTCTATCCTGCCATATATGTGTTATATTTGTTATGTTACAATATTTAGGTATGGTTTTTGCAAAATAATAAGTTTTTGTGTAGATGCCACTATATTGGTGTTTGCTATACCCTTAGAGGATGCATATGTGTAAAGTATCTCCACTTCAAGGTTATTCCATGTCCAGAAGACAATTACACACCATAGGTCTACAATAAGCTTCTCCAGGACACAGCTGAGTGCAATGCTTTGGCAGCAAAACCACACGTAATGGTAAATTATGGTTTTACAGCAAAACCGTGCTTAGTGAAAGGGTTAAAGAGGTCTTTAGGTGAAATACATACAATGATACACAACAAAATTCTATAATCTTTACCAATTCCAAAAGTAAATCCCACAAACTTTCCTCCTACTTCTTCATGTACCTCAAAGTGTAATTCTGAACATAGAAAAGCTTCTCTGTAAGGACAGCCTGAACATAGAAAAGATTCTCTGTTAGGATAGTTCACGGCTTGTCATGAACTCAGTCTGCCTGACCTTTGTGTCTCTGGTACTATAATGTTTGTAATGTGTAGTGTGTAACACAATAGCATTTCCCAAACTTTCTCTCCAAGTGATCCCATTTATCACTGGATATAGTGATATTTAATACTCTGTGTGCATGATTAAGGAGGAATTAACAAACCTTCCAATATTTTGGAAACTATAGTAGTTTACAGCCTTGTCCACAATAACTGCTTCAGATTTAGACCCCAACATTGGGAAACAGTGGTGTACAGTGCAGTGTTAGTGTGTGTTGAAGCAATATAGCTGAACTGCAAGACTAAAAAGTGTACCTATCTTCCTTATTTTATACCCCATTTCCTAAAACTTAGTATCAAATAAAAAAAGAAACCTATGCCAAACATTCTTCTTTACCATAAAAATAGAAGACATTCAAAGTACAGTGTGACATCCATCTGAATGGTTACCCTATGGAAATGGAAAAAAATTTATCTTGCATTTAATTTTGCCTACTTCCATTTGCATTCACATTGAGCTCAAATTTTGCAAATAAAATGTTTATTGTAGGTTCTCTCACAGAATTTTAAACTAACCTGAAAATTCCTGAAAATATTCCTTAATTTTACTGCAGTGCTTTTATAGTCAAAGCTGTAGCATGAAACTTTGGTTGCAAGGGCATGTCAAGAAGGTACTGTAGGAGCTAAAATCCAGAAACAAGATACCATGTCCTGAAACTAGAAAATGGAATTTTATATTTTGGTACTACACTGCTCCAATGAAAGTATGCACTAAACGACATTACAAAATGGAATCTGGCTTTTAGAAAACGTGCATAGAATTCATGTCTCTTTATACCAATTTATGTATCCCCCAAATGCAACATGTTCTAGAAAAACATGTGTTGTGTGTTAAACACTTTTAGCATATTTCATTTAGTTAGTGCTACACTTCTCTTGCCTATCACCAGCTAGGGCACACTATCATCTTATTCCTTGACTTGTTAATTTTAAAACACTTCGTGTGGCCAATTTTCATTCTGTTTTCCTGAATGCTGTATCTCTTACACTGTAGTATAAACTGCTTCTGACCTGACAAAATGATTTTAGAAACAAGGTTGTAATTTGGGTGTATTGAGTTCTACATCATAAAGTTTCTATTAAGTGCTAATATTATGCCAGTCTGTTAGATTATCTATGTCCCCATGTGAGGTTGGTGATGGCTCAACACATGTATGACACTACCAATAATATGGAAGTGAAAATGGAAAAGAAAAATCAGTTACTTCATTCCATGTTTCACAAGGGACCCTTAAGTGCAAAATTTACATCATTGTGCCAGAAATTATTGCTTCTGAAAGAACTACTGCATTTAGTTTTGGCCAGGTCAAGTAGAGATTCCACAAAGTAATGTTCCCTGTAACAACTGGCAAGAGATATAAAAGTTTTCAATTTTATATGCCTGCAAGCCCAATGTCTATATATGTAATTGAATACTCAAGGACTTTCTTGAAAATCACTTGAAACATTTATTGTTTTTTCAGAGGTTTTATAGTATTTTGGTACAATTTTCATTCTTTCTAATGTCATTGCCTAAATTTTTCCCTCAAAAGCTTTCCAAATAAAGGATTTTGTTAAAAGAAGGGGAGAAAACTACGTACTGTAGTACGCCACTTTCCTTAAGGTAGAAAAGAGGCAGAATGCTGGATTTCCATACTTTTGCAGGTTCTTCAAATCTGTGGCTCTGAATTAATTGGCATTATGAAGCATAGTCTACTATTGGTCCAATCAACATGATAGGGTATTTACAGTACCACAGAGTTAGGGGAAGTTTTAAAAAATTGTGGTTCCCAGTTAGATCACCTAACCACTGGTTCATTACTCAAATTATCTGCTTCAAAGAGGTTTAGCTTTGATATAACCATTTAGACAGTGGGCCATAGGTCAAATATATGCTTCTAAATTGGGTTCCGTGACCCACCTCAGAGGGTGGGCATGAAAAGGGTGAATTCTCATGTCAAATGATGTTACAAATGACATATATTTGTTCACAGTCACAAATGTTGCACATTACCGAGAAATGGGGCATTAAAGTTAGAAGCACGTGAAGGGCGCCCTCTAATTTAATAAACTAGTAATAACTCCAATTGTGTTACTCCGAGTGACATGAATGTTGGCAGGATTGTTCAGAATGTTCATAGCTATACGCTCAAATAAAAAACGTAGACTGCTAAACAGCGCTCTCTATTAAAACGTTCATTTATGTGTTTGGGAATATAAGCTCTTGAGTGTATTTGTGGGTTAATTTTGTGGGTTAACAAATTGTGTTTCAAAGGACTTATAGGGCTCAAAATATTATACATAAGTACAGTCAAAAGTACATTTCCCAGGGAGCAAACAACAAAGTTCAGTTTGAAGAGTGCCCTCTATCCAATACATCTTCCTATCTCCCTATGGGCTGGGGTTGTTGAATATACCCATGGTATTTCCCGCCTGTCGTAGGAGGCGACTGAAGGGACACCAAATTTGGCTTTAACCATACATGAAAATAAATTTAAACTTTGAACTGTTCATTGAGTTGACTGACACTATGTGACACATTTGTGTTGGTGTGTCGTTAAATCTCATCTTACTAACTATTTGTGTAACATGCTTGCTCTTTTTAGAAATTGCCCTGGACATTTGGGGTGGATGGGTTTCTTGATTGGATGTTGCCATTGTATTGTATCAATTGTGTTCTTTATAAGGGTTAGGGATCAGGTCAGGCATTAGAGCTATCATTAGCCCGTTAGGAAATTTCTTGTTAAACAGTCCGCACCTCCCCGCCATTTTTGTTATGAGGACTATTTAAGAGAAGATAAAGATTTTTTTTTCGACCCACTAAAACAGGAGTGTATCTAAGTTGTAACACCTTAACAGTTGGAAAACTCCTCTTTTTCAGCTTTTACTGCTCTCCTGCTTCTGACAACACTGGTTCAGGTCGACCTTGAACCCAGTGGTTTCTTTCCATTTCAAATAAAATAATTGGAAATAGACAATAGGAACTCGTTTGACCTTTTTCAATGGGCATTGTCTGGTCTAAATTGTGGGCTACTGGCCTGAACATGTACGCTCCAGGGCTGAATCGGGTATCAAAAAATCGGAACCCAGTACCCGTTTTCATTACCCGATTAGGTAGCAGGTACTAGACTCATAAAGGGGAAGTTTAGGCAGAAATTTAATTTACATAAGTGAAAGGAGAACCAAATCTGCACAATATGATGCAATTTCTATTCAAAGTTCAGACATGTATTCCTTGAAATATCGGTAAAAGAAGTCGCTAGATTTGTGTTCCAAAGTAGGCTTCAGGGCAGAAGAGGTTTCATCACATCCTCACTCAGGAATGATTTCTTCCTCTTTGTTTTTCAAAGCAAATTTCACTGTAATGTTGAAAATAAATATTAAATTAACCTTTCAAAACTTGATGTGATCTTCTTTTAAGAATTAAAGGGCAAAAGCAGTCACCTCAACTTGAAGCAATGTAGTAGACTGTGCTGTTTTACAATTGGAGTCATGTGACAACATTATTTCCCTTCAATGTGTGATTTACTGCTTGATTTACCCTGAGTATACAATACTGAAGTCTGAAAATATGATGGAAGATACTTCTACGAGAAATTAGAAGGAAACTGTCATGTTTAGGTGTTGTTTCAAATTATGTTTCGGGGAGCTGCTCTTTAACCTCTGAAGCTGGTAGCTTTCACAGCCAACAAGCACATTTATATGGTTAACTGAATATGAACACAATTTACATGATAAACAAATTTTTATTAATCGGCCGGGTACCCATCTCAGCCCCTGCACAAACTATTCTACACACGTGTTATGTTGTGTGAACTACATACAACAGGTTGTTCACGCAAATTTACCAACCAGCTACAAGTAACAAGTATTGTAATGTCCGTAAGGCATATTTACTGATATATGGCTATGGACCTATGAACAGCGAGAGCAGCTGCCGCAGAGAAGTTAGTGTGCATATTTCAAAAGTCTCTGCATATTTTAAACTTTGACTAATCTGTCAACGTGGAAGCCCAATGCCTCCGGCGTTTGTGGTCCTCATGCTCTATACTGCCCTTGCATGTTTTCTAGAGTGAATGGAGCCATATCATTTCTTTAAACCTCAATCCTGAACTGAGCATCTCTTTTCACTAAGTTTAAGATTTCAACAGAAATTACTGAAAATGTATACGTAGTCCTATTTGTCCTGGAAAAGAATTTCCCACACAGTCCTGCAGTACTGTACTTATTTTGTTAACTCGGTACAAAAGTTTTAAAGTGTACCTCAAGTCAAAACAATAAAAAATATATTAGTAAAGGGCATGGAAAATGAATTCTAACTGTCCAACTCCCATCTTTATAGAACATTACTGTGCTGGGATATAAAATGTTGACACATATCCACTTAAAACAAATCGGTTCATTGCACAATAATTTGTGACTTACTCTGTTGTACAACTCATTACCAGCTTTGTTTCCCTTTAAAATTAACAATATTTTAAAAATCTTGAACACTGCCTGTTTTCTTACATAACATCTTGCATGGCGAGGGCTTAATTTATTACATCACCTCATAAGAGTAACAGTTCTATGACACCTTGGTACAAGGTGCAGTAAGTTCTAGAAAAAAACAAAGAAATACAAAGACTGTAATTTGAGTAGTAGAACAAGGGAAGTGATAAATCGCACCCCTCTGGCAACCACTTCATATTAATAAGTTGATACGTCAATGTTTAAATATTCATATCATGTCTTACCGGTGAACAGCTCACAGCGACGTAAATAGAAACTAAGTTCGGAGCTCATGATGATAATAACATATTTCACAGTTCTTGTGCGCGATCGACGGCTGAATCTGGGTCTGACAGGACCCAAACGGTGTATGGTAATTGTCAAATTGCTTTGATTTTGGAAGAAATTATCAAACTATAACAGCACTAACTCAGATGAGGCATTCAAGTGTATATGTAGTGAGTGACTAATCTGGAACTACAACTATCCATACAGTGGCACAACAGACATGTGGATAATCGTGAATAATCGTTTGGGAGTACTCGGGAGTAATCGTTTGGTTTTCGCCCCTTGGCTCTTCGCCAGAGAGTCGAGGGGACTTTCAGAAAAAAAGAATTATCGTTATATAGCTTCTTCGGGAAGGAGTGTAACTTTTGGTTTCGCCGAAAGGTCCTTTGCCAGAAGGCCGGCAAAATAATTATTAAAATTTAACTATATACATGGTGATTGCATGCTTCTGCTTCGAGCTCTCTTGCACGAGTTCCAAAATAAAATAGTGGGAGCGGCAGGCTCCGAGCTTGCAAACCTCATGGGAGATCGGAACACATGTAGTCCCCTGATTGGTTAAAAGTTGTGACGCACCAAATTAAATCAATATTAATCTAAAAGACCAACGAGGAGGCTGTAAAGGGTGAAATTGGCCACACATTGAAAATACGGGATACGGCGTACACGTTGAACTAGAACGAAGTAGACGCCCACATTCACCGGTAACATGTGACCGGAAACAGTAAGGGCCCTGGAAATCTAGGACAAAAGGAAGGAAGAATTGCTCGTAAACAACTAGATATGGCGTCTATGTTAGAGGACAGGGAAAGTGCACCATACTACATGACAATAAGCACCTACAACACCATGACAAAATGATGCAGCCATTTTTCTCTTGTGTACTATCCGTGCAACTTACTATGGTATTTTCCTTTGCGCAAGTAAAGATTTTTGAAAGCTTGAATAATGTGATGACCAAAGGGGAGTCCAGTTATTTCTCGGTCTTTGCATTTTCTCTCGGCATTTCATTTGAATTTCAACTTTTTTCACGTGCTCGTGTTTGTTAGAAATTAAAAGATCGTGCCCCGCCCGATCCGACGTGTAATGCTTTTTTCGATTTACTTAGTTAATAAGCCCTTCTACGGGAACTTTGTTTTCCAGGAGGTTACAATTTTGCACGGTGTTGTATAGCTGTGCACGCAGTAACACCATTGTTAGGTCAATACGTACTACCTTCTGTAAGTGCTTCGACAGGAAATATTTTGTGGGTTCAAAGTTGTTTACAAGGAGAACACATAACGTTGCAAACAACGTGATAGTATGTTTATCAACTTTGCAGTTCGTCCAATACTGTTTTTCACAAATTCCCTAGAATAGATTCCAATAATTCGCAAGATCAAGCTCTAACTAGTGTGTTACGTTGTGCAACACGCGCAAATATTCCCAAGATCATCGGGAACTTTCCAAACGCTCTTATGCTACCTCGTACATGAATATTGAACTCCGTGTGACATTAGTGTGTCGTCTGTGTCATTAATATGAAGTGGTTGCCAGAGGGGTGCGATTTATCACTTCCCGTAGAACAATGACAACACAAATTGTTGAGGAATGTACCATTTTAAATTGAGTGAATAAACTTCAACATTTTATATCTCAGTTCAGGAATGTCCTACGAAGATGGAAGTTGGACAGTTAGAATTCATTTTTCATGGGTCTTAAATATTTATTTCTGAATGTGAGACTTTCAATGGAGATAATTTACTAAAAGAGAGCAACAGCAGACTCTGAAAGATCCTAGGGACAATTTTGGTAACATACTTTTTTGCCCTCTGGAATTTTTTCAAGGGTTGATTTTGTTAGTTTGTACGGTGAATCACCCAATGACCAGTGTTTTTTGAGTGCTAGTCTACGGTGTCTCTGCAATAACTGTGTCTGCTGTACATGAGTTGGGTTTTGAAATAGCAACTCCACAAGAAATGTTAGAAAGGAGAGCTGCCAATTAAGTTTATGGTATTCAGGCATACCCAGTTATACTGAAGATGCTGAAATCATTGTTGGGGAAAGTGGTGGCCTGAACGCAGACAACAATCACTGGTTCTAAAACTAAGAGATTATAAAAACAACTACACCTGTAATTGCCACTTGTGCCACTGAAGTTCTTGTCACTTGATCACTCAGAGAGAAAATGGGATGAATTATAGTTCTTTCAACATGCCATACCTATTCTACACTAGCCTACAGATAGGTTTATTTTTAAATTAAACACCACAGAAACACTTTTTAAATCACTTTTCCATGCAGTAATTGAGACACAAGTCTGATGCCATTATGAATTTTCTCAAAGACATCTCAGGAATTGCCACAGTTTAAGTTAATGGTGGAAGTCACTGGTCACAAAATTTGTCAAAAATTATGTAAAAGGAATAGCAAATCTGGTACTGAGTTGAAAAAAATACATCTTTCTTCACATAATTCAAATCAGATTTTGATAATAAAATCTTTCAACTTATTTTCAGAAAATTCCTATATAAGCCTACTATTTGCAACATCAAAATCATTACTGCAAGGCATTCACCATGTAGAGTTATACATTTCAGTTTTTTTCTGAATATGACTCAGCCTATTTGTTCATATTTTGAACACGTTTGGATTTATTGTAGCCTAGCCAACAGTAAGTTTGAAATTTCTCAATTTCTACCTCAATTGGTGACAGATAAATGTAATGTTGCACTTGCAGTCACAAATCGTCTGTGGGGCTGGAGGCACATCAGTCCACTGCTGGCTGAGCATCATGGAGAGATACTACGTACATACAGTATACCTCAGCAATATTGCTATGGGCTTAAAATTACAAAAATAGGTTATGCACCTCATAAATTTTGACTGGTCTGATTCATGCTAATGTGTATTTCATTCTAGATACGCAACTAATAGGCACAGATTATTAACATATTGCTAGGAATGTGTACTTATAGTGTTCATAATTTTTTATTTGCACAAGCTAAGCTATTTTTGTTTTTTGATTTTTAGATGATTTTTCAAACTGCCTTAATCTTGTTATTAAGATTTTCACACTGATGTATGCTAAAAAACACACATTGTTGTTCAATTGTGACATCAACCAAAGCTGTATGGTTACTTCATACACACCACACATTGGCACATTAGCAAAAACCATTCTGCAGCAGCACACAAAGTTGTTTTGTGGCTCACTGTTTGTTTTTCCTACTCCATTACTTATGCTGAGCACCGAGCATAATGGCAGTGGGCTCCATTTTTAAAGTCGTCTTCGATATAACCAAGTCAGGATTCTAACCCCAAAGCTTCCGGCTGCAAGTCATGATCACATGTTCTTATGACTAGGCCATGCAGTTGTTTGGTCTTCCCATTTCTCAGTCACTACTCTAATCTAAAGTTAGGCCAAAATCAGAATGACATTAGATATAGGATGTTAAACAGAGAAAAGACACTGAAAGGGCCATTTCTACTATATCTGAGAAGTATGTTTTTGCCAAATTGTTGTATATGCCTCAAGCAGCAGAGCTGACTAGGCCTAACTATACTTAGGTCTAGGCCTAGAGACTAGATGTAAGCCTGGGGGTCTAAGCTAGGTCTGGGCCTAGGTATTTTCAAGATTTATGCCCCACACTCACATCTTTCTACCTACATCCCTGATCACCAACGTCAGTCTCTGTGCTGTCCAACAACTTCCCTATTTTTCAGGATGTTGTCAGTAAACCTTGAGCAGCGGGTCCCTGTGGAATCCACAATTAATGGGTGTAACGTTAGCGTTTACTAGCCTAACGTTATTTAACGTTAGCGCAATCCTGTTGTTGACCGGGGAATTTTCTTTCTATTACAGCATGTTCACCCTCTAAATTTTTCCATTTTTCCACACATTCAAAGAACGTCGACCGCGTTGTCTTTGAAAATAGTTTCACTCCATTTACTTTAGGGGAAACACAATAAAACATCGGAGGTCTGATTTGTTCGTCGGTATTTTCATCTGTTGTGGAGGCGGCCATTTTGAAAGTAGAAGTGTTCTTCGAAAGGGTCTACGTTTCCATGTATAAAAATACTGGGTCTTCGAATAAACTTCTATTTTTTTTTTTTAAATGACCTAATTATTCTTTCAATGCCTCCTAAAGTAAAACATAGACACAATTTTAGACTTCTATTGCATTAAAAGAGATACATTATCTTTAAAAGGGTCAGTCACATTTCTTTCACCGGAAAAGAATTTTCAATATTGCTTGAGAGTGGAAAACGTGAACTGCCCCGCCAATTGAATGGACGAGGTTAACTATTCAACCCTCGATGATATTTTCATAATTAGCTTACAATCAAATGTGCAAGAGTTAATCTTGTGAAAAGATACCAAAATTCTTTTAATTTTTTGTGAAAATTTTGAGACTCTTTTCATCCCCACCCTCGTTACTGGGTCACGGAATGAAACGATAAAGGCACACAGATTGCAGTCTAATTCTGGTACAAGTAGAAGCCCACCATTCTGGTACTTACAATAGAAGCCCAACAACTGAGGGATTTTAAAAGATAGGTTTAAGGTCACATCAAGTTTTGATATGTCAAAGGGGTACTTACTGTACTCTTAAGCCTTTCAGTAAAATTTTCATGAGAGGTTCTCAAAGATAGGAGCAGGTAAAGTTGCCATGTTTTCAACAAAAGGGAACTTGAAGCAAGCACATATGACATCACATCCTCAAATTAGTGAGCAGCCTTGTGTTTTTCTTCAAACTTCACAACCATTTTTCCCCTCAACATTCCCATATTATCAAAATGTGATTGCATTAGTGACATGAGAACTTTACAAACTTTGAAACCCTCACAGGGAGGTCCTATCCCTATTAACTTCAAGGTCACAAAACAGTCTGAAAAAAAAGAAAAGAAACGAAAGCATGCTTGTCAATGAGAAGAGGTGATACAACCTTTGCTGCCTTCAAGCTAATTTTGGAACACATATCTAGTGACTTCATTTATATCTCAAGAAATACATGTCTGATTTGAATGAAAATTTCACCACTCTGTGTAAATTTGGTTTCTCTTTAACATGGGAAAATTGAATTTTTGCTTAAACTTTCCCTTTAAACAATAACCAACAACAAAGATTGTGTTCCCACTTGTAAATGAGCAGGTGATTAGATCTGGATCCAACCCCATGCAGGAGATCCATTTTCAAGTTGGAACACTAGGACTCTCATTCCCTGGATCAGAACCTGAGAGCTTGATTGCCCCTGTGGGGAGGATCAGACCCCATGCAGGCAATCAAGAAAACAAGTTTGAACACAGTGGGGAATCAAGGTGACCAGAGATCAGTTACGCACATCCGCAGCACAGCTTGTTACTACACAGACTTTTGTAAACAAAAATGACCTGCCCACATAATTTCAATGAAGCAGCAACTTGCTGTTGATTGAACCTGATCGAGGAGGTGATCAGATCTCGCTTAGCACATCAAATGGAAACACTCTTGCTGTTGATCACAAAATTTTCCAGTTGAATGAGATTGGGGTGATCAGCATAGAGAGATCAAGTGGGGATATGGCCAATTTCTGAAATGATTACTGGCCAAAGGGAGATCACAATACCTACAGTGCAATGAAGGGTTAGATCCCTTTTCAGGTTAATTGACATGAGCTACTACCAAATGTCAACCCTTAGGGCTATTTTCAAGTGCTTGAATTGGCATGTAACTGGTAGTGAAAGCAGTTCTTGAAAAGGTGAGGTGAAGGATAAATTTTTGCCAAATGAGGAAATATTTTGTAAGCAAATGGTCAGAAACATCATGGCAAGTTTCAAAGGATACTTTATATATCAGTCAACATTAAATCTGCAATCTGTTTTTGTAGTAAAAAGGAGACTAGGTTTACTTGCCTGTTAATTTTCACTAAAGGACTCCTATTGTAGTGTTGTAATAGAACAATGTGGAACACTGTGTACAATATTTCACTTGTAGGGAGGGAACACAAGATCATGTACAGTAGGACAAAGGGACAAAGGAGTTGCAATAGGAGGTACAGTAAGTGTGACACTTCTCTAGTCCTTGCCTATCTTGTGGTGCTAGTAATCCCTAGAGGTGTTTCACACCACCAGCAAAACAATGAGATTAAATAACTAATTGAAAAGTATATATTGTCAAATGCTCACAGCCTTCATTTGTTTTTAATTGGGTAGTCAATGTGCTTTGCTTGCAGCGTGAAAAACTGAAAACCCCTACAGCTGTTAGAGTGATTAACAGTACAGTACAACCAAAATGAGCTGATATTACCCAGCAGTTTGAGAATTGTATTCCCCAAGGTAAAGAAAATCAGAATAAAACTAATTTAACTATTAATTTTAATGGAGATTGATATAGTCCCTGAAGTACCTCAATGTCATTGCAAAAGTAATGTAGCGTGTTGCATAGCCTAACAATGTCTTTTGCTCACTCTGCCTTAATTTTTCTTCCTTTTGAGTTTGGTGAATGATTCTGGTATTTTTCAAGAAAGCAACTGAAAGCCTGTATCTCCTCAAGGGTATATGATGGCAATCTTGAAACTAGTAGTTCTTAAAATGAAGGTTAAAAAACTCTCAACACATTTAAATTCTAAATCTCCTTCCATGTCACACATTTGCACATTTGAATTACCTTGCAAAAAGGGTAAATAAAATTCCTTGGTAGTTTATGCTTAAGTGCAATCAAATATTTCTTTCTGCCATTTCAAACCACCAGTTCTTTTATGGAGGTGAATGTATACCACAGCCAGCAAAGAGCATCAGAGATATAGACTGGTCATTTTTAAAACTTAGAGCTGCTACAGTATCTCAACTGTGTGTTACTTTCTTTTCTAGGGTTCAATGTAGCAAAAAATGGGGGATATATGCAAGGGTGCTCGGTCTTAAATGTGATTTAAGACCCAAGATGAAGTCATCAACATGAACCAAATTTGCAATTGATGTGTAACAAATACAATGTCTTTGCTGAATATGCTTTCTGTTGTCTTTTAGCTAAAGAGTCAAATTGATATGTACGTGGGTTACTGCAAGCAAGCAACATAAACATACAGAGGACACCACTGCACATTACACACAATAAACAGCATACCACATACACAGTAGATAAACAGTACATAGCTATGTACACATGTACATGCAGTGGCACACAGTATATAGCATGGGGGAGTTACTGCATGCTGTGAGAGATGCGTTCACTTTCATGGTGTGGCACACAGGTTTTTTGTCTTCACTGATATAGACGTACTCCAAAAAGCACATAGGAAATGCTTTAGGTTAAAACCTTGCACATTCTAATTCTCCCAAGTGTTTAGGAACCTGCCTGCAATGCAATTTGAGACTGGTCTCAAATTGTTTGTAGCCAATCAGAATGCAGGAAATCTAAATAAGCATTTATCAATGTTTCTTATATGACTTGTTTGCAGTGTTCTTCTTTTCTTCAGTATCACCTCTCATTACTCTCCTACTCTTTCCACATACAATATTACTAAATCCTGTTATTTTCCCATTGGCCAGTGATCATTTATTCCTTTGGCTTCTCGGGCTATGAGAAATTTACAATTTTAATACTGAAATTTTTGTGCATAGAACATGCTTTGGGTAGGAACTATTTTTTGTGCAGGTACTGTACAGTCGGCCCTGTAGAACAGATCTTATCCTCAGCAGATCCCTTCTAGCATGTGCTATCAAAAATATCACCTCACTATGCATTGCCCATTCTATGAGGAATTTAACTAGAATGCAGATAAACAAGGGAGGAATACATATCATTCATCAAATCAGTTTTCAATGTTGTTTAATGCAGTGCTAGAGGCTATTAGAGTTGCATACCTCTTCAAGTTTTCATATGTGTGAGAGACACCCACTAAGGTGTCTCCATTTCTGCATGAATATCATATCCAAGTTGATCACATTCCAAAGATGATACACAACACTTGTTACTGTTACTATAAATGGGGGAGCAGTGTGGCCACATTTTAGATTATACTAGAAGGATACACTCAGTCACATCGCAACTGCTCGAAAAGAGCTTCCTTCTCTTACATTTTATGCATGACGTTTCGTGACGTCATAAGGATTTTAATACTAATTAGCTAAAAGTCATGACTTTTAAAGTCAATTATCTCAGAAACTAGGAACCCAAAAATCTTTAAAACCGTGAAAATCAATGAATAAGATGTAAAAAATACTTTCGGTGCCTGGTTCTGAGTGAACGTACGGGCAAAAGGGAGGATTTTAGTCCATTTTATGAAACGTCTAAAATGGGTTTCAAATGCTCTGCAAAATCGTTCAGCATTTATTCGTTGTTGTTTTAAACTACTCAGTTTTTACTTCAATAGAGAGAAAATTTTGTTTTCTATCTAGTGGTACCATTTTTGCACCATAAAATATCCTCAATGAGTCAGGTACTCGGTAAATTCAACCAGGAATCGATTGTGGCGCCCAGAGTATATACACAGTATAGTGAGCCTACTTTCGCGAAATGAACGTTAATGCAGGTCGCCCTATGTAAAACGTTACAACAGCAGCCTAATTCATCCTCACCAATATTGTTCCCATTTCGGAGAAAATGGTGCGATACTTGCTCCTTCGACATTTTTGCAACATATTGTTAGTTGTAATGCCATTTACAAATTAAACTAATCAGTAGTGTTGCACTAGAAGGCTATTTATACTTGTTTGAATGTGATATGCCTGTATACACATACAATGTCATAGTCATGATGGCAAGCTCTGTTGACACAGAGCAAAACTGCATCTTGTTTGCACCAAAACAGTGAAAATTACCTCACTTTAAAAAAAGTTGGGCTAACTAAAAAGCTGGTTTAAAAATCTTTATACTAGGAAACTCTATCAACTTCAATCAAATGTTCATTCTTTGAAAAAAAAATAAAAAAAATTCTATGCATCATGTAGTACACTCAGTCAGCATAATACATTGAGCAAGAAAATGAATGAGACTGAGAGACCTTCTTAATAGGCCTGCTTAGATAGGGAGGGCCTTGCAGGAAAGATCATCAGTACAATGTTTAACAAGTGCTATTGATTTTCCTCATTTACTCTGGGTAAAAATGAAAAGTACTGAAGGCAAAGGCAATTACCAATAAGGTTGCAAGGGAAGGAGTATATCAGCTGAGGTTTGGCAAATGGGATATCTTACTTTGAATTCTTTGTGAATTTCTTTTCACATGAAATACTGGTCCTAAAAATAACATGATGATAGCTGGACTGCTAGGATAATAATTCATCACTATCCTGTCCTCTTGTGAGGTGACGGAATGATCCAGGCTCATTTCTACCGTTGGCAGTAGGACAGTTTGATATGCCTATAGTTTCTCAAACAGTCAACGTAACAATAAAGTTTTTTTTGCAGGAAACTACCTAAATGTTGCCCAACATAGTTCTCCTTTTATGTGACCTGCTTAAAGATCAGAAATATATATATTTAATGTAAAAAAAATCTAGGAATGAATTTACAGTTTTCATTTCATTGAATGCCACACTGATGAGAATTTATTTTAAGACAAAGTTGGGTTTAGATGGTAGTACGTAATTGCCCATGGGGTAAGGTTTTGAAATGATATAAGCTTATAAAGGGCTAGAAATTGTATAAATTGCAAAGCTGCAGCTTTGCAATTTATAGGCTACCTGTATGGGACTTTATAGAAATAGACAACTTGAACTTAATTACAGAACAGTATACCACTATACTGTAGGTCGATCTATTATGAAAAATGATGGGAAGGACTGAGTTTTTCTGTTTGTGGCACAGTAACTATCAGGTAAGAAAGAATAATAACCCGTGAATATGTCCGGACTGAAGTTGAACCCTCTAAATTTGTACAGTTTGTTTACTTTATAATCCAGGCTGACTTGATCATGATTCATAGGAGTCCCAGGTTTACCGACTTACAACAAAGTTACATCTTATTGTAAGCCCCCCACTAGCCAACATTGCAATGTTACTGAATATGCCATGAAAACTGAAGCTTCAGATTTCATAGACTACAAGTCTACAAACAACACTAGAAGTTTTTAAGAATGTAAATGCAATGGGTACCTGTCCTGCATATCCCACAGTATAATAATAGTCGTTCATTATTTTGTTATGACCGACGTTATCCGAGCCATACTGGAATAGTACTAACTAGAAACAGTAACGTTGTAGGATATACAACGTTAACTGTGTACATTTACCAACACCATATGTACTATAGTACATACTACATACATGCTGTACGCTAAATGCCCCTTCGGGTTTAGCAGTTGTTTACAAAATAATTTATAAATTAAACTACGTAATTTTGGTATCAACAGGAAGCCTATACTATAATCTTCAAACGTCGATACAAAAGAATCGTTTTACATCCCTCAATGAGTCAGGTACTCGCAAAGTTTGAGGTCCTAATTTGAGGCATAAGAATCGACTGCCTCTTTTTGGGAGCGTATTTTTGCAGTATATGTTTGGAAAAACCTAAAAAATCTTTGATTTCTAAGAGAAGGAAAGATCAAAATGTCCACTTACCGTCTCGTTGTATCCATTTATACGCCTACTTATACATTATTCAACATATAGGGGGAGACCCCTTGTCAGTCACAGTTCCGCGAAATCTCATTTGCGCAGATCTAAAAAAGGCGGGAATGCTAGAGAAGTGGTCACTTGGCTTCATTAACTGTACAGCTGCGTGTTGACTGCACTCTTGAGTATAAAGCAAACTTCTCATCAAAATTTTCCTTATTTCTCATTTATATCTCCTTCTCATATTGAGGTCATGCAGTATCTCCAAAGAAATTCATTCTGTCATTCCAAATACTGTAGTAGTATAATTTTGTACTAGAATGCAGGTTTTTTTTTTCAATTTTGGTAGGGAAATTAAACCCCTTTCCACATCCTCCCACACCCTCACACCTGTAAATATCCGCATTTGTACCTTTCAAGCTGAAATCATGCTATTTCCAATAAAATGACTGGCTTAAATTCAGACATTGATAGATCCTGAATGGAAATCCTTTGGTTTCATTGTTCTTTTCAAAAAGTAAACCCTCTCTTCAGCCCCCCACTCATTATAAAATTCTTCCATTTGTAGCCCTCAATGCTAAATTGACACAACCTTCAACAAAGTTACTAGCTTGTCTTACAGAAGTATACAAAGCTGCAGTGTGCCTTTCAGGTCAGCTTTATAAAGCTGAGATATTGCTGTTGTGCATGTTAAATGTCTTCACCATTTAAGTGCTTTTCCTTTTCCCAATTTTAATAGATTGGGCTAAAGTTTACTAGAAATGCTAGCCAAAGTAGCCTTTATGCTGCAAGCCTTTTCGATCAATTTGTGTGGCAAGCTCACTTCACAATTCGTAAGCTTACAGAAATAACGCATAAAAGAGGTGATAATTTTTTTTGTCTCACTTTTGAACAGACTTCAAGAAAATTATCAAAGGAAGAAATTGAAGTTTTAAAGCAATGCTGCATCAGTCCCTTCATCCAGGAGATTTCCTGCCACATCTTCACATTTGTATGCCACAAATCAATTACCCAATAACCACAACCAAGCTTGAACAATGTTAATGAATAACGCCATTATAAAGGCGCATTCAAGGCACTGCTGTTTATAATCAGTTTGTCAGTTTGAAGAGATCTAATAACAGATCAACACAAGTGTGACATGTCAACTATTTTATAAAAAGATAAAGGTTAAAATACTGTATACATGCTGCATTTTATCCAGCCACATATTTTTCTCTGTGACAAAAAACTTTTGGGGAAATCCCAATCAAGAAACATAAGAGGATGCAAAAAAAAAAAAAAACACATACACACACACACACACACGCACACACACACACAATGTACTGTAACAGTAATTTATGGTTCCACATTTCTTTTTTTTTTGTTTACTCTGCCACCTTCTACTAAGATTGGTAACAGCTTTTTAAACCAAGAGAACTTCAAGATTATATTTTTTTCATTACTTTGCCATGTTTTTACAACATTTAAAACTATGAGATGGTACCATTTCCTTGATACATTATTAAGAAGTTTTTGCAGCACATTTAGGTCTCTTGAAGACATTTTCAATCCGATTGCTTCTCCTTGTCAGGTACAGCTGAGTTTGAGCAACATTGTTGCCTGTATTTCCTTTATGGTTTCCCCCAGGGAATACCAACAGTAGGTTGTTAGGCTGACCTGGGACAATAAGTGCATGTAAACTTTTGCATTTTAGTATTTGTTGATACTTGGAAGTTTACTTTTAAAATGTCTGTGAGTGTCATGTGTTTGTGTTGTAAATGTTTTGCTTGCACAATAAGAAGCCATAGCTTTCCTTCAAATTGAAAATTTTTAATTTAAGAAAAAGCACCATACTGGCTTTAGACAGTGGACAGGATACAGTACAAGTTTTTTAACTGCATTTTCAAAGCTATTGATATCACTGAGAGCTATGTATATAATGATAAAAAGCATGTCGAGGGTATCATGATTATGTATAGGGTCAGTGAAGACTTACAGAGATGCAAGATCATTTTTCAACATGGACAACTGTTTTTATCTTTTGCTGCAAATATGGTATCAGGTGATATTTTAAATAAGGGTACCAACATGGCAATTTTGGACCCAAGCATAGGAATTAGAATTTTAGGTGTGAAAGCATTTTCATCATCTTCATATTCACATCTAGCAAAAATCATTTGTTTCCCATGTAAAGAGGACATAAATAATGCATACAATAATTCCTTTGAAGGCACATCTGGATATTGTACACCACATTCTTATACCTCTTTAAAAGTTTTGGACAGTGTGAAGCTGAAAACTTCAATAGTTTTCCAGTTAAGACCATCAAATTAAATTTTGTGAGTGTAATCAAGAGTCCTAATATCTGTTCCCCTTGTATATAAGGAAAGGGGACATGAAAATGGAATTGTGCAGTATTCTAAAATGTAAAGAAAATGTGAAGTTGGCATACACTGCATACTGAAAGTCATGAAATAAATTCCAGCTCAAAATGGTAAAAACACAGGTGTAGGATGTACCTTTTTCTTCTGTGCAAAGTTTCACAACATAAATTTTTCAAGGGACATAAATATGGACTCTCAAAATTTGCAAATGGCATATTTCCTATGTTTGTGTGAAGCCCTCTCTTCAAACTTATACCATATCCAAACTTCAATAATTTACCAGAGCTGTGAGAACCTCATGATCTGTATGGGCAATATTCCCTTAAGTATAGACAAAACTGATCTGTGCTTGTGTTTAGTGACTGTGGGCAGCCATAAGTGGGGTCCATCACCTTTAAGTTGTGTTTATTTACTTTCTTAATAAAATTTCAAACCCTCATATTTAGTGAAATAGAGGGAATCAGGAGGCATTTAGTTGTACAACCATCCATGCTACAGGAAAGGGAGGAAATTGAAAGATTAAAAGGTAATGGACCCTAGTTATGGCCAACTAAAATCAGACCATCGCTTACTGCCCGGATTCATCTACAGTGCCAGTGTTCCCTGTGTAAATGGTGACATGAAGAATTTACTAGGGGCACAAAGTTTTGTAGGGTCTACATAAATTTACATTCTTGTCCTCCATGCTGCCTTCTACTGTACCAAAGGTGCACAAGATCATTGGATATGTTCCCATACATGTTGTCATATTGATCTAGAAGCATACTACAATTGAATATTATTGCAATATCTATCATTTTAAATTTAGCCAATAAACTTCCAAATTTATATCTAGGTCCAGAACTCTTATGTTAGGTTCAGTAGCCAAAGGTTCAGTAGCCAAATGTTGATATCCAGTTTAGACCATTTTATGAGTAGATTAAGTATTGCAATGCGTATTTTTCAGACTGGCATATAATCCTTTCTTTAAGTAAACATTTCAGCTTAGTAAGGTGTTACAGAAAAAGCTGTTTCACTCTCCAAACTTTTGGCCAATGTCATTGCAAATATTCATCTAATTAGGATGAGTTCAAGTGTTGAAGACACTCCCTAATTCCAATCCACTCTGGCTTATACCTATTAGGCTATTTGGGGCTTACATTCTACAAGTTCTGTTCTTAAAGTTTCTAGTTATGTTGAAATCTGACATCAGTTTTATTTCCAGAGACAGCTTCAAGTGGGTCACCTTCCATTGAAATCTATGAACCTAGCCTACTTTGCAAGAATTTTTCTTTGTACCTTTACTAAGCTCAGATGCTAAGTTGAAAAGCAGCTCTCAAAAACACTTCCTGCATCACCCTTAGGGATTTTCACCAAGCTTTATTTGAAGGTGTAATTTTGCACACAGATGGACAGTAATTTAGATTTCAGTACATTCCAATTTTTGGGAAGTCATTGCAAATGGTGAAGAGGATATTGTGAAGAGGTATGACACAAAATGTAATCACATTCTGATCTCCTACCATTTAGATCCACTTATTACTAGCAAACACAAGCTGATGGGGAAAAGTCTCTGCAAATAAATCATGTGAGAAATACAGTGACAGGAAAAGTGAAAAAAAAAAATGAAAGAAATCTGAGCTTTTTGTCTAAAAGCCATTAACACTGGTAAAATGTTAGGATTAAAAGTGAACATTTCCTCATTTTGTTTATACAAAATGTTGAAATAACGTAATGACTAAGTTTGTAATTTGACAGCATCTTAATGTTTCTGTAGGTATGGTAGCACTGTACTATGGTAGAGTAGATGCAGTTGAAGAATTTGTGAGGGGCACAAGAAACCTTGGAAAACAAATAGAGAAAAATGACTATTTGTTATACTCAAGCCACTAAACAGTCTGCTAAATATCTGAAAATGTAAAAATTTACAAATGTTGCTTCAGTGGACAACATGCAGTACATTACCTGACTATATAGCCATAATTACAGTATCAAGTGTAGTTTTGAGTGTCCTCAAATTTTGAGGTTAGATAGATAGATGAGGTGTTACGGCTCAGTTTCTAACCTGTTCGTTAAGTTGAGCTGGCCACTGCCTTTTTTCCACTTTTGGCTCACTGGCTTGTTTTTCCTACATCATTGCTTATGACTAGTAACAGTGGCAGTAGATACAGTAATTGCTTGACTTAAAAGTCTTCAGTATGTATGACCTTGGCAGTGGTCAAACACCAGATCTCCTGGCTGGAAGTTACCAAAGGATGAGAGTATTTTGTACTAACCTAATCTTAAGTTATCTGTCACCCTAATGTTGACCTCCAGCCAGTGAAGTGATGTCATTGGTGGAAATATCAATAGGTGTGACTGGTAACATATTGTTTCAAATTAATGAGGCAGAGCTACTTAAGCCAAAGCCTTCCAATTGCTTTTGACATAGGAACATTTTGAAATTATACACCCCCCTCCCCAAGAGAAAGACAGACAGATTGGCAAATAAATAGTTTACAATTGGCTTTCCCCTCCAAAAAAGGAAAACATAATATGTGGTAAGATATCATTATGTTATGGTGGATAAGAACATTTTTCTTGTTTCCCAAATCCTGCACATTCTTCTCAAGCATTATTTACTTTATAAACTCATGTCAGCCAAGCTGGTATTAGCTATTGTGATCACAGGTCATCTTTCTATCTATCTGTCAGTTAACAAGTGTTCAAAACACCTCTCCTCCCTACATGCTTGTATGAATTTTATTGAAACTTAGATACAATGTTTTGGGGTAAAGGGTGATACAGAGTCCCACTCAGAAATTTGTGGTCCAAGTTCCCATATGGGCTCTATGGTCCAATTTATGAACTGTCTCCTACAGCAATATTCTGGTTATTTTTTTATTCTTTGACTCGAGGTACAGTACACTTTAAGAATCTGACACTTGTATGCATAAAGTTACTGCCACACACCACTACATCATATCAGAAAAAAGTCACTATTGTAAACAGAACAAAAAGTGATGGATTCTTCCATGAATTCTGCAGGGAGGCAGATCCACAAGCAAATGTACAGTCTACCACCCACCAGTGTAAACATTTTTCTTTCAGGCCACTTAAATCATCATTTCCAAGTAGTAAATTGGTTCAGAATGTAACTTATTTTCCAGCTACAAATGCAGATCAAAAGCACTAAGAGCTAAGGGTTAATGAAGTACTCACCATTTGCCTTCTATTACAGAAAAGTTGGCTGCAGCTTTCATCAAGAAGTGCTTGAGATAACTTTTGTACTCAAGGGAGGGAAGGATGGGAATTTCAAAGGGATAAAGGGTACAGTAGTGGTCAAGATGAAAATTATTTTACCAAATAGTCTTAAATAAGAATCCCAAAAGTTACCAGCTTTTACCCAACGATTCACAAATTTTAGATGATTCCCTTGTGATTTATTCTTTCTTTTATGGCTGTAGCAGTCCATCTTCTTGAGGTTATGTTGATTCTTGTACTTTACAGAGAACCTGTATTAATCACTCCCTTCTGCTGCCAGGAAAAAAAAAAAACATTGTCACTTAAAATGTTGAAACCAAAAGAGGATGCAGACCACAGCTAAAGGTTAAGACAATTTGAGAGACTCATACTAATTTATTGTGACTTGTGAGGCTACTTGGGGTTTCTATGATGTATTCTTTTATTTTATCTTTCAAACAAAAAGTTCAGATTTAGTATGGCTGAAGTGGTGGATGATCATGGTATTAATTATCTGCAACATCATTAAAATGAACGGAAAAGAATTATTCCACATTTTATAATCTGCAAGAGAGTAGAAGAAAGCACAAAAAATGGAAAATGGCCTATTGATCAGTGGTGCATCTTTTGTAAGCTTCACTCCTTTTCACACTTAGAGGTTGTTCCATATTCAATTATGAAGAGGGTTCCTCTGCACAACATGCTTTTCATGATATTTCCTTAACCTTTACTTCGGCAAATTGCTTCAACGTTTCAACATATAAGAAAAGAAGGGCAACAACCATTTCTTAAGGTACAGCAGTTGACAAAAATGATAAAAAGAGTGGCTAAGAATGCGATTGTCACTCCAAGAACCTTGCAATTGAAATATCCTTCAAGGAATATGCCATAAGGTATAATAAAGCTACAGATGTCCTTAACTAAATTAGCTATATTTATGGCTAATGTCTATCAATTTGCCAAGACTTATAGATAAACCAGACCAAACAAGGCAAAAAAATAAGAGCACTTTGACAAGGCCATGAAACAATCTATACTTTGCATTTTCATGTACCCAGTGTCACCTGTATCTTAAATATCAATCTTTAACCCTTTACCGTTGTGCTCTGTTCGGGGCATATTTGCGCGCCTCGGGAGTGGGCGGAAAAGCGGACGTAGCCCGCCCTGCTTCAGCTTCCGTAGGCCAGTGACCCCGTGACCTTAAACTATTGTCTCTCTCGTTGTTGTGGCCGAATTTTCATTTAGCTACTCGCAGTTTCGAGCTCCGCGTGAAACAGTAAAGATGGGTGACAGCCGAGCTCTCCGCATGGGTCCAAAAGGACCCAAACAATGGTAAAGGGTCAAAATAAGCCTGTGGAGTGTGTTTACTGCAAAGCTGATGCCACTGTCTCTGCGTGTGTGCACGTAACCCTTCAGCCGAGTGGTGCAGATATTTTAGATTAACCCTTTACTGTTGTGCTCCGATCGGGGCATATTTGCACGCCTCGGGAGTGGGCGGAAAAGCGGACGTAGCCCGCCCTGCATCAGCTTCCGTAGGCCAAAAGGACCCAAACAACGGTAAAGGGTTAATATGGTGCTGACATCAACCTAAAACTATACTGCAAAAAGGCCTCTATGGTTTATGTAATCACAGACTATTGCCCATGAACTTGTACATCATTGCATTAAGTTTGTATAGTATGAAGTATGAAAAATTGACCATGATACATGGGTCAACAGGTGGAATATTGTTCTGTAATTAATGTATGCTACATTCGTTTTGGCATTTGTTCATACAAGCAAGAGTGTGCATGGACAGCAGAACAACATTACAACCTTCAATATCTTGAGCTGGTTAAATACACATTTGTGTTTTAGTGCAGTATCCTCTCAATTGCATTTCACCGAGCAGAGGTGGCAGCTCCATGATACTGTTTTATTGGCAGTTTTTAGCACAATACTGAGTGCAATGCAGGCAGAGAACACTCTCTTCTTGTTTTTTTTTGTTTTATTTAGCAACTTTGTGAGATACTGTCATGTCATAAAACCAGGCAAAGTGTATTTTGTCACATGAATGATAAAACAAGGAAGACATGCATTGGAAAAAGGCTGGTAACCTTAGGATACAGTTGTTTTGAACACACCAACTTTTTTTGATATCTTTAAAAAGGTATGTATTTTAAGGTAAAGTTATGTTTGCACTATTTTCAAGGTCTATATTTTGTTTTTGTGAAGATTGCATCATGTACCATCTTTTCAATCACACTTCTCTTGCATATTCTAGTCCTACATGTATATCTTTATAGTTACTTCAAAGGTTGTGCAAGTAAATTTTACAGTAGAATCAGTAATCAAGTGAACTATTCTTCTGAAGTTTTTTAGAAGCTTTGTCTTTTTCAAAAAATTTTAAAGCATGCCCTTAGGCTTCTCCCACACAGTTTTAATATTGCATAACATTTTGAAATTGGTTCAACTGATCACCAATGTACACTCTAAAATAGAAATGTTTTTAGAAGAATGCAAATTAGAAATAATTGCTTAATAAAATATCAGTTTTTTTAGTTTTTCTTCAGTGTGCATGACTCCCTAGATCTTGTTCTTCTTTTTGAAGATATCCTATAACAAACTAATATTGATGAATTAATTGACATGTAATGTATGAGCTAAGACCTGAGTGTGTAAATATACACAGTAATGCTCTCTTTTATGTTAAAGTAAACACCAATAGTATGTTGATGGCCATTTTAAAAACGCAGCAGCAGTTGTCTAATTTTACCTTCTGCTTTCAGCAGTTCCAGGAGAAACCTGTTTTCAATTCTTCTGTACCAGTTTTTCAACTTTGAACCTGACACAATTTTGTCTGATGTAGATGGAAAATTCTCATGATTTCAGGACTTGAAAGCTGACAGTGTACAAATCAATTTTATCAATAAAAATTGTTGCTTCATCAAACCAGGCTTAAAATTTGAGTGAGGCCTCCTACAGTTTTCTGATGAGCCAGATTGAATCTTGCAGTAACTAGCAGGCACAAGCAGCAACAGGCAGTGATTCCCAGTAAATTTCACATTTAAGGAGAAAAAAAATATTGTCACATGACCCTGAAGAGCCAATCTTAAAACAGGACAGAAACATATTACACTACTTCAAATTGGGGAGAATGCTCTTGCCATTGCATTTTGCTGGTTTGTCAGCACTGCATGCCCCTTTCGTTGAAAAAGTTTTGCATGAAAATTGAAGTAGATTCTCATAGTTCTACCACAGCTTCCAAAAATTTATGTTAAAACCACTTCCTTTTATTATTTGATGTTGTAATGCCTCATGGTAAAGTGTGTTTAGTTTACTGCATATGCCCATTGAGTCTTGCAGTGGTTCTTGTAAAAGAAAGAAAATCTGTCGACTGCAAAGTCTCAGAAACTGAATAATTTTTGTGTGTGTTTATTGATTAATCAGAGCTGTCAAGTAACGACCAGATTAAGTCTGCCATAACTGGGGACACCAACCTTAAATTATCTTTCCATTTCTTTTGTTTGTGTCATGGGTGGTTGTACACCAACAACCCTTCTTAATGAATCCTTTAATTGTAAATGTTAAGAATTGCATGCAGACAGTAACATTTAGAACATTAAGGACAGTGGCCTCCCATATTTCCTCACTTGAGCAGGCTTCATATCAGTCTTGTTTTACACTCGTTCTTTTAGCATACTGTAAATCTGTACATAACCTACATTCAGAATATTAGGCTGCAATCTACTCTTTTACAAACTGCCAAAATGTATTTGTAATCACAGCAAACACAAATCATATTTTTAAACAATTTTAATTGAAAAAAATTTGATTACCGTACACTTTCACACCAGAATGAGTGGTGTTTTGCATGTGATGTTTTTCACTGAAAACTCTGGTAGTAATAAAAGACCAAGGTGGGTAATTGATGTAAAATAAAGCATTTGAAACCAAGAAGATTACGTTACCTCAATTTCCATAGATATCCATTAAAAATTGCCATTTTACTGGGTAAGTTCAAAATTGCACTGTAATTAGGGAGTAAAGTCATGGTGCCCATGTATCTACATCAGATTCGAACAGGCTATGACGTCAAGCATATGGGCTGAGAGACCTGAGGTGAATGCGTGACGTCATAGCCTGTTCGAATCTGATGTAGAGATATGGGCACTATGACTTTATTCCCATTCATAAATACTTTAATTTCTAGAAGTTTAGAAGGGAAAAAGCTTTCTTTTTTATAAATTTTCCACTGATCATCAATTACTCTCCTTAACGGACTTAAGTTTCATGAAGTGCTCGTACAGGCATACGTTACAATGACATTGAGATTAAATAGCGTAAGGAAGAGCTGCATTACTGCAATGCACAGTACAGTAGCAAGTTATCTGCACGCTACCGGTCCCTTTGTCACTTGTACATATGTACACAACCATGACTCATACAGTCATAGGCCTACTTTGTGCCATCTATTTGACTAATAAGTTATTATTTTGGAAGTCTTGAACAAGGTCATATTTGGAACAATTTTTCTCTTGGATTTGGGACTAGAGCCGTGAATAGTTCCACTAAAATTATATACTAGGCTACTAGCTTGAGGATCTGTGGTTTAGTTTATATTGCTCACTGTGACGTTCGACTTTGACACACTAACGTCCTGCTGTACGTTGTTGAAAACAGACTAAAAAACTAATGTTAGGCTACCAAAATTAGGCCTACTCTTTCAAATTAGTGTTACATTGTTTTTGAAATGTGGCTGAGTCAGTAAATCAGCTTGACCTTTTTGAGTGGAACTTTATGGTACAAGACATATTTGCCTTTATTTCAAAACTGCTTTTTTCATCGCCCCTGATAGGCTAGAGGTTATGAGTTTAACTGAGGTAGGCCTAGGAAGTCATGTAGCCTTACTTACATTTCTTATTCTCATCAACAGTGTACCATATCAACTACACGATCGGGTTCTACACCTAGGCATAGGCCAATGTGTCGTGAACTTTGAAACACTTAACAAGACCTTCACTTAATACTCTCTGAATTACAGGTCTGAAATCTGATAGGCCCTCTGACCTAATTGTTTTGCTTATATACAGGCAACAATATGGTCAACCAAATATATTAACATTTTAGGTTGGAAAGTTATGGGGAAAATAACAGTCGTATGCCTTAATTGCTTAAAATGTACATCAGGCACCATTTTGAAGTAGGCCGAGTTAGGCCAGTGTGTGTACTAAACTGTTGTAGGGTACATATACTGTATCAGCAAAGCTGTGTTTATAGTTTCGTTGATCAAAAAGTTGCTCTCCATACACCCTTTGTCTCTACACTGGATTAGAACATGGGTAACTGACCAGTCACAAGCATTCTCAAAAAGTATTTATGAATCCTGAATAAACATGCAAATGCTATGATGTCAAGAGAAGGACATGCCATACAGTATGTCAGAGAGTTGTTCTGTGGCAAATCACGTAGCTAATGTTTATCATTTGCTTAAAATTGCATTTTTCTCTTTAAGGAAAGATATAGCTGTAGTATGTCCTGAGGGTTTTATTTTGAAACTAAAGTTAAAATTGTGTTCTGGAAAATCATTAGTATCAATTACCAAACTATAAAGTATCATTATTATGAGTAAATGATGATTTATAGGGTAAACTACAAGTAAAAGTGAGCTAGATGGTCAAATTAACAACATGAATGTTTATTGAAACAGTCCCATAAAATACCCTCAAATTGAGCTCATATGCATCTTGTGAAGTTTGATGAGCTGTACTGTTAATTACACTTTTTAGAGTATGGATCATCAATTTTAAGGGGAGTGCATAATTGAACACTACTGTAGTTTGCTGTAAATTTTTACAACACACACAGTTCACATATTGAATCTGCAGTCATCTATACTGTAGGTCACTTCATTGGCTATACTTTATCCTGAATGCATTTTTGTCACATAAGACAAGATGATTGTTTAGAAATTTATATACTTCGCTTCTTTTCCTATTTTGAGTCCTTGTCTGTCTTCTTTAATTTTTACTTGTAAAGGTGGAAGGTAAATTTTTTCAAGGTGCAATTGAATTTTATACTGCCATGTTTGTTATGAAATGTTGTCTTCTCCATGAGACAGTTGTGGAATATCATGTCACATGTTTTTGTTAGTGGTCATATTTACAGTTTTATTTGTAACTGAAGGGTGAGGTGAATATATAACCCCATGTTATGCTGTTAGATGGTTTGAAGTCTTACTTTACAAAATCCACAATAATGGCATTGTCTCATTTCATACTGGTTCATGTCTATGTGATAAAATATAAATTTTCTGAAATCCAAGGACATAAACCAGTCATTTCAAAAGCAAGGAATGACTTGATGTGGCATGGCACACAGTAGAGGTACATTAGGACCTTGTTTGTGCTTTTGCATCATCTGTTATACAATTGACCTTCTCTACATTGCATTTTACATTTTGTAACCTGGTTTTATTTGCTTTTTACTAAGTTTTAAAGAGTCATTATTTCAGACAGTTCCATTTCTCCCAACCAACCTCTAGCCCCTCCCACAATTGTCAAAATCTTACTCTCTAGTGTTGAAACACAATCCTATCATAGTTCATTGGTGCAGGACATACAGTAGAGTACTGTACTGTGGGTGAACATACAAGGCCCCAGTGCATTATCTGAGCACTTTCAATGCATGCCATGTAACATGAGCTACTCATGCCCATTGAAATTTTTATAGACTGAATAAAATTGTAGTTTAAAGGTGCCTTAGATGAAACAGTAAGCTTATTTTCAGGAAAGCTGTCTAGGCAAAGATATTAAATTTATTCTTGGTACTGTGTGGTGTCTTAAATCGTGGAGCATGTTGGTCCTTTTCGACTGGTGGGGGAGGAAGATCCATGCAAGCAAGGCTATGTTCAGAGAATTATTACACGTATACTCCACAGTGACATGAAATTTATTTTGATTCAAATTTGTAATTATTCCAAGAGATTTACTGAAAAACTGAGAAGAACTTTCAGTTGCATACAGTAAATTATTTAATATGTTTAACATTAAACACATTTTAATATAGAGTATATTGTTGTAGCCAGTTCTGAAATTTTGTCTTTATGTTTGAGGAACTATTTGTTAAAGTCTCTCAGAAATTCAGTATTGATTCCTTGCCGAAGGCAGGCAAGGAATCTATGCGATGGTGATGTTGTGTGTGTGTGTGTGTATGTGTGTGTGTGATGCCCACTTGTAAACACAATATCTCAAGAAGGGTAACTCAAACTCAGATCTCAAACTTGGCATGTAGATTGCCCACATTGAGTAGAAGATCCCTATAGTTTTTGGTGGAGGTCAAAGGTCATTTGGGATCACCAGGGGTCAAATAGTAAATACCTTGGAAATTGCTTGTAAACACGATATCTCCAGAAGGAAAAATGTGAGTGATCTCTTACTTACCATGCAGATTGCCCATACTGAGTAGATGATCCCTATCGTTTTTGGTGGAGGTCAAAGGTCATCTGGGGTCACCAGAGGTCAAAACATCAAAACTCTGTAAACAGTATATCTCAAGAAGGGTAACTGTGGGGGATCTCATACTTAGCATGTGGATTGTCCATATTGAGTAGATGATCCCTACTGTTTTTACTGGAGGTCAAAGGTCATTTAGGGTCATCAGAGGTTAAACCTTGCACATACTATATCTCAAAAAGGGTAGCTATTAAGGTTAATATTCATTCGTGCATGGGGTTAAGAGTTTTGAATGGCATGGGTAATGTACTGCATAGGTAAGCTTTTGGAGTCCACTTCATTATGTAAATGATCAAGTTGGGTAATTTCAAAATATGTACTGAATAAGGTTTCACGGTATACCGGTATTTCCGTAAGTACCGGTACCGGTACGGTACGGTACCACCAACCTAAAGGTACCGAAGTATGGTGGAGACTGGTACTCAACTGTAAGGTGAAAATCTTTTCTCAAAATTATAGCATTTAAATTAGAATGATACTAAAATGTAACAAAAATCCATTTGATAAATGCCCCGTGTCTCAAAACATTACAATATAAACAGGGAATAGTCACTTGATAATCATTACGCACTATTTCAGTCACAAATCCCCCCTAAGAATTTCGGAAATTGCCGTTGAACGTTACTTTCGCAGAAGTAGTACCCTCGACACTAAAAAAGGAACTTGCTTTCTTTGGACATTCTGCGCAATCTCAGAAGGATCCCTGCCAGCGCCAGCCTCACTTTCACATTGTGTATTTAGACGGACGCGATTAGTCAACTTTGAGGTGAAAATCTTTTCTCAAAAATAAAGCATTTGAATTAGAATGATACTTGAATGAAACAAATGTCCATTTGAGAAACGCGCCGTGTCTCTAAGCATTGCAATACAAAAGGGGAACATTCACTTGATAATCGTTTTGCACTATTTTAGCCACAAATCCCCCTAAGAATTTCGGAAAGTGCCGTTTAACGTTACTTTCGCAGAACTAGTACCTTCCACACTAACAGGGCCCTTGCTTTCTTTCGACATTCTGCGCAACCCCCGAACGATCGCTGCTCATCAGCAAATGCTTTCACGTGGTGTATTAAGAAGAGATACCATGTGTTGATTGATAGAATTCACTTTGATTACGATAGCACACAACATTATACGAGTGAGAAATTCGTTGTAAGCAGACAAAGAATCATAGCATTGCAACCTCTGACATGAACGTTGCATCAAGGATTTCTGATTCTAACACAGTGATTCAATGGGACTGCTCCATAACGCTCACTATGTTTGTGGAAGAAAGACTTTTGTACGAACGCAACGAACGTTATTTTAGAAATTTACACAGTGAAGCAATGGGACTGAACGCACAGTAAATCCCGCTTAAAACATTGGCTCACGTGTTCAGTTCACCAGATCAACTCACTTGCTTTGTTGTATTGATAGCTACGTACTGAAGAACAGTATAGTATTATTGTACAACGGATTGCTGCGCGATGCATCCGTAAATTCAATCATGAACCACTTTGATTTAGTTTTGATAGTGATAACTCGGCAGGAAGAAAGCTTGATGAATCAGTCTTTTATGGAAATATTTTTGTAAAGTTCTACTTGATAACTTTTGGTTATACTTTAGGAGGGGGATTGTCATTATTTGCAGAAATTATTTTTGCAATCTTCATTACAATTCTGAGTGCTCTTGTCATCTTGTGGGGTCTAGCTCCGGTGCGGACGTGCGGCGCTGATTTATTTTCTGTCCCATAATTATCGATATCGGACACTAAATTTGCAGAGAGGTTATTTCTTTTTTTGTTTACCGATTTGGTGAGTGCGGGGTGACTAAATGTTACAAAAAATTCTGAAACGGGAGGCAGGGATTATCAGAAGACTTCACTTATGTCAATGCATGGTATTTTTACGGATATTTTGCATGTGATAAAAATCCTACTTTTTTAACTCTTCTGGTACCGGTACTACGGTATTACCGGTACCATTTGTGGCGGTACCGACGGTACCAATTATCAGTGATACCGTGAAACCCTAGTACTGAAGCAATTTCACTGTATTAAGAATGTCTTAAGTGCATAAAAGTGCATTTGATACAGTATTTATGTTGATTTTGGTTTGAAGTTTTGCCCTATAACATTTAGTGCCAGTATTAATATGCATAAGAGTAAGTGGGTAGAACAAAATCTGAAAGCTGTTCATCAGGCTGACATGTTAGTTAATTTATCTTTGTCATAGGTATGCTGATTTTGCAATAAGTATCTTGACCTATAGCTTTTCATGAAATATATTTCCTATTCTTAAGTGGAAGTTTCTAGCAGTGTCTGGAACATGTGAGTTAAACAAAGGCTGTATGAGGGTTATTTGGGGACATAGTCTGAACATATTGGAGAAAGCTTCCATGCCCACAAAGCAGAAGAATTGTTCAGTGGGGAACTTCATAAGTGTTAACTTTGAACAGATCAAGTGCTCTGTATGATGCCCAAAATTTTTGTTTCTTCCATAACCCTAAAGAAAAGATGAAGATAACATTAAATTTAGTATCAAAGATTGTTAAAAGTTACGGGCAAACCTTGTGCCACTGTCCTCATAAGGACATGTAAGTGGGAACTAGATAATTAAATATAGAACTGGTAATTAGTTTTATAAAAATAACTAAATAACTGATCATTTGGATCAAATACCCTTGAGCATGCTTAAACTGAGATTGTCTAATTGAATGAATCAAATTGTAACTAACCCACCAGAGTCTGTGAAAATTGCTGGTCACTGTTATCTTTTACCTAATTTATCACATTTGACTGCCACAGTGTCCTGAGGGGTTTTCTCATTGAATCATACAGCTCAATGGATTTAACCATTTCCTACCTGTCTAGAGACAGGTCGGACACTTATTTAGCCCTCTCAGTAAGGCTTGTTTTTCAGAAAGTACTGTAGTTCATGTAATCAAAACAAGCATAATAGTAACCACTGTGTATCAAACAAAGGACACTTGACTTGTCCCCTGTTAAGTGGTGTTCCTACAAGCAGACAATTTAAGGCAAATTACAAATCTTGTTGATTTCTGGATTAACGGGGTTCCCATTTTTTGTTAATTTCCAAGGACATCGTAGTCATTGGGAAGGGCATTACACCAAAAAACAAATACAAAAGGACCACCACTAATAGCCAAGGTTACACCTTTCTGTTGAGATGTCTCTTCTGTATGCAATTTATGGATGACTGTTAGTATTAGGGCTTGTTCTAACACTTACCTCAATGCAGTCAACTTTTTGGATCATAGAGACATCATTATATAGAGAGCCATCCTCAGTACCTGAAATTTTAATTCAAAGGAGCATATGTTTCAAAAATACCTCTTTATCAAGTTAATAGACAACATAGTTTACCAGCATCATAACTGCGTGGAAGATTTCTCTTGTTTGTGGAGGTCAAAGGTTGGGGTCACAAAAGGGCACAACCTTGTAGACATGACATTTTTATGTGGTTATTGAACTAGGGAGGGATCTCATACTCAGTTTGTGAATTGCCCATATTTAGCATTTTGATGGTCTTTTAGGTAGTTGCTCCCTATTGTTTTAAGTGAGGGTGAAAGGTCATTTTGGGTCACATGATCTCAACAGTTTTTGACCTTACTAGTATACCTCAGTATTTGTGAGGGATCTCATGCTTGTCATGTGGGCATCCATGTTCATTATTACAATATATTAATCACATGGCAAGGAACCACTAAGCCTTTAATTTGGCTTTCTAGTGAATATAAGAGATGAAGCTCCAAAATGTGGAATTTAATTATACCTTAAAAAAGTGATGGTCAAAAGTACTGTGTTATTCCCTGTTTTGAGTAAATTGAATTATTTGTAAGTCCATTCTTTAATTTTTCTCACATTTCTGATGAAATCAGCTAAGCATGGATCAAACAAGTCTGTTTTGCTTCATGTTACTTCCAGTTCTTGACATAAATGTATGTATGTTCTAAAATTTTCCTCAAAGTATACCTTTGTTCTAACATCCTGTCTTTTGTTTCAAATTCAGGCTGGTCTGTACATTGATTGACAGTCCTGCATAGTTTATTCCTGTTCATGTATACTTTTTAAGTTGTTGTACTTCTCAAGGTGTCAGGTCCCTATTTCATCACATTTCACTTAACATCTAAAAAAAAATCAAGGTCCAAGGATACACCAGGAAGCAACTGATAAGGTGCTCCATGCGTCTTTCTTTCATCGTGCATATTTACTTTTTGAATTGGTTCTTAAATTCTCCCTTTCTTGTATCGTATGCTTTGTTTTATCATATCATGCAGATTCGCTTTTAGTTTGCAATCCTGCATAGCTCAGTCAGTTTTTTTACATGTTTCAAGTTGGTCTTTTTAATGTTTTATGAAGGTTTAAGGTCTTTGAATAGTATGCAGTACATTCAAATCAGATTTAAAAGCAGCTCAGTTATGTCCTGTCCTGAGACTTTTGGTACTGTATATTTTGGGCCATCTTTAGCCTTGTGGGCAGTCATGCTAGTGTAGAAGGTTTAATACAATAGTTACTACAGTATTTGTCAAGTAGCAACCCCTTGGTGTGAGAACTTGAGAGTTGGGGTTTGTGAAGATGTTTTAAAAGAACATGTACAGTATGAGAATTTTGACTGGATGAATGGAAGAAATTTGACCTTTAATACTGACATAAATCAGCATGTTGTAGCAGAACTGACATGCACAACATATAATATTAAATAAATAGTAAATCTTTTGGTCTTCAAGAAAAAATGTCCACATTATGGCTGTTTTTGTTTAGAGTGTACTGTACCTACTGTAAGTCTTGAGTTTTAAAGATTGCATTGAGAGGTGGCAAAATAAGTTAATCATTCAACTGGTCTTTTGTCATAGGTTAATTTCCATAGATGAGATATCAAAGGTTGAAAATTTATTTACTTTAAACAAAAAAAGTTCATTGTATAGACCTAATTTGTGGCTTTCTTGTTTTACATTCATAGTACAGGTCTGTTTTATTTGCCTTTAAAGTTAAAAATGTTTGTATGACCTTGAGTGCTTCCCTTTTTGATTCCTTACCAAAGGCAGGCAAGGAATTTTTGTGATGGTGATGTCGTGTGTGTGTGTGTGCATGTGAATGTGATGTGTGCACCTATAAGCGACGCCTTGGCGGGTACAGGCCACTCACAAGAGCTCAAGCCTTGCACATCTTTCCTTGCATATGGGGAGCTCGTTACTGGCGTAGCTACTGGAAAATTCAGACACTGCAATGAGCTAGCTCTGTCATGTGATGTGCAAGGGCCCACCTGGGATTCACATGCTCCATAACTTAACCCGCTAACAGGTAATTCTGACCATTTCCTTACGGGGAACAGCTCTCTGCCCCCTGTAAGACTTTTAGTAAGGGTATGTGCTATGTGTATGTGTGTGTACGTGATGCTTTTACTTGTAAACATATCTCATAAGGGGAAGTGCGACTAATCTCATATCTGGTGTGTGGTTGACAATATTGAGTAGATGATCCCTATTGCCTTTGGTGTAGGTAAAAGGTCATTTGGGGTCATGAGAGGTCAAAAGGTTAAAACCTTGTAAGCATGATATTGCAAGAAAGGTGCATGTGACTATGCTGATATTTGGGTGTGTGGGTTGGTTGTATAAAGTAGATGATCCCTACTGATTTTTGTGAAGGTCAAAGGTCATTTTGAATCAGGGATGTCAAAGTCTGGCAAGCTTATTTGTATAGTATTTCAAACTTTCCTTCTTACTTTTTGAAACATCCTTCGAGCCCTTCCTTAATTATTACTTCTTCTCGCCTCACAGACACTTGATGTAGTCATATTTCACATTTGATGAATTACCAGATACACCAAAACCCACAGAAAGTTATGGAATGCTTGGAGTTAGCTAACAGGCCAGTCAAATATGTCTTGATTGAACACAATGAGAGCATAGATTTCCTGAGGGTTCAGATCATGTTACAAACTCAGTTACCAGTTACCCCCCACACTGCCTTTGATCTATTGGGTGTCTGTGTTGCATTCTTAAGAAGTGACATGAAGGCATGAGAGTTGTTCAATGCCATTATGAATGCTGGCATGAATGACCTATCACTAAACAGTCTGAAACCTGACCTTTGAGAGGCAAATGGGGTTTTTACTTGATGTTACAGTATTAACATCCACAGTTTATAACCAGCCTAAGGCTTATTGGATTTTATCATATTTTTATTGATTTTATCATTGAAGTGACTATAAAGTGTAAATGCAAACATCAAGTAGAAGCCCCAGTAATTATTGTCCCAGAATTGGGGTTTTAGACTGTTAGTGGTAATTGATTTGGATAAGGGCTTTTTTAAGTAATGTATGCCTTGTACTGAGGAGCTCAACTGGAAAAGGCACCATGATTGGCTGGACTTGAACCAATTGGTTTAATAGGCCATATAACTCCATCTACAGTAACTATCCAACTTACTATCTCAAAATTGACTCATGACCCCTATTCAAAACAAAAAAAAATGGCTTCTAAGTTTTTTTTATTAGAGTACTAGCCTTGGCATTAAGTATTATTTTGCAGAAACCAATTTTGCAGCCCATACCCTCCATCCGTAATGTGAGTTGATTGTTCAAAAAGAAAGAAAATTGTTCTGTTTGCAAAAAAAGGATTTGAATATTTTGTCAACTTCAATCAGAAATATAAGAAAATGTACCCTGAAGTGCAAATGCTTTTTGAGTTTGCAGTAAATGTTTCTTCAACAGCATCTTTTTATGTTTCATGAAATTCTTCATCCCCAGCGAATCCAGCTCGTGAAATGGCAAAGACAACAGGAAAACTTAACAATGGCCTACCCCAGCATCCACCAAAGAGATGTAAATCAGAGTTAGATTCATTTAGAAGAAGCCTGCCAATTTTTCCCATGCAGGATGAAATCATCAGAATGATAACCAACAATAGAGTCTCCATCATTGCAGGAGAGACAGGATCTGGCAAAACTACACAGGTACAGGAGGATGTTTGAACTCGTTGTCCTAAGAATGCATTTGTGCTTTTTTCCTGTTTTCATGAAATTGAAGGTAGCAATTCAAGCACTTGGAAGACTATACAGAATGAAGTGTAAGGGCTTGACACTTCATAAACCTGAGAAATGGTATATGCACCATATTAAAAGATACTTTTTTATATTTTAAAATGGCCTGAATTCTGGTAAAAAATAATACTTAAAACCATTGAGATCCAGAAGGAGCTAATTTCTGTCAGTGCACATTATTCCATATACAGTTCAGTGGACTGGCCTTTTGACATTATATTCACATCTTAGTTTGTTCAATTTTTATAGCTGTCATATTGCAGCTTGTTGTGATCATTGTCCATGCTTTATGGTAAATGTGATCAAACAGGTTATCAAGGTTAGAAAAAGGTTGTTCAATAACTCCATTTTTGTTTGCATAAAAGATGTTTACATTACCATCCCACATCTTCTCCATTTGCTACCTGTAATCATGAATAGCACTGTATGTAGTTCTTGATATATCTGATTAAGGTTTTTTTTTTAAAGAAAAAGATAAATCACGTGCACTGTGTGCTACCTGTTAAACACGTGTAAAATCTACTTTCATATAGGGTGGCACCATAAAGATTGTATGGTTAGAGCATGCTCATTCTTGAGTATGCCATGGTTCCCATGGAAAACCAGAAAAAATCATGAAAATTTGCAAAATCCTTGTGATGCTTTGAAAAGGCTTAAAATTCAGGGAAATTGTGTAAAGTCTTAAAAAGTCATGGACATTTTCACAAAGTGACAAATGAATGTACCATCCCCCATTCATAATGTTAAATGTACAATTCTCAGTTGTGTACATATTGAAATATCAATTTTTGTTGTTGTATGTAAAAACTTTATGTAAGACATTATAAGGGAGATCTTGGAAATTATTTGTTCCTAGAAAAGTCATGAAAAAGTACATGACCAGCTTTTAACCAGTAGATTTAGGTAGCACATTTTAGCCCTTTTTGTCCCCACATCACTGTTGCTTTATTCCTTTTGCCTCTTTTGCAAAACCTTGAGCTTGGATTTTTTTTCCTTGCAAATACACCATGCTCATTGAAGTGTAAGATTTTATTTACTACCTATGAGAATGGATACATCTAGGCAGAGATTGTTGCATACAGGCTACTGCAACCTGATGCAGCTAACTGAATATGGTTGGTTACTTAATAGGCAAACTGAGAGGCATCTCAGGTGCATGATTGCAAAATGGGAGATGCAATGAACCAATTAATACCATAAAAAAATAAGTGGAAAACCACCCTGGCAGGCTAATGGCATTTTTTTTGTTTTTTTTGTTTTTTGTTTTTAAGAAGATACCTTGTACTCTTTTAGGTAAAACCTAGGATTGATGTCATAGAAAATGATTTTGCAGAACGTAATAACTACAGCAATCAAAAATTAAATTTAACTGACAAGGTGGGCGTCAAGTGTAATGTAAGGTGAAGTGTCAAGTGCAGCTCATTGAGTACATGCGGTTGCAATGCGCATTTAAGTATGTTTTACACAAAGGCATGTGTTTGTATCTATAAAATCTTCATAGTCTCATCTTCTGTTCATCTACTCCGGTTAGGAAAATGTACAAGTAGTAATATTTTACAGGGCTTTACTGACATGACTTCTTTCCTGCTTGCCAAAGGTATGTTGTTTTTGTGTTGGGATAGTTAAAATGCAGTGCACCTGGTCCATTGGGCCACTAAAATTTTAAAATTATCATTTTTACAATTTGAAAAATACCTCAGAGAGTAAGAGACCCAGATAACCACACAACACAGGTAATAGTTATGTAGTGTACTGCATGTGTTTCATATGCTCAGGGTTTCTTTATTGTTGCCTCACTGTATAAATACAGTGCAGTAGCTACAGCAAGTCCAACCTCAGTCAGTTCATGGGGCTTTATGTTTTATAAGAAATAATTTTTTTTTTTGCAAACATGAAAATTGAATATATAAAAAAAAAAACGTTTTGCAAATTTGGAGATGGAAAATAAGTGATGGCTATCACAACAAGAATTTCAAAGTTTTTTTGACCAGTAGTTGGAGTACTCATGAAATGTGACATGTGCAAGTGTCAACAATGCAACAAGATCTTCTGCATTAATGTGTCATCCCCACATGGTTCAGAAAGGTTGTCAGATTCTCCAGTCTACAGACTGAGAAACTATAACATAGCCATGTCGAAGAATTTTGTCCATGGCAATGTCACCTTTGAAGAATGTGAAATTTTTCACACCTTCCAGAAACTGCTATCTCAATTACAATTTAAAGAATAGCAAAGGAGGAAAGAAATCTCATATGTGGAACTTTTCTTCCACATGGAATAAACCTTCGTCCTGTAAAGAAAAAAGCAGTCAGACTTCAAACGAAACTCAATATCACAGTATGTATCTGTTAAAATGAGAGACTAACCATGCAATCAGAAATGGTGAAATCTACTCTACCCCTACTAAAAACCTCATCTATTTTTAGTGTGAACCATCCCCTCTATCATAATTAGTCTCAGTAAAAATATGACATAGAAATGATGCTGGAACCTCTTCTAAAGACTCTGGAGATTCCCTAAATTTTGATTACAGCAAAATTTTGGGGGAAGTGGCAGTAACATTATCTTCAATGCTTAAGAGGAAATTATACCAAGGGTGAAATTAACTCGGTGCCAGGTACTGTTTGACACTCATTTCCTGAAAGAACCATGCTTTTTAGACCAAAAAAGAAGGTTACCAGATACCAGTTTCTAATTTAAAGTAGCACCTGTCATTATTGGATCCTGTTATAGTATATGGATATGATTCTAAAATAAGTTAATGAAGGTTTTTTCCATTTTTTATCAATCATATATAAGGATGCTTCAGATGCAATTCACAAGAATTCTCACAAAAACAGGGCAAAATGTAAATTTGTGCATGGTTTTAGAAAAAAATGGAACAATAATGACAATTGACAATGATAATAATGACAATTTAGTAAAGTGCCGGTATCCGCCAAGAAGATGCTCATGGCGCTGTCACAGTCCAACCATAACAATTATAAGAACAGGTGAGTCTTAAGTTTTTCTTTAAAAATATTCAAAGAGGTTGCAGAAAGAATAAAAAAAATGAAGATTGTTCCAGAGTTTGGGTGCGACAAAAACAAAAGACCTACCTCCCTTCTTATTTTAGCTACGTGCTCCTTAAGAAGACTTTGGGATGAACTCCTAAGATCTTTATGACTGGGAGAATATGAAGTCAATAGTTCATGCAAATACACAGGTTCCGAAAACTTAAAGTTTTAAATACATAAAGTAATAATTTGAAGTGAATTTGCATTTCAATGGGAAGCCAATGCAGTTCTGTCAGTACTGGAGTTATATGAGAAGATGATGGAATCCTAGTTATTAATCTTGCAGCAATGTTCTGAATACGCTGAAGACGGCTGATTTGAGTTTTGGAGATGCCATAAAGTAGGGAATTTCCTACATCTAACTTCGACATCACAAAGGCATGAACCATTGTTTTAGCTGTATCATTGTCAATATGATTGCTAATCCCACTAAGCATTGCTTATGTGTTCAGTCATAAGAGAATTGTACCTTTGAACCATTGACATTTACACTCTGACCTTTGTTTCTGAAACCAGCAGTGCAATTAAATGACCTATTTTTATGGTTACCCCCAAGACCTACCATTTATGCACTACAGTGCATAAGTGGAATTGTTTGTCTAGCTGACAGACTTTTTTGGAGGGGACCTTAAAAGTGGAAGTATTTTAATCTGTAATACATAAAGTTGCTGTGGTTTGCATTAAAATGCTGTATGAGTTGCACTTCAATAAATTTAGCGAACATTTGTTTTGTACTGAAAATAGTGCACCACAAAGTATGTACTGTATGACAAATATGGAAGTACAGAAAAATTCTGTTAAGTATAATTCTGAGCTCTAAATAGTTTGGCTGCAAACATTTACATTGTCTTTTCTTCAGGTACCACAGTTTATTTTGGATTCTTGTAGTGATCACCATGAGTCTTGTCGCATTATCTGCACCCAGCCTCGGAGGTTATCTGCTCTCTCTATCTCACAGAGAGTTGCTGCTGAGAGAGGTGAAAATGTTGGTCAAACTGTTGGATACCAAATTAGATTGGAGAGCCGGTGAGTACTGTGGTTTTAATGCTGATCGAATATAAACTTTTACTTTATGGGTCTTATCTTTTCCTCAGAGAGAAACTGATAGGAGAAACCTTCTACATTTTTGCAACAACCTACATTTCAGCTCTTGCCTCTGCTCTGCATAATGACAGTATGATATCACTTCATCAGCAAAACATTTTCTAGCTCTTATTGAAAGGAACCTTTACTCTCGACCCAGTAGTGTTAAGACTAATGTCCACCCCTCACAAGTTAGACGTTTATCGGTTTCAATGAAAAGAGAAACCTATGCATTCATGATGGTGTGCGTATGTATGTGTGTGTGTGTATGTGTGTGTTTGTGACACTTTGCTTGTTTACACGATATCTTGAGACAGGAAGATCTGACAGTTCTCAAACTTGGTACACAGAAATCCCATACTGAGAGGAAGAACCCTATTTATTTTGGGTGAGGTCAAAGGTCATCTGGGGTCCCAGGGGGTCAAAAACCAAAATCCTTGTTTGCACAATATCTCAAGATAGGAAACTTGGATTAATTTCAAACTTGATATGTAGATGCGTTATGATGTAACAAAGAACCTTATAGATTTTGGTGGAGGTCAAAGGTCATTTGGGGTCACGTGGGGTCAAACCCCCAAATCCTTCTTTACACGATATCTCATGGTTGAAAACTTGGATTGATTTCAAACTTGATATGCTGATGCGTTATGATGTAGCAAAGAACCCTATTGATTTTGGTGAAATTCAAAGGTCATTTGGGGTCACATGGGGTCAAACCCTAAAATCCTTGTTGACACGATATCTCATGGTAGGAAACTTGGATTAATATCAAACTTGATATGTTGATGCGTTATGATGTAAGAAAGAACCCGATTCATTTTCGTGGAGGTCAAAGGTCATTTGGGGTCACATGGGGTCACATGGGGTCAAATCCTTGTTTTCACTATATTTCAAGGTAGGAAACTTGGATTCATTTCAAACGTGATATGTTGATGCATTTTGATGTGAGGAACAACCCAATCAATTTTGGTGGAGGTTAAAGGTCATTTGGGGTCAAATGGGGTCAAATCCTGAAATCCTTATTTATACTATATCTCAAGGTAGGAAACTTGGATTAATTTCAAACTTGATATGTTGATGGGTTATAACGTAAGAAAGAACCCAATATATTTTTGTGGAGGTCAAAGGTCCTTTGAGGTCACATGGGGTCAAACCCTGAAATCCTTGTTTACACTATATTTCATGGTAAGAAACTTGGATTCATTTCAAACTTGATATGTTGATGGGTTATAATGTTAAGAAGAATCCCATGTATTTTGGTGGAAGTCAAGGGTCGTTTGGGGTCACCTGAGGTCAAACCCTAAAATCCTTGTTTACATGATATCCCATAGTAGGAACTTGGATTAATTTCAAACTTGCTACGATGATGCGTTATGATGCAAGAAAAAAACAGTCCTATTTTTGTAGAGGTCAAAGGCCATTTGGGTTCACATGGGGTCAAACCCTGAAATCCTTGTTTACATGATACATCATGGTATGAAACTTGGGTTCATTTCAAACTTGATATGTTCATGCAGTATGATGTAAAGAAGAATCCTATATATTTTGGTGGAGACCAAAGGTCATTTGGGTTCAGGGGACAAATCCTGAAAACCTTCTTAACACAATATTTCAAGATAGGAAGCTTGGATTGATTTCAAACTTGATATGTTGATGCGTTATGATGTGAATCCTATTGATTTTGGTAAAGGTCAAAGGTCGTTTGGGGTCATAGGGGGTCAAACTCAGGAAAACCTGTTTAGGATAGCTCAAGGTACGAAATATGGATGGCTTTCATAATTAGTATGTGGATGAATTATGGTGAGAAGATTGTCTGTATAAGGGGCTGATCAGTTAGATGTTGACCTCATCACTACAAATTTTATTGCAGAGTTTTAAGTTGGAAATGGTCCTATATTACAGAATGGTATGTCTACTTACATAAATGAGCAAGAAAAACACCTGACAATGTCCGCATAACCTGGGAGATTCCATTTTATCAATGGGGTTATGAAATTGTGTGTCATGGATGGACATATGCAACTTTTACATTTTAAGATGGTAATTATTTAATTCATAAACCATTCAGAGATTTGTCTTATTTTAATTGATGGAAGAACCCTGTTCCATGGGCACACTGAAGAAGAAAGAAATACCTTGAAACTAAATGTATGTTTTCACATGACAGTTCGGGTCGAACGAAGCCGTGTCCGTCCATGACATCAGAATGGAGGTTTTTTTTTTCATTATGCACAGTCATGAATAATTTTTGGGGAAAACATGCTCAAGTATCAATCTTTGGTATGTCTTTTTATGTGATAAAATTTGAGCAAAATTAATTAATATCACATGCATCAAATTCATAATATAAATTTTGTCATGGACGGACACTCCATGAAATGTCCGTCCATGACAAACTTACAGTCCTGTGCCAAATATACTTCTTTCATAATTGGTCAGGCAAAACCTTCACAGAATATGTCTCTGGAAAACCTGTTAACATAAGTTTACCTTTACCTTGGGGCCAAAAGCAATGTGACCACTCTGAAAAGCCTTCCACACATCTTCCCTCTATTGATAAATGCAGACTTATCAAATTCTTGAAACAAAGTTGTCTACATATTCATTCAGTTTTGTAATCTTTCACAACTATGTAATGCTTTCTGGAATTTCAACTGATTCCTGTGCTCTATTTGAGATAGCTGCCACAAAGAGTACTGTAAGACAGGGAGCCAGTGTCCAGCATTGTGGGAATACTCTACCCTCCTCATAGTGTTCAAGGGTCAGTAACTAGAGAGACATTCACTTTCAACATTTCAGCTGCCGAGAAGAAGTTCCATGAAAGTTTTCTGACTGAATGAACAACCAGACTTTTCACCATTATGACATTTCTAAGTACACTGTTGACTCTTACTGTTGATGTTCTGGAATTTTTTTTAGTATTCTTGAGCATTTTTAAGGATTTTGGTACAAATGTTCCAGAGATATTACGGTTCTGTGAAAATGTTGGTTTGAACAATTTTTACCTTGTACTAAATCAGTGCTACTCAACCTTCATGATCCACTTCCCCACTTGGGAAAATTTTTTTCCACCATTCACCCCTAGAACTATAAAACATCAAATTAGTTAAAACTAAAACATGCTAGTTCAGATGCAAACAACTTACTGTTTTTTTCGAATCACGCTTCATCTGCATATTTAATTGAAAATGTTTTGAAGGGAAGATTGTATTCCTGTGCATTTCTCAGTGAAGAATTTGCACATCAACAATGAACGAAAGGCTTTCACAACACAGCCAGCAGGCCTACTCAACTTGCACTGCATTTGTAGGTAAGCCACAAACAGTGCACCAAGTACTGTACTTTGTTGACAAAATAACCTCTAATAAACGTCCCCCTTTTGAAAAATGCGAAGACCCCAGGGTGTTAATTAGGCTAAATATGGTAAGCACCCCATCTTGCTCAGTCAATTTTTTTCTGCTATCAATTTTTCAGTTGTAGGAATGCCCGATAGTGTAGACGATCTTTGCCATAGGTAACAGTCCATTCATACAACTAGAGAGCTGATGTTGAGAATATATCTCTCTAAACACCAACTATGTACAGTTATAACCACTTTATTCTGAATGATAGCTACCAGTCAGATGAAGCTATGAATTTCCAATACTGAGTATGAAAACTCAATTCATGCAAATTTTTCCCTATTCACAAAATTCCCCCTTTGTGTATAATTCATCCCCAGTTTTCCAAATTTCACCCCCGAGCATTTCGAATTCACCCATGCGGGTGCACTTGGACTCCAGTTGAGAAGCACCATTAACTAAATTCATATGTTGTTGGTACTGTAAGTAAATTTATTGAAGGGTTATGGTAGTTCCAACTTCAATGTTAACAGTAGCTGAAATGTTCCGTAAATGTAATCCGCCATTTTATTCCTATTTCCCTTCATCACTTTTTGACTGTGTCCGTCCATGACAAAAAGGTGTCCGTCCATGACATATTTTTTGTTTTAGCACATGTATATCTAAGAGTAAATTGAATTTTTAAAACTAATTTCATGAATACAGTGTAGTAAGTAGTTGTCTTCCATCTGGTCACATTTCATGATTTTTAATTTACATCGACCGCTATGTTGACTTTGCTGTCCGTCCATGACGTCTGTCCATGACGCCAAAATTAGCATGCAATTTCTCCCTAATACCCATGAGTGAACACTGTTGGAGAGTCAGCAATGGCTGATGATTAAGGGGAGAAACATAGCTTCAGTTACCATCAGGAATTAATTTTGAACTGACACAAGTTTAGCTAGAAATTTAAAATGAATACCAAAATGTGGAATTGTGTGAATTTATCTAGTCCGTCCATGACGCGGCGGTTTTGATGTTTCTATTTTTAGTAACATGTTGGTGCAGAAACATTTCTATGATATTGTGATAGTTGGTAGTGTTCTTCCATATGACACCCATAAATGAAATAAAAAAACAGAAAAAGTAATTTTGGCAGCCCTTCATTTTATCAAAAAATGGAAAATGTCCGTCCCTGACAAACTGATCAGGCCCATAAGGTTTTTTTTGTGGAGGTAAAAGGATATCTGTGGTCATGATTGGTCAAACTTTGAAAAACTTGTCAAAATGGGATATCTCAAGGTAGAAAACTGGGATGGATTTCGTAATTAGTATGCGGATGTGTTAGGCGAGTTGAAAGTACTGTACCTTTTGTTTTTGGTGGAGGTCAATGGTCATCTGGTATCACCTGGCATCAAACTCTGAAAACCTTGTTTGCAGAATATCTTAAGGCACAGTATGAATTTTGGCTTTTTGAATATAGAAATGTTTTGGTTAAAAGGAAAACCAGTTACAGGTAGAGTCAAAGGTCACTTTGGGTCACCAGTTGTTACAAGAAATGTAGCATTTTATTGAAAAGAGCATGTATGTATCATCGAAACCTCAATGCATTTTTGCATTCTGGTTGGAGTATTCTTCATCTATTTGGGACCCTTACATGGCCTCTCATATCCAATAAAGTGGATCAAATTCAATTCAGGGATGCTAGATTTGTTTATGATGAGTATTCCCCTCATAGACTGTGGTTTCACATACCCACGCTTGAGGTAGCACCAGTTACCCAGCGCTCGAGTAACGTGACAATGTGGGTCAAAGCGGGGTCAGTGTTTAAATATCAATCCACCTAAAGTCGCTGGGTTATGCAGTTTTAAACAGCGTTTTTTTTTTAATCAAGGAAGGTCACAGGTGTTTTTGGTGCTGATGACAGGTATTTTCTAACATTTTACAGTAATTGGTGTGTGAAATATTTGACTTTGTTATTATGGTAGCACTACCCAATCAACTAAATGCAGGGTATGTGAAAACACTGACTGGAAAACACAGGGTTTAAGCTGTGGTTTTGCCTTATTGTAAACACAAGGTAACAACTTTTGGAGAAACCAAGCCTATAATAGTTTGGCTGAAGTGCTTAAATACCTTGGGTGGGATAGTTCTGAAGGCAAACAAATTTTCAACTCCCATACAATTCTCCACCAAGCCAGATTGGGCTTCCTAGCCTTGCCAGTTAACAACCTGCATTGGGTCTGGCACTCTTCAAGGTAACATCATTTCAACAGCTTCATAAACATACCAACCATGCAACAAAGACTGCTACAAATATAATTTTTTTACCTTTACCATCAGAGACTGGAACTCATTCCCCCCAAAATATTATAGATCTTGAGGACCTTAAGAAATAGATCTGAGCCTTGAGGTTTTTCAGACAAGATTACTAATTCTACTTGTGCTGAATCAAACCTGTATGTGGGTCATTCCATCAGGTTGGGACACAAGGTGTGACATAGAAGTGAAAATTTCAAATTGCTTGAAATATCATTATTTCACAATAGAGCATACTATACAGACATTACTTTCAATATAAAAAACTTTCATTACTGTAGAAATACTGAGTTCTTCATAATGGTCCATAAAAGGTAGGCGTGTCAACTATTTGTGCTGATGTAACATGGACACCAATTTCAGGTTTGAAGTTGGGTAATCAGCTTGTGTCACATTTAATATTGCAGTTTCTTTCCCAAAAATATTGCAACTGATTAGTTACTTTTAAATAAGGTATTTCCATGAAAATGGGTTTCTACAAAAATTGTGAAAATTGCAAAAAATAAACTAGGCAAAATACTAAGATTTTTGTGTAGCTTAAAAACTAGAAAACTTTAATAATGGACAAGTTGTGTGCTATAAATAACATTATATTTAATTTGTTTATAGCCTGGGATAGTACAGATTTAATTTAAGCAAATTTATTTTGCAACTTCTCCTAAATCTTCAGAAATGAGTCTAAATATGGTGGAGCGCAGTTGTAACGTGGACACCGTGTCCATGTTACATCATGTGTAAAATATAGATAAAACAGACACTTATTTTAAAAAGAACAGCACTATTAGGCTACTCTAAAATCAGGTGGGAAGTTGTGTAATATGTTTGTACGCAAAACATGTCACTTCAACTGTATACAAGGAAAATGTCAAACAAAAGTGTAGTTGTTATGGTGCAGATATAACGTGGACACCGTGTCCAGTTTTACAATCACCAATAAAAGTTACCTTTAACATATTTAAAACACAAATCTTTTCATATTTTGTATCCACAATGTAATTGCACTCTATTTTAATTGATATAAGCAGGTTTATATTTCAAATTGTGTTCAATTGTAACATTTATCCAGCTAAACCACAGTTCTGATGTAACGTGGACACTGAAAATCTAAAATGGCATAATTAACACACGAAACAAATTTAAGTCTATTTTGTGCATTTTTTGTAACTCTTGTGTCCTAATATTTGTAAGAGGAATAGTATAATGTATCTTGTACAGCTTGTTTAAAAGTTATGGAACAAAATTGTCCCAAAATTGCGCTGATGTAACGTGGACACTGTGCTGCAAAATGACCCTCTTTTGCATCATATTTGAAAAAATTTAGCCGTCTCCCATCTCTTTGCATTATTTTTCCAGAAATCAAGTCAGATATGAGAAATTCAAGTCAATTCAGGCTTCTTTTGAAGAAAAGAGAAAATACTACACCTTAAGAAAAAATGTTACAAAAGTGGACACCGTGTGTTACATCATCACACTCGTGTTTGATGAACTCAAACATGAATTTTAAAGTTAACAAGACAGACTTGACTTACCATGAGCATTTTCCATGGTCTTTTATTCTACTTTATCAGTAAATTGGTGATAAATACTTATTTTTAAGTTTTCACATTTCATGCTTAAGTCTGCATATTCAAATGTTACACATGTTACATCTGAAAAAGTCTTCTCTAAGGTCATGTTTTATAAAATATCACCAAAATATGATGAAAAATCTCATTACATTTGGTACCAAAATAAAGGTCTTTCTGTGCTTTATAAGTTGCAACCATAAATTACAGGAAACTTTCTTTGCATTTTCTAAGAATATTAAATCTTATCAATGAAACTGCAAAATATGCACTGTGTCCCAACCTGGTGGAATGACCCATGTATGTGTGACTCCACCAGAAGTGTTGTACAATTTCCTTCCAGTTCCATGTCCAGATCCTCCTGTTTATCTCCTCCCTATTATACTGCTTGTCACTGCATCCGTAACCATGGTAATTACTATTTTAAAGTGTACCTCAAGTCAAAAGATTCAAATATATAGTCCAACTCCCATCTTCACAGGACATTCTTGAACTGAGGTATAAAATGTTGAACTTTATTCACTTAAAACAGATTGGTACATTGTGCAATAATTTCTGACTTTCTTATTGTACAACTCACATTGCCTGCTTTACTTTCCTTGAATAATTTAACATGCTTTCATGACCTTGAACACTTCCTGTTTGCTTGCAGACGATGTTGCACAGAGAGGGCTTAATTAATTACATCACTTCATATGAGTAAGAGTGCTATCACACCATGTCACAAGGTGCAGTAACTTTCAGAAACACAAAGAAATACAAAGATTGTAATTTGAGTAGTACAAGAATGACGTCTCAAATTGAATAAACTTCACCATTTTATATCTCAGCTGAGAAATGTCCTATGAAGATGGGAGTTGGACTGTTAGCTTAATTTTTCATGTCCCTTGATATATATTTTTTAATTTTTCGACTTGAGGTACACTTTAAGATTAGCTTGTATTCAGTTCTGTAATTGTAAAACAGGAAGTCATTGTTTGAAGGAAATGCGTTGCTTGAAGGTGAGGTTGTATCAAGCAAAGTATGTTCTTTGTGTCGTCTTCAAATTTCTCCAAAGACTTACAGTAAGATCACCTATAGTTGTCACTGTTGACATTCATTGTCTAGATTTCCATTACTACAAGTTTATCTTGTTTTGGCAGTGATACACCTTTGGACAGCTGGTGAGGGCCATGAGAGTATGTCAGTTGAGAACTTGTACAAACATGAGCATGGTTTCAGGAAACTTCCATAAGTTTGAATAGTGTTGACAAAAAATTGACTTGCCTCATTAGCACAATTACATATATGTTTCCGTGTTTAATACTGAAGGGACAACTGCATAGATTGAGCTATTGCAATGAAACAATACTTTCGAGTTTAAAAAGCTCATGCCATTAAAATATTTGATGGCAATTTTGTAAGCACTGTTGAGTTTAAGTCACTTAAAGCAATATACAGAATTAGTAATAGTATACAGTAGTTTGACGGGTGAATGAAATCTTTTTGACCTTAAAACTTAGTTTATTCAAATTACTGAAAAAGTTCCAGTAGTTGTACATCTATTGAGTTGATGAAACTTTTGAAGTCACATTTTAAGTAGTTACAGTACCGTGAAAGATCTCAATTCAATTTATTCCTATGCATGAATTTTTCGAAATATCAGCCCTATTGAAACAAATGTGAGATTACTTGATCAAATTTGCCAGCTGTTGGCTTTTCTTAAATAAATATGACTGTTTGTTTCTATTTATGTTTTTGCTGTTGTTGCTTGTAATATTAAATTATTTCATATGCATTTTTGGCTTTTATTTATGGTCTTGAGAGCTGTAAGGTAATTAAAAGAAAAATGAAGTTGACAGCTCAGTATCAAAATACAGGAGAACATATGTATCCTATGTAACACTTTGTTAAATTGAAAACTTATATCAACTATTGAAATTTTAATAAGAAGCTTGCTTGCTCTTTTCTGATTGAAGAATACCCGCTTGTTCAGACTGCAAGGTTTTCTATAAGAGTGTTGATGTGTAATCTGTGACAATGTCTAATATTACAATTCTCAATACTGTTGTTGTGCAATGTAATCCATGGATATAAGTACGTAAGTCAATGTAAATTGTAAAAATCAGTAAAGGAAGGTGTTACCTGGGAAACTGGCAGAGGTTAAAATGACTTTATCACATCCTTGTATCCATTTAAGTCAGAATTTGCACTGGCAGGTAGAATCTGCTTTTTTTCCAGAGTAATTGGAAGAAACATGATGTAAAAAATGGAAATTTTGAAAATTGCGCTTGTTTGCTGTGATATGAAACATTCAGTTTCCCACCCTCAAAGCGATGCAAACTTCAGTTTTTGCATGTGTGAATGTATGTTTACAATTGCTATCAAATCTTTAACACTGGAATACCCAGTGAATTTCTTTCTTGTATAATACTATCAGATTTCTGATTGTAGGTTTTGAGGTCATGAAGCTGGCACAAATGAAGAAAAATCAGTTTATAACTACCAGATGTATAAGCCAATGAGCCACAACTGGAAAAATAGCCAAGGCCGGCTTGACTTGAACCAGTAGGTTGGAAACTGGGCTGTAAACTCCCTCTAACAAACAATAACTACCAGATGAAAAGAACTGGGAATAATGCATTGTGGCAGAGAAAGTTTCCACAAATCTAATTTAAAAAATTTAAAAAAGAAAAAAAATGAAGTCTTTTAATAAAAGGATTTGATTATTTATAGAGGTGTAGATTTATTTGTGTGCTCAAACTTTAACGTTTCAAATGATGCAAGATCAGGAACTCCTGCCATGTGTAATTTCATAGACAACAAAGATATTCACTGACTTTGTAGATAATTGAGTGGATCAATATTTGTCATTGCTACAGTATTGCTTGTGTGCCATTTGTTGGTACACTTTACCTTTTAACTTTTTTTCAATTCATTTCCCCTTTGTATATGCACACATTTGAGTTTTGTGCATGTATGTGCACCTACTGTACAGAAACCATCATAGCAGGTACAGGCTGCTCTTAAGCCTTGCACATCTTTCCTTGCTCACGTGGGGCTTCTAACTGGCATAACTACTTGAAAATTGGGACACTGCAGTGAGGTCTGTCACATGATATCCAAAAGCCTGCCCTCCCTTCAGGCATTCATGTGCTGCACAAAATAAACGACTAAAGGGGAATTACGATGACTTCCTTACTATGTGCTGTGTGTGTGTGTGTATGTGTGTTTTAAAATCGATTTTCATCACTATCAACCATGTTGAGGAGGTTGGATGATCGTGATAAAAGAAAAGATTCACAAGTATCATGGTTTTTTTAAGTCGTGAATTTTGTGTTGAGATATAAATAAAAACTTCTTTAAATTTTTTCTTTTAAAAGTAAATAGAAGATCATTTTGCTGAAAATACCATATTATAATAATAATAAGGCCTTGAAGGGCAGTTGTTTTACGACACTAAGCGACCACAAATGTGGGAAAAGTCAAATGGCTTATGAATTACAACTTCACGTCAGGTGGCAACCAATTCAACAATTTGGATCAAATTTGGTATTTTTTTGAAAGGCCAGTTCAGATGGGAAAACCGTAGATTTTTCTTGGATGAAAAACCCACCTTACTTTGACCCGGCCAGGAATCGACCTCCAGACCTCCTGGTTACTAAACTTCATTGCTTCAAATGCCACCGCCTTTATCCACTCAAATTAATTAATCAAATATTAATCAATTGATCAAATATATTAATCAATTCATTAACTTATTGTAAAACACTGCATGGTGGAAGTGAAAATATTCCATGCAAAGGGAAAGAAATATTGAAAGGAACTAATTTGTTAACTATGCGTAGCAAAATTTGATATGCTATTACTTTAGTAATATGCTGTTCATGAATGTAACTGTCCTTATTTTGTCCATTTTAATCATGGAAGCTATACCCATTTGTTCACTTGACAGGGTGCAAAACTGCAATTAAACAAATGCTTAGGAAATTTTAATTTAACTAATAACTTTTACATTATTAATGAACAAAACATGCATCATAATATGGATGAATCATTTTATGGTGCCTAAGCTCAGTTCCAAATCAGATTCACTTTTATTTGGAATTTGTCAGAACTTGTAAGTTATGTTATTGTACATGCAGTAGGCTCAAACAAATGATTGGCTCTGTTTTATTTGGTATTGAAAGAATAAGTCAGTGACTTTTTTGCACATAAATATTTCATTTTGTCAGAAATTGATTTATATCATGGTTTTTGGAGGTTGATTTAAATTATAGTTTAGCCTTTTTTGTACAGGTGTAACTTTTAAAAATTATCTGATGTTACTCTCGACGGGCTACATTTTATTTTCCATTCACACCCAATAATATTTGGTATTTGTGTAGAGGTGTAACTGTTAAAGATTATCTGATGTTACTCCCGACCCGCTACATTTTATTTTCCATTCATACCCAATAATATTTGGCATTTTTGTACAGGTGTGATTTTTAAAGATTATCTGATGTTACTCTCGAGGAGCTACATTTTATTTTCCATTCATACCCAATAATATTTGGCATTTGTGTACAGGTGTAACTTTTAAAGATTATCTGATGTTACTCTTGATCCACTACATTTTATTTTCCATTCATACCCAATTATATTTCAGGGTTGAAAAGAAGCTCACTACATGCAGACTTGATTTGTCAAGTTTCATATCTGATTTATTGATTGACAGTAAAAGATGTGTTACGATACACAAAAAGTTATGTAACATTTGGGGTTAGCTACGGTAACAGCTCCATCAGCATGTGTTAATTGCTTGTCACGCAGTGTGAACACAATGAAAGCATAGCTCATTTGAGGTCACAGATCATGTAACAAATTCAGATATTAGTTACACCCCATACTGCCTTTGATGTACTGGGGTGTCTATGTTGCTTTTTCAAGAAGCGAAGTCACAGCATGAAAGATTATCTGATGTTACTCTCCACCCGCTACATTTTATTTTCCATTCATACCCAATAGTATTTAACAAAGTACCAAATTTAATGTAAATAGTTTTTGTTTGTGGTCACTTGTTAACTCCCCACTCTTTTAATCTCCACTGTGTCTTCCATAGCTTAAAGCAGAAGTTGTTTTTCCATCTAGAATTTGTTAACATAGTTTTTTATGCCTCCAGAAGTGTCATCAAAGCAAGCCTTGTGCTTTTTTTGAATAAAAAGTAACTACATCTATAATCTTCATATCCCCCTTAAGGTAGATTGGTGGAGATTTTGTTTTTATTGAAATGCAGGTGGCATACTAAAATAAATTTTTTATTTTCTCTGCCTTCTATAGTTTAATGGAATAGTTTTGTATTCAACACATGTGTTTTATAGTGACAGCTACTGTGGGTAAAAAGGTAAAAGTATGGTTACAAATATGGCTCAAATCCTACCCTTTTGTTGCCTCTTATGACAGGAATGGAGTATTGTACAACGAACAAACCCTTTAAATCACAGTCCACAGAGGGCAAACTGTCTCCTATTGAATGTAAGATGTAGCAAGGGTATCAATCTGGTTTGTGAATGGGTAGGGCAAAAATATTCCAATAGTTGGAACCCTGATTGAATACTGAACCAGACTAACCTATGAGCAATCAACCCACATGAATGTGAGCATAAAAGTGTATGCACATAAGCAAACATGCATACACAACTCATCCATAAGATGGTGCATTAAAAATACAGTACTAGTTTAGGGAATGAGTGGGGATCGGCTGTAGACAGATCAACGTAAGAAATCAGAAATGTACTCACCCTAAAACAAATCCGAAGTCCGTGTAAATAATCACTCTGGCTAAATCCGTGGTCAAGTATCCAGTCCGGGTCGATATCCAAATGTAATGTAAAATGTGAAGTAATCCAATGCAATTAATACGAAACTTTCAACTCTTACTCTCCTGTCGCGAGCCACGTGGCTTTGCGAAGGTAGAGATAAAAGCAAGTTCTCCTTGAAGTATTTGAACGGGTATATTGGCTCGGCAATGCTAAATATAAATTATGAACACCGATATGAATGTTCCAACTTCGGGAGAAAGTCGAATAATTATTGTCGTCAATAATTACGGTAATATAGTAAATCTCAAATAGGACGGAGGCTCATGCCTAGTCGTGTCGGCAGAGTGAGAAGTGGAAGTCAACTGAATCCTTTGTTCCTCCCTACACGTGCATTAGAAGTCTCACAGATGATGCAGACTTAGTCATGGGTGAAACAAAGGGATTCGCTGAAATTTGGCCCAACTCTTTTCCAAGAAATTTCGCCGGTAAAGAGAGGGCGGTCTTTTAAAGTGGACTTCTGGATGAAGCCGCTACACTAGTACTTGAATAGACTCAGGTTGACATTTTTGGAGCCCTAAAGTTATCTGTATACCACAATGTTATATTTTGTTATCCTGCACATTTTTTGTGTAACCTAGCAGATTTATTGTTTGAGGGTGCCGGAAGGATGATATTTTTGCTTCCAATGCTGTCATCTGTCCGTCCCCTTGTCCACCAGGATTGACACCCCTGAGATATAGAGACTAAGACTAAGTAGAAACTAAGATCGAAAGGGTTGGATTTCAGCAACTGATGGTGTAGGAAGTATTTCCCAAAATTGTTGCTACTGTAAAGGCAAATATAGTAACATAATTTTGAGTTGTGTAGCACTGGGGATCAACACGTCATAGTATACTTTACCTGTATTGGAGCCTATCACATAAGCATTATTGGCATAATGCCAGAACTGTATTAATTTATTCATGCACTTGGGAATGAAGAAAATAAAGGCATGAATGGTGCTCTTTTTTAACTCACCTACAGCTGTACCAGGGATTCTTCCAGAAACACAAAAAGTTGGGCTCAAACCCCAACTCTAAATTGATGATATCCTAGGCCTATGTTACAAATGGGTGAAGAGGGACAAAGGCTTGCTTTACCCCCCGTGAGGTGCAATTTGAAGGGTTTCAAAGGCTATTACTGTATGTAAGTTCCAACACCGCTGAAAAAGTGTCCTCTTTCTTATGAAAAAAACCAATACTGTATATTGACATTGTCACATTTTTGTGGGAATGAAAGGGGGGATTTTACCCACCTCCTTCTGGGAAGGGACCAAAACTCCCCCTTTACCCCCTTTGGGGGAAACACTTTATAAAAGGTAAACAACCAATATATAGCTTTAAAGTATTCTAGTATTTCTCAAGAAGCTGTGCTGCAGGGTATTGCACACTTAGATCTTAGTTTGGCACTTGATCACAATTCATTAATTGCAATGTCAAATTGTATTCTTCTGTGTTGGAGAAGGGTGGGTGAGAGTTTGTTAACCCTTAACCGTTGTGCTCCGATCGGGGCATATTAGCCCGCCCCAAAACGGTTTCCGTAGGCCATTGACCCCGTGACCTTAAACTATTGTCTCTCTCGTTGTTGTGGCCAAATTTTCGGGTAGCTATTCGCAGTTCGAGCTCCGTGTGAAACAGGAAAGATGGGTGACAGCCGAACTCTCCTCATGGGTCCAAAAGGACCCAAGCAACCGTAGAGGGTTAAAATAAGCCTGTGGAGTGTGTTTTCTGTAAAGCTGATGCCACTGTCTCTGCATTTGTGCATGTAACCCTTTAGCCGAGTGGTGCATGTATTTTAGATTAACCCTTTACCCTTGTGCTCCCATCAGGGCATAATTGCGTGCCTCGGGAGTGGGCGGAAAAGTGGACGTAGCCCACCCCGCACCGGCTTCTGTAGACCATTGATCCCGTGACCTTAAACTATTGTCTCTCTCATTGTTGTGGCCGAATTTTCGGGTAGCTACTCTCAGTTTCGAGCTCCACGTGAAACAGGAAAGAGGGGTGACAGCCGAGCTCTCCTCATGGGTCCAAAAGGACCCAAACAATGGTAAAGGGTTAAGATGGAACTCTGTACCTTGATACAAATATACATAAAATGTAACAACTGAGGAAGCAAAGCTTTTTTAGTGCCTGGCAGTCAGCAGATTACCTGAATACCTATAGTATTCTCCTACTGAATATTCTGAACAGCCCAGTGGACTGCTTGTGATCACTGGGCTGCTCAGAATATTCAGCAGTAGCACACTGGGGAAAGTAGTTATCTGCCAACTGCTAGGGGCTAGAAAAGCAATGATCCCTTAATGAAATGAGTGTGTGCAGTATATGTAATACTTTTTAATATGTAGTTTCACAACTTATTTAACTTAGAATTGAACTCTGCAAACATATGACAGTTTTTGATATTGTCTGTATGCAGGTTCTTTAGTTTGCTTTCTTAAACAAGATGCCACTGTTTTTAAGATCAAAGCAACAGTATTTCCTTTTAGTTATTTACTCACATGTCTTCTTCAAGTATTTGAAAAGACCAGTGTTAATTTAACTTTAATGCTGGCTGTTTAAAATAACCTCATGGAGTGAACAAAATGAATTACAGAAGTGCCAAGCTTTACTGTATGTCAAATTTTGTACTGAATGCAACTGGGTACACAAATTTTAAACATTGTCAGTACCTCTCAAGGCTGAAGAATTCATTTGTAAAATTATGCAAAACTAGTTATTTTCCTTTGTTCTTTTCATTATCATATATTACTGTATATTCTTGGCTGGTTTGTTAAACATACATTTACATTAACCATTGAGAAAATTTTCATAATCAATCCCCCTTGACTCATAAAAAGCTTAATCATTCCTTAGCCGTATCTATTAAAAGACTTTTGTAATTTGTTGTAAAGAACAGCATTCTCATAACTCTTCTAGCCAACAACATGACAAAGGCAGCCAAGAGAAAATGTTTTACAGATTGCATAGATTAGATTGCATGATTGTCTACTCTTTAAAGATTCCTTGTCAAGGGGAAACCATACTTGTGTAAGGTACAAATAATTACAAGCAGATAGCATCAGCAGGAATTGCTAACTTAAAATCATGTATCAAAATTGGTTGAAAATTTTTAATCTAATATAATCAGATTGTGGAACAGTTTTTCTTATCTGATTCCACTCGAGTTTGAAAGGAGTTATGCATAAATGACCAGTTTGAAATACATGCTTTTAAAGGGAAAATGTTACATAAAAAAAGTGATAAAAAAATCTTTTATCTTGAAAAGTAATTGGTACAAAATTGTTTGTTATTCATATTACAGGGACTGCTTTGAATTTACTTGAGGTTGGGTCGCTAGAATGATATTTATAGAGCCCAACTAGTGCTATTGGCAAGAACTATGTGTCAGCTACATAACTTCAAACCACAATACAGCACTTTGGCAGTGTTAGGTACAAGAGTCCCACAAATTTTGGGAAATCCTGACTTCATAAATATTTTCTTTCTGGGAAGGGAGGGGGATATAATTGGTTCAAAGAGAGGAATTGTAGATACTGTATTTTGCAACATAAAAATCCATTTTTTTTACAAATAAATTTCGTTAACATGTGCTGAAGGTTGCTGCACACAATTCTGAATCTTTCAGACCTTTAGGATTACAGTGACTGAATTATGCAGTGGACCTGAAGCAAGCACTTAAATTTTTTTGTGCATATACAGTTTTACAGCTGGTGCTTGAATCTGTGTGAACACAATCTCAAGTTCTCTCCCTTTGGGTGTAATTTTCAGTGAACTGTGACTGTGCTCTGATTGTTTCATTCTTATGTAGGCCACTGGGTGCCTCAGATATGAGCTTGGTTGCTATTTAATGTAAGGATGCTGTTTGAATTACTGTAACCATCCACATTAAATGTTTCATGTTTGAAGTAAGAATGCAAACATTGGTCATTGACGATAAACCATAAAGTAATTCTGCTGCCAAAATTTAGCCGATAAGTACTAAAAGAAAAGTCAGCCATTCATTAATAAAATGTCACGTTACGCTTAAGTGCATTTAATAATCAGTAAACTTGTGTTTGCACTTCGCTTGTTTGGAGTGAGATTGCAATAACAATATAGTCCTTTACAATGGCAGGATAATATGCCCCCAAGGAAAATATCAGTCTGCAGAAAACACCTGTCCCCATTTTTCGTGCATCAATAATTTTCCTTCCCTGTTTTAATAATCAGGTAAAATAATGAGAATGGGTAGTTGTAGGTAAAGCTTAACCTTTGGAAATAAGGTCAGACTGTTGCTGCTTTACTTGTCTGTGAATTTTTTTTTTTGTGGTAGTCATCTCCAGTTTATTGAAATTTGTTTCATCAATACATCAATCACTATGATTCATGCTTTAAAAGTCATCTGTCAAGCATTAATTACTACTGTTTTCCCTTTATTGTTCCTTTCATATTAAATAATTTTGTAATCATTCAAAATATTGTAGCAATGATTAACACATTAAATGGGATGAGCAAACCTAAATTTCAGTTTTTCATCAGAAATCAATCAATGAAAGACCAGAGATTTTGAAGAATGTTAAAAAAATTAAAATATTCATTTCACAAACAGAATACTAATACATATGTAAAGGAAGTTGCAAATACTGCTCACACCAGAAAAGTGATACAAAATTTAGATTAAATGGTATAATAACCTCACTTTAAGGGTAATTTTGAATGACAGTGCCATGGGTGAAGGAGGGCAGGACCAGACCCCCCCCCCCACAGCCAAGTCTCCCAGAGTATGGATGGAGTTATGTAGCAAAACTACCAGTGACTCCATCTAAACTGGGAGACGAGGCACAAAGGGTCTGTGCCATGCAGACCATGAGAAGTAAAACTTTCATAATTTTAACAAGCTGGAGTTCTAACCAGTCAGATGATTAGATTATGTACAAGGCTTACTAGTCTTGACAAACATTTTAACTACATTTTAATTTACACCTTCATCTGGTGGATGTCATGCAGAATGCTACAGTACTGTACTATGGGAGAGGGACAAAATTATGTCATTGTATATTTTCTTGTAACTACAGTAGCGTTGACTGTATACAACATTCAACTTGCAGACTGAAAACATGTTTACAGTAGAATATATCTGGACTAGGGTTAGGTTAGGTTTAGGTTGGGTTGGGTTGGGTTTGGTTAGATTACATTAGATTAGATTAGGTTAGATGGAGTTTTATGGCCCAGTTTCTTACCAAATAATTTAAGTCAAGCCATCCGCGAAATTTTTCCAGCTGTGGCTCACTGGCTTGTTTTCCCTTCTGCATTGCTTGCCACTGGCATATTCTGAGCACTAAACACAATGGCAGTTGGTATGGTGGAATGGTCCCACCAGGACTATAACTCCCACTCTCCCAACTGCAAGTCTGATGCTCAAATGACTTGACCTTGCAGTTGATAATGTACAATTTTATAAATAATTCTTACAGTGAAGGGAAATAGAATTAAAGGGATGATGGAGTAAGAGCTTACAACAGTAAAAGAAATCAGACTTCGAGAGGTTAACTTGTTCTGAAGAGCAAAAACTCTGTGTCAAGCAAAAAATTGACAGAGAACGTGCAGCTCTAAAGTAAATGGTCCACTGCTTTCTCCTCACCTTTACAGGACATGCATGTTCATGTAATGTAGTAATTTGTTTGTAGCTAAACTTCTATGGAGGAATTCAAACTGAAAGTAAATTATCTTAGTTTCAGATATTAATGTTATTCTAGGGACACAGAAAATAATTTTCCAGTCATCAGTAGTGCAGTTTAAAAGAGGTGTTCCATGTTGCAAGGGGCAGTGCATGAAGTTGCACTGGAATATGGACTTGCCATACAAAGATAAATAGTCTAGGCTTATTGAAAAATTATTTTTGACTTACCTCTGTCTCTGTTTTTACATCTTTAAACCCAAACAACTTTACGAGCATGTATGAAACTTTTAACATGAGTAACTTTCAAGCCTCCATTGTGTACTTTATTATACATTCTGTACAGTAGATGTGCAACAAACTTTGTCCAACTTTCCAAACCAATTGAATCAAATTTAAAATACCTCTTTCGACCTCATTTACAAAAGAACTGGGAGGATTAGGGAGAACTTGAAAAAGAAAAATGAGTACAGGCAAATGAATTTACAATGATGTTTTTAGCAATAGGAGAGAGATTTCTTGTTGACCAAAGCTTCAGAATTTTCAGAGAGTGTCTGCAAATAGTTTAGACAGTGGAGTTCATTTCCATTGTGAGTAAATTCCTAAAAATCTAATAGGTCCAAAGTTTACTTGAAAATTTAAATTAAAAACATAACCTGGTTGAGTAGAGACAAGTTGATACATTGAGTGGGCATTGTGGGAGGAAAATGTTTGATTTAAATAGATCTAGTTTCCATCCAGACTCAGCCTGAAACTTTATTAAAATTGCAAGCTTTTCCAAAATAGAGCTCTGACTCTTGTCAGAACTGTGTACAGTAGTCCATATATTGCAGCAACTTTATCTCTTACCTTAAAATGTGCAAGTCCTTAAAAGTAACATTTACCAGTATTGTTCTTGCAAGAAGTTCTGAAATTAGATTCCCTTAAAACTTTTGGGGTAAGACAGAACCCTTACTGCTAAAACTGGAGGAAGCATTAAAATTAACACATTGGAACTGCGTAGTCTCCATGTGAATCTATAAGCCAAAACAGTGTACATGCTCATGTGTGAAATGACATGCTCAGGGCTGGAAAAAATGTAAATTTCCCTGCAAGCAAATCAAATTTCCCAGAAAGCAAATCAAAATTTCCCAAAGACTGCACATGTTTACATACAAAGGTAGTCAACTTTCCCTCCAAATGCCAACATTTCCCTGCAATGACATTAAGGCAGCAGGCCGTTCATGAAAAAGTCCTTTCGTTTTTAACTTTCGTGACGCCCATCTGAGGGTCAGCATAAAAATTTCCCACAAAGGTAAATTTTATCCTTTTGAACATAATATCAATTATCACAAGCAAACGAGTTGGCCTACGAAGAGAAATTTGAGGGTAAATTGTTGGCTTTTTGTGGCCAACATTCATTGTATACTAGTTCCACGAATTTTCTGACACATACAAAATCTGCCAACAATGTCGGGCATAGTTTACAGTGCAGTGGTCAGTGAAATTGATAAGGATTAACTTTTGTGTCAATTAATTGATGGGAGGGGGAAACGGGAGTAGGACGGCTTTCCCCTCATCTGAGGAGAGGTTGAATAAATCAGGAACAGGAACAAGAATTTTAGCGAAAGGAAAGCGAAGAAGGAAAATGAAATAGGACAAAAAAGAATTAGAATTTGGAATAGAAAAGAGGATCGAAAATAAACACACATGACATGAAAAAACAAGAAACAGAGAGAAGAGATGCGTTCAGTAAGGATACCAATAGATGATTCCCATGATATTGTTCAGTCAAGTCTGGTTTGCAGTTGAGTTATGAGAGAGGAAATAACGGACGGCATGGTCAAGTGGTTAAAGCATCCCACTTCAGGTGTGGATACAAGTGGTGGGGGCTTATGTACGTCCCCAGTCACGTCCTTTTTCGCCACATCAACAATAAAACACATGGAAAATTAGCAGTACAGCTCCCTCTCACCCCTGTTTTCTCTTAGGTCAGCCCCCCTTTTTTGAATGTGTGGATCTGCGCCTGGACTTTCAGTTGGGAGGTCGGGAGTTTGAGTACTGGCTGGGTCATACTGAAGACTGTATAAAAACACCTACAGCCATTGTGCTTGGTGCTCGGCATAAAGCAATTGAGTAGGAAAAACAAGCCAGTTAATCACAACTGGAAAAGCTAGTCCGTGGTGGCTCGACATAAACCAATTGGTTAGAAACTGGCCATATGGGCCGTCACATAACACTCCGTCCATTTAACTTACTTGAGAGGATATGCCTAAATGGACAGGCCTTACGGCCAAGCAGAACTTAATTCCCATTGAGATCTTTTGTCCAAATCAACCAAAAAGTTTCAACAGTTTCCAAATGGTAAAGGGTTTTCAAAAGGGTTTGGTTTAAAAAAAGGGTAATTTTAGAATTCCCTTTGAATTTTGACCAATTTCCATCATCTACCAAAGGGACTGCTCTTTAACTGCAAAGGGTATTTACAAAAGGTATCACTTGAAACCCTTTAGGTTCAAAGGGTGTAACCCAAAAAGGTTCCAAATGGAATTTTCAGCTGGGCTGCCCAAAAACTTTGACTATACCTAAAGCTGTAACGTATAATCTCTTCTAGTGAGCATGCCTGCATGATTTTAAACCAGAGTCGATACTCCATGAAGCCTTGGTCATTCACTCCAAGTATAAGTTCAAACTATATGATCCATCATCAATGAACCAATCTCAAATTTCCTGCCAGAAACTTGGCATTATGTAGTAGAACTGACTGCCAGCATCTCTGCCAGGAGAAAAGGGAACTGATCGTGGGGTGAAGTGTACAAAATGTGAAAATATCGACCTGGGTGAGAGCTTTATGAATATATTATCTTCTGTCAGGTGGAGAGGGGCCCAAGATTCCTAGAGATATAATCACAACAACCAGTGGTTCGAACCTGCCACTTATTCCTGTGCTTGATTTTGCATGTACTTTATAGGTGTATATTCCATTTGGAACCCTTTGAGCACAATTGTCTTGAAATGGTAGGCCTACCTTTCAAAAAGTAAAAAGAAAAAAACTTTTTAAGCATAAAGGAGTAGGAAGCGGGGGATGGGGGAGAAAGCCCCCCCAGTGAAAAATGAGGGGCGGAAGCATGTGATTGGCTCCCCCACTTCCAGTGTCAGAAACCCCTTCTTTAATTTTCCAAAAAACAGCGAAATTTCCGGCACGCTTTGCTCGCCGCATTATACAACATAAAGTGCACTAGTTCTCACTAACAGATCAGTTTGGTAAACTTTTCTGAGCTCTGGACATAACAAAATCGGATATTTACCATTTATGTGACACCACATAATTAAGAGATTCCAGCAGCTATATGTTGCTATTTTTGTGACCTGTCTATCATAAAATTCCAATTTTTCTACAATTAAAGTTCTTGATTTTAAAATATTTTGTCTAAAAGGACAACAAATTTGGGAAACTCTTGAAATGTCTCCATATTCCCGGCTGGGAAGCTTTGGTCTACCATAGTCAAATGTTCCCATACTCACTGCATGCAGGACATTGAACCCAGAGTAGCACTTGTACTTGTAGTGACCTTCTGTATATCTTTGCCGCACCCGCACCAAGTTCAGATGAGTTTCAAGGACTGATTTCGATTTTCGACTGGAATCGATTTCAGTCATAATTAGATCCAACTAATGATCTTGAACCGAGGAAGTAGGTCCAACTTTAGTAAAGTTATGCTCAACTGAAACTAAGATTAAAAATGCAGAAACAGAATGTAAAAAATTTTCAAGTTGATATTTAAAAAAATACATACCGGGTACCGCCATTTCAAAAAATACACAAAGGCATATGGGAAGAGGCGGATCCTGTTTGCCGTGAAAAGTCCTATTTTGCCCGGCTGCATGTCAACACGGTCCGCTGCAGGCCGAACTGCCTACTACAGGCTCCCCCCTTACCCTAAAATCCACTGATGCATCAGTGCCCTGAAAAAAGCGTTTCCCCTGCACTGTAAGGAGTGCAGTTCCCCTATCCCCACTTGAAAGGTCTACGCCTACTAGAAGCATGAAAGATGCCAAGGTCTACCAGTTTGCAATTTTCTATTGAAAAACCAGCCCCTGTCTAAAGCTATTGGCCATGTCATGACACCCAGTCTCCAGGGGCAGGAATTTCTGATGAGATTTTCTGCCAGAAAGATCAAAATTTTAATACATGGCTACTTTGTCGTGTGTCGCAACAAGCATTTCATCAGGAAAGGGCTGATGGCTTTTACAAAATGTGGTCAGTGTACTGTATCCAGTTTGGCACTAGTACTGAGCTCAGAGGCTCATATGGGACCAGAAAATTTAGTACACAAATTCCGATATTTTTCAGAAGGGAAACCGTTCCCAGCAGCTAATAACAGTTCGACCACCAAATTTTAAGTAAGTTTGAAGCGGTTTAGGATTTTTAGATGTAAGTTACTGCTAAGCCAAATTAAAAGCTACAACTATTCCCCAATAACTTGATAACCAAGACACCTGCTGATGCCAGTCTCCTATGGCACGCCAAAAGGCTAACCAAATATGATGATGTTCTAAAAATACACGTTCATGTACTAAAATTACACGTTCATGTACCAAAAATATACGATGATGTACTAACTTCATATGATCATGATGTAACTTTACACCATCATGTACTAAAACCATAAGTTCATCATGTTAAATGTTACGTTGTACATGTAAAATCACACGTTGTACATGTAAAAACGTAAGATCATCATGTTATTATTGTCTCTTCCGCACGCCATACAGAGTGAGCCTTTCGGCGTACCAGAAGTCTGCCAAAAGGCTCACCGAATTTGATGTAGTAAAAGTACACGTTCATGTACTAACTGCTAACGATCATGTACTGATTTCATACGTTCATGTACTGATTTCATACGTACATGTACTGATTTCATACGATCATGTACTAAATGTCTGTAAATGATCGTAACAAATCAGTACATGATCGTATGAAATCAGTACATGAACGTAAGCAAACAGTACATGAACGTATGAAATCTGTACATGATCGTAAGCAGTTAGTACATGAACGTGTACTTTTACTACATCAAATTCGGTGAGCCTTTTGGCAGACTTCTGGTACGCGGAAAGGCTCACTCTGTATGGCATGCGGAAGAGACAATAATAACATGATGATCTTACGTTTTTACATGTACAACGTGTGTTTTAAGATGTACAACGTGTAATTTTACATGTACAACGTAACATTTAACATGATGAACTTATGGTTTTAGTACATGATGGTGTAAATTTACATCATGATCATATGAAGTTAGTACATCATCGTATATTATTGGTACATGAACGTGAAATTTTAGTACATGAACGTGTATTTTTAGAACATCATCATATTTGGTGAGCCTTTTGGCGTGACATAGTCTCCAGGGGCAGGAATTTCTGATGAGATTTTTGACAAAATTGGACACACCCCCCTCTCACCCATCAACACACACACACACTGACAGGTTTTGACCCTTCTCTCAGCCCTGGACCTTCAGTCACCCTGGGGTACCTCATCATGGGTTAGACCTTGAGACTAGTAAGCAAGGAAAATTTACTGTTACCATGGTAACCATTGCCATTTAAGCTGACATTGCCATATATAGCCCCATAGGCAAAGTGACTACAATATCTCATCCTCCTCACAGGGCAATGAGATAAAAGACTGGAGCTACAGTAGATTGATGTGCAGAGACAAAACCACAAAGCAACAAGTACTAGTGCAAGTAAAACCAAACAACAAAAGGTTCCTATAGAGTTGGCTGGGTGAGGACCCATGTGTTTATATTTGTTGAGGGGTCTCTGATCCAACTAAACGGGAGGATCCAGTTAGGGGTAGCAGTTGGAAAGGAAAAAACAGATGTTTTAGTATCTTCCTATATGAAGTTTGTAGGTAATGGGCTTCATTTTCTCCCTGCATGAGGTGGTAAAATGTAGTCAGGCAGGAAAATTTGCAATGTTTCAAAAAGTAAGAAGGAAAGTTTCATCATGAACTCGATGTGCAAAGTTATTGTAGCTTGTCCTCTGCCTGTCTTGCAACATACATCGCCCTCTTTTAACTAATTAAGTGTAATTAGTTCTAGTCATTTGCCATGGATGAGAGCAATTTTTAATTGAGTTCTGTGATGTGGGAGGGGGTAGGAGAGGTGTGCATCTATTGGAAGGAGGGAGTGTGCATAAATTTTGAACTTCATAGTGGTCTCAATACTTCTTTTTCCTAATGGTTATGTAAACTTGCAAAAGAGTTAATTAATGACACATGGACATAAATGTTTTACGCAGCACTTGTCAGCCAGATAGGTAAATAGGTATAGTAGGTTTGCAGTTAAGTATCTTCCAACATCAATTATGGGATAAGTATTCCACTTTTAGAAAAGGTGGGTATAAATACCGTGGGCACCTTCTGCCACCCCCAGTGCACTTTGGGAACTATGGGTAGCACCAGTTACAATTATTGGTGAAGCACCATAGCATCGGTGTACTTCAATGGGATTTATTCTAACTTTTTAAAGACACTAACACTCTTTACAATGCTTCAACTTATTGGTCTAATTCAGTGATTCATACTCTTCATAGCTTTAAAACTAAACTGAAGTTATAAAATATAAGTAATTTCGAATTGTGTTCCATTATTGGAGTTACAGTACCCTAACAGTTATTGTGCAGCTAAGTGTACTATTCAAAAGGCTGTGATAAGATTTATATATCATGTTAGAAATATCTTGCAAGGATTTGAATTTGTAGTGAGTGCAAACATACTGTGCAATTGTTATATTTATGTTTGATACTTTCACATTTCCATTCATTTTTCCCAAATATCATTCTTTATGAAGCCAAGGAAAATGCAATTTTCCTGTTCTCTCCTTAGGGTATCCCCCAAGACTCTTCTGACCTTTTGTACTAACGGTGTGCTCCTGCGGACCCTGATGACTGGAGATTCCTCTTTACGTTCCATCAGCCATGTCATAATTGTAAGTTCACTGGACATAGAGAGACACTTCAGATTTGTTTATTACCTGTTTACATGATAAATTTATCCCATCGTAAACTTTATTGAACAAGGAGGAAACTGTAAGACAGAGATGATGTGTCATCACTAATAGACTGCTTTTTAATATGCTTCTGTTGCTTGTCATCATAATTAACTTAACCTGTTTTGCTAAGTAAAATTCTCTCAAAAAAGGGCAGAAAACTGTGTAGTTTGGTGATTTTTACAGTATGATTGGCAGTTCTTGTATTATACTGTGACTATGTGCTCCTTGGTATGGCCTGAGTAGACAGAATATGAACAAACACTTGCCTTGCACTATCAATGTTGCAAAGGTGGTCTACAATCCTCCACAAAAATGACGATGGGACAAAGCAAGCAAAGTAAACAATGAACAAATTACCGTACAGGGCTCGATTTTCATGGTGGTCCGATTGTCCCAGACAACTAAAATCCCATGGGGACTACCAAAAGTTAAAGGTTCATTGTCCGATGGACAATCACTTTTCTCTGTGATTAAAGAAATAAGTATACTGCCATACAATAAGGACAACCATAATTTTTTTCTGAAAATCGAGGCCTGCCGTACCATCCCCCAACTTCCCCATTCAATGTTGCAGCAGCCCATGGCACCCTGAAACTTCATCATAATACCTGGAGCTGCATGGGTTTGTCCCATGTACTTTTGTCGAGGATTGTCTGAAGCCTGTACAAAGATATAGGAATTTTCAAATTTTCATTTTAAGTGCTTTAAAATGAGCAGGCATGCCATTTCATTTCTCAAGTTACAGGGAAAAAGTAACAGTTAAACTTGTTCAACCGGTATACTGGCTTGCCAGATTAGGGGCATTCAAATAGAGATTTTCTTCCTCAATTAAGTAGCTGATATGGGGGTGGGGAGGGGAGAAATACTACAATGGCTGGTGGGAGATTTCATCTGCTTTGAAAATCAATGATGAACTGTCATGGGGAAAAAACAATGACATTCTTCCATCTTTTTTTCATGTTATGTGGTTGGGTAACATATTTTACAATGAACCCAATGGTTAACCACAAAATTTCTTTTTTTCTCTTAAATGAACATTGCATGATGATGCAAACTACAATAAGGTTAAAGACAAAATTATATGTAAGCATTTAGGGTAGTAAACATGATAATTTACATAAAGATTTCACAAAATTGAAATGGTTAACCATTTTCTGCTTGGTGAAAGTTTCTTATAAATAGAGAGATTTTCTATTTGCACGATTGACCATGGACATACATTGAAATAGTGTGGAGGTCAATGGTAAATCGTGGTGAGGTCAATGGTTAATCGTGGTGCTATTGATTGATGATTCTTGATTCTAAGCGTAACCATTATAAACATTACTTTGAAGAGTGTAACTCTCGTCAACTTTTTCGAAAGGTCAACAGTCTAAGTGCTCCTGATTCTAAACATGTTCTTCCTCATGGTTTTAGTTCTCAGCCATCCCTTGCCAATAATTTTAGTAACTTCTTTGCCAATAAAGTGAAATGTATTAAGGAGGATCTTCATAATATGCCAGCTAACAATGATCCACATATTCCTTGTGAGCCTTGTACTAGTTCTTTTAGAGGATTTTCTCTGATTAGTGTGGAAAAAGTCTCTAGTATTATTCAGAACTCTCCAACAACTTCTTGTTCTATGGATCCTATACCTACTTGGCTTCTCAAGAAATGCATCAAAGAACTGGCTCCTATCATAACAAAGATTATTAATGGTTCACTACAGACTGGTATTTTTCCAGAGTCGCTAAAAGTTGCGCACATTACTCCTCTTATTAAAAATGCAAAGCTTGACTGTGAGAATCTCAAAAACTATCGTCCAGTAGCTAATCTCAAATTTCTTGCTAAGACAATTGAACGTGCTGCTGTATTACAGATCCAAGATTACCTCTTGCATAATAACCTTCACAGCAAGTATCAGTCTGCTTACAGAAGCCACCATTCTACAGAATCTGCCCTTCTAAGGGTTTACAATGACTTGCTGCTTTCAGCTGATAAAGGAAAGGAATCTGTTCTTGTATTATTGGACTATTCTGCTGCTTTTGATACCATTGATCATACTATCCTTTTACAACGCCTTTCTAATAGATTTGGATTTTGTGAAACTGCACTCCGCTGGTTTACATCATACTTTACCAACCGATTGCAACATATTAATATCAATGGTCACTTATCTGAGGCTCATGTACCTGAAGAGGGAGTCCCTCAAGGATCTGTTATTGGTCCTCTTGCTTTTACTTTGTACACATCTCCTATTGAAAACATAATAGAATCATATGGTCTGTCCAAAATGATTTATGCAGATGACACTCAAGTTTATGCTATAGTTGATAATAGAAACTGCCATTCAGTATTACCGCAACTGGAAACTTGTGTTAAGGACATCCTTTCGTGGTCAACCACCAACAGTTTAAAACTCAATCCTGAGAAAACTGAAGTACTACACCTTGTTTCTCGCTTCTGTGATACTATACCACTCACCAGTATTTCCATTGGAGACTCTTTAATCACGCCTGCCCAGAGTGCAAAAAATCTGGGTGTTATTTTCCAGAATGATCTTAGCTTATCTCAGCATATTAATAATGTGTGTCGCTCTGCCTCCTTTGCTTTGCACAAAATTGGTCAATTACGACATTATTTGGATGCCCAAACTACCGAAAAGCTTATTCATGCATTCGTTACCTGCCGTCTGGATTATGGAAATAGTCTTTTCTATGGTTTACCTAAACACCAAATTTCAAAACTCCAGCGAATTCAAAACTCAGCGGCTCGACTCGTTGCATTAACAAAATCATGTGACCACATCACCCCTGTTCTTCGTAATCTTCACTGGCTTCCTGTGCAGCATCGTATCAACTACAAAATCCTTCTTCTTACATACAAATGCATCCATGGTTTTGCTCCATTATATCTAAAGGATCTTATATCTAATTACAAGCCTTTACGTGAACTACGTTCCAGCTCTCAATCTCTTTTAAATGTGCCGTCATCTGTTACCCATTCTTATGGTGATCATGCTTTTTCAACAGTATCTGCGAAACTGTGGAATGACCTTCCATCTTTTGTCAAGAACTCTTCCACTGTTGGACAATTTAAAACTAACTTGAAAACTCATTTGTTTACTTTGTCTTATTGACCGCATGTTGTATAGTTTTAGCGCTTTGAGACTTCTTGTGTAAGGCGCTATATAAGAACTGTTATATTATTATTATTATTATTATTGAAATATCCTGGGAAATAGGGAGCAGTGATGAGTTCTACATTGGGATAATGAATAAATTACATATTTTAAAGCCCACCCGTGGGGCTTTCTGTAGCAGTTCACTTTCAGAAACTTGAAAAGCAGCTTTTGGCCAGTAATTTATCTAGTATACCTGTTTGACCCTTCCCCTGAAGGCTGTTTTGATCTGTTCCCATACAAAAGAAACTGTTAAGACCAGAAAGTGAAACTTATTGGCTAATTTCCAGAGCTGAGGATCCATATCCTTTCAATTCATGCAGTGTTTATGGACTGCCTCTAGGAATTTAAACAAGTGCCACCAATGCATGAACATACCCAGTAGCTGTTGCTCCACATTACAGCATAGACCTATGAATGATTCAATGCAAGATTAATTTACTGTTTTGTATTCCAGATGATGTTTGTGAAAAACAGTCCATTAATCTTATTTTTCAGAATGAGTCTTTTAGCTCTTCTACTGATGGGGTCAAATTCCACAGGGAAATATTGCATATGTTTTACAAGAAAATTTCATCATTTTAAAACCGATATTTATTGGCAAAGAGTGATAAATAATTCCAAATTGGGCAGTATGGTAGCTTTCTTTTCAAGAAATAAGTTTCCTTCAGGTAGAAGTTCATATTTTGTTTTTCAAGAATAATATGTTCACCTAAACTTCAACTTTTCAAAAGATGCAAAGTTCCATAACTCCTCTTGTGTGTAAAATTTTGAGGAGATGAAGCTCTTGTGGGGTTTATTGTTGAAGCTGAATGATTGAAAAATGACTGGTGCTATTTACTTTTTATGAGCACTAGCAATGTCAGAGCCTTTTAAACGCAATATTTCCCTTTAAGTGTCAGTGCAAGTGAAGAAGTCATGTCAAAAATTCTGAGGCAGTTTTGTTTCCTTGACCCTATGCCAGCTAATGCTATATATGTAAGAACATTGTTGTTAGGCCCATATGCTGGAGTGTAGTAGCACTAACACTAACGTTAGGCCTAACATTATTGCAAGTTGTCAGCAGACTTTGAAACTGGTGTGATTATCTGTATTTTAATCTCAACTTCCTCCAAATCTTCCACGAATGAATGTGAGAAATAATGCACTTCCTCACTCACTTTCATCTCTCCTATTCATTTCCTGAGTCTATGTGAAAGTTTACTGATTTTTGAACTTCTGCACTCTTTTTTGTGGGCGCTAGCTGCCATTTTGTTTTAAAAGAAATCGTACCCTATACAGTCAACTGTTGTGTAATAGTGCCACCATTTGCTAGCTTATTTTGTTAGTGTTCATATGGTTGGTAGATTGGGGGTTTTTGTGATATATTCGTGAAGGGCTGAGCCTTTCAAAAATGAGTTGCAAAAGCACGTAAATGTACATGCTTAGCGCACTATGGAAATATTTAGAACACCTAAATGTATGTGCTTAGCTGGCAAAGGGTTAAGACAGCCCAAAATAAGGGAAGAATCTGTCCGTTCAAACGTTTTCAGGCCATACCAATATGGAAGAAGAGACGAAATCAGAAGGTTGATGACAGATGACTACTTGTAAAGTGCACCACAAATATTGATGAATAAGCCACCCTGTTTCTCTAAAAGAAAACAGTTGTCAATAGTTTGGAAATCACATGCTTTCTTGCTCAAATGTTTTGAATTGACAGAAGACATCTCATTGTACTCCTAAAAAGTGTAGGAAGTCAATTTGGTGATTTCTTGTTTTGCATTGCACTATTAAAAAATATAGAGGGTTCCAGCAATCATGGAAAACTTGGAGGAAAAGTCATTTAGTTTGGAAGATTTTTAGTCAGGCCTTGAAAGAGTCTTGAAATTCAGGGACAATGTTATCTGCTGGGAAGTCATGGAAATCTTGAAACAAGTTCAAGCATCGCTTCATTCTCTCCCATGATTCTAAGTATTTTCACTAGTTTTATTAAAACTAATTATTCTATTTAACCTTACATTTGATAATGCCTGTTTGCTGATTTATGGTATACATATGTTCAGGTTTTTGAAAGTCTTTAGGCCCTATGTGACTGTGGGAAATTCATGGATGGAAAAAAAATTGATTCCTTGAGAGTCAGGAATTCATTTGGATAATACTGTAAATGAAGTCACAACTGACTGGAATTAAGTTAGCACCTCCAAACTGCTGAAAATTGGTTGTAGATTCTTCACAGTATGCTTGATAACATGTGTGTATTCAAATTACTCCCAAAGAAAGCAAAAAAACCAACACATAGTGGAATGTTCAAATTAAGTTGGCCTTCAGAATTTGAAAAGTCTGAAATCTAAAGGAAAGATTTTCCCGTAGGATCTGATGCAGAATTTTATTTGAAGTAAAATATTCACAATTATGCCAACTTCATATTCTATTTCACATGTTGTGGGTAAATGCCATAAAGTTTTAAAAGGAGAAATAAAGTAGTATTGCTGAAATTTAAGTAAAGAGGAATATATAATTACAATGTTTATAGTTATGTTTTGTGTTCATGAGTAAATGATTGTTGAATAAAAATTACGAAGATCTGGCCAAGATTTTCTTGCTGTTAGGTCAATGGCCTGTCTGTTCATATCTGATGACATGTAATTTAATATAATTTTTTTGTTCTGTATGAACAATTATGTTGTTGATTTTTGATGGAATACTTTTAATCAAAGGCATTTGTGTAATTGCCACTTTATACCTCTGTATATTGTGATTCAGTTTCATATTTGATCTATTATAAGGTTAACTATTTCCTGCAATGGACTCCCTGAGGCATTGCAAAGATATATGCTGAATGAGCTTTTCTTATAGCAAACAGATATAAGAGATCAATTTTAAATGTGATATCTTCTACATGCATAAATTTGTGACAGTCATTGGATGTGGAAGTGTTTATTAAATGGTAAAAATTTGAAATGCATTTTGAGTGAAAATATACCCAAATTATGCTGTAATGATTAGGCTGGATTTAGAGGGATGTGCTTCAAGCCAGTTAGACAGTTTTACAACAGAAACAGGTGTAAATTTGATAGAGGGTAGTTTTCTACTTGATTTTAGGAAAAAAGTTTACAGTATTATTGACAAAGCTGGCTTGAATTTGTGATCGTCTGGGACAATTAAAATTCCATATGGACCACCAATTTTTTTTTTCTCCGTAAGAATTCAAAAGCAGCTTGCTATTGTATTATCTGATTCAAGACTACTCTACCTACAAATCGACTCTATTTTTCAATTTTTATCATATTTCAGACTTCAGTGTTAGGCTAATAAAATTTTTGGTCTTCAAACATCACGTTTATTGTACTAGACAAATAATACACGTTTGAATGCACATAGAGTACTCTACTACTGTAAATCCCAGCAATAAAACAGCACAAAGGGTACTTGAAAAGCACACTTCTTTTACAATAGTTGTTCAAAAAGTTCCAAAAAATGTTTTGGAAAACCAAATTTCATAGTGGCCAACTTAAAGTAGTGCTTTAATTTTCTTTGGACAACCGTAAAATATTCTGAAAATCAAAGCCTGACAAGTATTCTTAAATTGCTGTCATTTCCTGTAGGGGTTCAATTGGAATTTGACTCAACTTTAAAAATCTTAGAAGTAAGTGCAGGTGTAATCTCTCCATCCACTCATTCAAATTAACTTTACATAGAAACTGCTTAATTTGACCTGCCTTTTTGTCATTTGTAGGCTGAAGGAGGTGAATTTTGAACAATTAGTGGTGATATAATACCTGTTAACCTCAATTTCCTCTTTACTTAATACCAGGATGAAATTCATGAGAGGGACCAGTACAGTGACTTCCTCCTGACACAGCTACGAGAATTACTGCCGAAACATCCACATCTTCGTTTGGTTCTAATGAGTGCCGCCCTAGATACAGAACTTTTCATTAGATATTTCAGCAATGCCCCATTGATCAACGGTAAGTTCCTTTGCAGCTCTGTTCAAAGTTTAAAGCAACATGTCATTTCCCAAAGGTTTGCAGAATTTTAACTGACACCTGTAACACCTTAGCTCTTATGATTGGAAGTCAGTTACTTAAGTAAAAAAACTTTATTTATGTGGATTTCTTAAATCAAGGATGACCCTGACAAGATTTTTCCAGTAAAATGAAAACAAGTACCCTTCTTTAATAAAACCTTGGAAGAAGTTACCAGTCAGTGGTCCAACAGAACCAAGGCTTCTACACAGAGGATATGAAAATCTTTAATTATATCTTTACATCAAAATTAAAATCATGTCTTTGCATTATCACTGTATAGTAAGCTGTCTATATTACTTTATAGATATATTTTCACCCCTTGCTAATCCATTTGGATAGTTATTCAAGTTAGCACAGAAGAAGGATGTGATGTAAAAGTGAGGTCAATCATTATACACAAAAATGCAATCTATGTAGCTTGAAGCTATAGCAGGCTTCCTTGATAGTATGGACTCCAAAAGCTTGTGAAATGGCAAATTGCAGGGGTAATGCCATTGGTATCTTTATGTGTAAAGCCATGAAAACCATTTGCATAAAGCTCATTGGATGGGCTCTAGACAGATTTATTCCCTTAATATGGCATGTGACTAATGGGTTTTCATTATGTTGGAAGAGATTTCACAAACTATGGAACAGGGGACATGGTCTATACTACATGAAGAATTCAAAAAATATTTAAAACAGGTGTGAGATGAAGTCCTTATAGGAGAAAACAGCATTTTGTAATTCTAAAGAAGCAGACCTGTGAAGATTTTTCATTCTATGTACCCCCAATCATTTGGTTTCTTCTTGTGAACAGCATCCTAACTTTTCTTATTCTTACACAAAGTTTGCTTACATCCTACCCAGGAAGTGCTGTCCTGTAAATATTCAAATTTTCACACATACATTTTGAACTCTACAAATATTACAGAAACATCAACATTTGTATCTTCACTTACCAGTAGAGAAGTTGCAGAAAGATATAATGTGAAAACTATAGTTATATATTTCATAGTCTGGGTAAGGGTAGTGTGTACCAAGTTTTCTACAGTCAGCCACAAATGTGGCATATAAAATATAATTGATATTCCTTCATACCTACAGTAGTGATAATCCTCAATTTCTATTGGTCCAGTACAGTCAGGTGACCATTGAGTATCCTCTCAGGATAAATCATTGTACAAATTACCAGCAAATGAATGCAATAAAAACCAAATGTGACAACACTATGCCATTGCAGGCCTGTCAATCATAATTTTTTGTATACAGCATTCACATATATGTATGTATAAAGACTATATGGCTACAGTCCTGGACAAAAATACATGAGACAGTCCCCTTCTCTCCCATTCAATGTTCTTGAAATTTTAGGTGTATTTTGTTGAGGACAACATTGATTTAGGTGGGAGGGGATTTTGAAAGACCAGCAAATCTGTGCATACGTGTTGCTGCATTTGGGAGATAGTGTCTCATCTTTTTTGTCCAGGATTGTAGGCTGCATGATGTATATATGACCACTGCTGCCATGTCATGCTATATGGTCCATGCTACCTGCTTGGCATAGTGTACAGTAAGTTACATGGAAAACACAGGCTATGTACACTCTTCTTTTATTTTTTATCTTGAATAATTGGAATCCAAAATGGTACGATACCATAAACGTTAATATGAAGTTGGCTTAAAGATTCAGGGAAGAGGTTAAGTTGCTGTTAGGTCCCCAAATGAAAGCGTTTTAATCAAGTATTAACCTTGAAAAACAAAACACTTGTACTTCTAAGGTTACCCTAGAACCATGGTAACATGACAGAAACTTTATGACCTAAGGCTTTCCTCTAACGTTGAGTTTAATTTAAATATTACCAGGCCTTCTACTAGGTTGCTTACCTTGTTCCTCAGTTCTGTCACATACAGCTTATACTGTAGCCCTTGAACACTGACTCATTATTAATACAGTTAAGTTGAAAATACAGCCCTATATACTGAAACATACTGTAGCCTATATGCATGGCCCATGGATGTATGTATGTATGTAACTTTATAAATTCACTTTCAGTATATACATGCCTAACTATAATAAAAACGGCTTATATGTATGTTCGAGCAGACATATTATAGCATAACTATGTACCATGCTTACTTACTAGGTCAAATAAGCTAGGCATGGCTGGGCCTCACTTGTGCATTCAAAATTCATTGCTCGGGGGTGTGTGGCCAGGTGTCTTTTCATTCTTGATATATACCACTCATAATTTTTGTCCTGGTTTGGACTGCTGAAGTTCCTAAATAGTAGCAGAATTTTCCAAATTTTGTGACATGATTATTGTTTTTCATTGTTTATGGATAATGCAACTGCATCTTGTTTGAACATTAATTAGTATACTTTGTTAATTGTGCTAGAACATTTGTTTTAATGGTTATCAGGGGTAACATTTATACTTTCAGTGGAAATGTGATTAATAGAAAAGACCCTTTCTCTATTTTCAGTCATTTTAACAAAAATTTTGTGTATGAATGACCAAGACTCAGAACTGTGGTTATTGCAGGATAATGCACTCTATGGGGTTAATGCTATTGCTGTATTAACCCTGACCATGCATTTTCCTGCTATAATCCTTAGTTCAACTTTGTTTGACCAGAACTAATTCATCATGGAGTCAGGAGACATGTGAGAAATTGAGATGTAACAGCCATATGATAAAGGTATATACCTATGTATAAAAAGGAAAGACTGTTTTGCTCCTCATCACTGCCACTTTTTTTTAGAAGAGAAGGGAAGAATTGGAAGCAACTCTCTGCATGTATTGTAACAAGAATGTGGATGCTGGTGAGAGGAAATATACTGAAACCTTCCTGTGAACTAATATAATGCTCTTGATGATCTGTTTGCTGATTTTTTTTAAAGATTTTACTCCATGTGGAACAGCCAGCTTTGATGTACTGTATGACTTCATAGTATGATTTACATGTATCAATTTTCTGATTACTTTTCAAAGTCCCTGGCAAGTTGTTTGATGTGGAGGAACTTTTTCTAGAAGATGCCTTGAAATGGTAAGGCAATAAACCTATTTAAAGTAAGATTTTATCAAAGTCAAAAAGACAAAAAAGCCCATGGCTGTCTTGACTAAAGTGCCCTTTATCTGATAGATAATTATCAATATTTGTTGAATATGATGTATTACAGAGTAAAAGATGATGATCTTTTAGTCAGTTAATACCTTTAATACCCTTCTGGAAAGACAAGAATAATTTCATATGTTCATGGAATTTTACCTCAAACAAGAAAAGCAAGATAGGTATCTAATAGAGACAGGATCATTCGATAGCCATTATCTGTAACTGCAAAAACAAGCTTGAGATGTATCAGAGAAGAGCATTGTTGAACTTCAAGAATGATGTCCGACCTTTAGGTCCATACAGTTGTAGGTTCGGTCAGGGTCATTTACAAAATTGGGTGATTTTGACTTTGACTCTTTATTAAATGTAAGGTAAAAAAACAGTGAACAGCCACAAGTGGGAGTGTAGACACTGAAATATCTCTGTAGCATGTGTGTTACTGTTTCCCTGTTGTTACTTATATTTTATGAAACATTTACTTGCGATCTTTTTTTTATCACCTTACAGTACTGGTTACACCACCAAACTGATGGATCAGTACAAAAAGGATAAAGCTAAAAGTAAGTCTTCCATTGACACAAGGTAGCTTGCACCGTCTTCCAATTTAGCTCGAAAATATTAGTGTTCTGCTGTAAAGGTTTTTAGTTAAATATTTCCAGCAATTAGTTGGAGGGTGTGTTAATAATTTGTGTGAGAAATTGGATAATAAATTTGTTGAACCCAATGTGGTAGAGCTGTCAGAATTATTGTAGCAAATGTATGCCAATTATCTTTCCGAAAGCACTTCAAAAGGCAAGCATATTGTTTTAACTTGTCAATTTTCTGTTTTCACAGTTGTCAGGTACAGAAGTAGTATTTCTCATCAAGGTTACACTTAGATATCATAACAGTGGATACTGCTAGTACAATGTGATACCTGATGGAATTTACAGCTTAGCATAAGTTGATCATGACCAAATATAAAATCACTTTTCATTCGTCAAGATACCGCTAAGCTGAAACATATACCTCTTTGGGACTCAGAACCAGTGCTATTTCTTCCCTCTGGTAATACAACTTTTTGAGAACCTGATTTTGTTAAAGGTCATGTAGAAGCTGTTTTATTGCAATATGCTGTAACTGATTTCCTTCCAACCTGTCCTGCAGACAGTAAATTGTTTTTATCATTACAATTTACATATATTAGCTGCAGATGTGGAAGAAGTTTCATTTTTTTTACTTCAATTTTAAACTTGAAAGACTTTTTTCAAGTACTACTTCCCCCTCTAATTGTATTAAAGGAGACATAAAGCCTGGAAATATAGTGGCCTCCTATTGATCATTTATAGAAACTAAATGTAAATCAGCCACATTAAATCTTTCAAATTAACAGTCTGTCAGCTAGACGTAATTTTGATTTCAAATAAATATCAATCATTGACATTAGAGTACTATTAAGGAAACATAGAAAATGAATTATATTCACAATGGAAGGATATATGAGCAATTAAATTTGAAAGTAGCCCCAAAATGCAGAATTTTTTTGCTGAAGTACAAAATGTGGAAATAAGTTCTTATATTCTTCATGCTAGCAAATTGTGTTATACTTTGCAGTAAACTAACCCATTACTTGTTGGTACTTGTGCAAAGAGTGGGCTGGTGTCTGTTCAGGCTAGTCACAACAAGTTGTAGTGATTCGAGAAATAAGAGTGAAACAGTCAAGGTATGCCGAGGGACTGAAAAACTGTGAAGTTCTACTCTAAATGAGATCACAATTCATTGTACATTTTTCTTTGTCTAATGCAAAAACAAATTATCAACATTTCTTGTAGCTGTTCTATAAGTTTCTATTTCAAAATGCAGTATATTTTTTCTACCCTTTAAGCCATAACTTTAAGTGCTTCTTTTATCTCTGTAATCTCAAGGTATCCTTTATATATTCCCGCCTGTTTTGCGTCATTCACTTTAATAATGTGGTTGTGTGGGCTTTTTTGAGTCACTTCTTTTTAATTGCCTGAGGTGCTATGGAAAGATATCTCAAAGTCAGTTCATTTTAGCTTCTATCAAGCTCCTTCACTATCAGAGTGAAGATTCTGAGCAGTTACTGCATTGCTCTGTCAGTGTAGTGTGCAAAGACCAGTGCATGTGGTTACCATCTGTCGTGACTGCTGTAGCTACAACACTGCCTGGGGTATTGGCAGGGGCCTTTCAGAAGGTTTTGCTAGTGGTGGTTTGGAAAAAATTAATGCCTCATTTTGCATCAGAAATCCACATAAAAATGTGGGTTGTTTTATGTTTCAGTAATAAAAGTCACCTCTGAGTTTTCAGATATTTTTTATGAAAGGTTCATTGAATTTTGTGTTGGCAATTAGGCTGTTCAATGTGCTGTTCTACTGTAGCTGGTTGGCAAGCATCAGTATCTGCTACAGCTGGAAAGTGGCTTTACTAGAATCCCATGCATGAGTTTTAAGTGTTCTTAGTTAAGAACATAGCATTTTTTTATCATTTCTATTTGACAGCAGTTTTTATCTTCTGGGAGTTTTTGTTGAGGGGGTCCACAATGAAAAAGGAGGAAATTGAAGATTTATAATGAAAGATGTCTTATAAGTACAGTTTGAAAAGTATATTTATTTTTACAAGCAGTACAGAGTGTTATTCATGGTGCTTTTATTACATGCATCACATTCAAAAAAGGCTTATCCCCTTCCCACTTCAACTATCCTATGAATGAGAGAGAACAGGAAGGTTCCCAGATTTGACAGTTGATCTATTTCAGGGACTTGAATTGTTGAAGAAACAGTCTTTAATTATTAAAACGGGCATGCTTCTGTACTCAGTCAATATCAGTGATGCTTCAAAAATACCCAACTTGTACAAGCTGGTGAACATACGTGTCTGTTTCTTACATTGAGAGTGGAAAAAAGTTATGCCTTAATTGGACTTTCATTAGTTTTAGACCACATGAAGAAAATCTTTTCAAAAGTTGATATAAGTTGAAGACAGTGCACTCAATAAACAGAGACCTACTTCTAGCTAGCTTAGCTCTCTGATGGTTCCTAAGATTTAATATGTGTCCATGTAAAAGTCTTCTCTTCATTTTTGTGAAAGGCTATCCTTGCAAATGGAGTCCTTTGTCCTGGTTGTTGACTATTATCTTTCAACTTCGTGGCATAGCTTATATTCTGATCCATCCTTAAGCTTGGATTGTGAGTGCCAGCTCTAGTTGTCAAGAACTGACATGAGCTATTTCCTTGCTCTGAAGATAAATTACTGTATTATGATAAATATCTCTCTTTGAAAAATCCCCCTGGCCTAGATAGAGCCAGATGTAGAATGTGTGGTAGACACTGAGGGGTTAAGGAAGCAGCATACATCTTTAATAGTAGTTTTCATCACCAGGGACTTTTTCTGAGCATATTTTGTGGATGGATTCAGATCAGTTGCATCTTTTCATGGTATACTTTGGAAGTCAGTGGCTGGAAGATGTCTTTCAAACTTGTTTTATGTTGTAGTGAACAACTTAAAGAGGGTAATAACCTAATTCTGTGGTATATTTCTGAAAAAAATTATGAAGTCATATCAGTTCAAGATATTTGAAGCTTGGTCTGAGCTTTTGATCCAGTTTTGATAAAGACAGCAAGACCAAAAAAAAAAAAGAAAAAGTAATGATAGTATGAAACATGTCTTAGACAGGCCTAACATACATCACATTTTACTTAACTTATTCATGGTCTTACAATGAAATGTTTAAGTTCAGGCAAATGGTATATATAGTAGGAGCACCTTGGTGAATATTCTGCCAAGGAAACTGCTTTCATTAACTTTGAACTTGTAACAATATTAATTGATGAGGTATTTAGAGATAAATAGTGAATACAACTGATCATAAATTTACTATGGAAAAAGAGGAGCATAGCTTTTATTAGAAAAATGTTTTAGAATATTTCATTTTTTTCCATTAGATTTCTTGTTTTCCAAAACTATTTGGACTCCAAAACTTTAATAACTGAAGAACCAAGGAAACGTACCAAACCAAAACCACATTTTAATATTATGGCTGACCTGTAGCAATATGAACAACTCAGAAATGAAGACTGAGCTCTCTAAATTAGAAAATTGCACTCTTTGATACTGTAAACCAAATTCAGCTGGTTAATTACTGGTTAGTGTCCTTTTTGCCACCATCCTCAGTGGGCTTTCATAAACTGGCATTGCAAATTGTTAATGATATTATTGGTTAGCTAAAGTATATTCTTTCCAGAAGTGTCCTCTGTACCTTTTTTTTTACTCTGATTTATCCACATTTTACTTACTGTAGCACTGTGTGGTTCAGTACCAAAAGGTCAAACTTAAATAATCTTGATCTTTTACAAAAAAGGGCTGTTCACCATATTTGGTACTCTGGTTCACGAAATCACACCGGTCCTCAATTTAGATTGCTAAACTTGTTAAAACTATTAAAAACAATATAATCAATTTAGGAATAAACTCCTTTACATAGCTCTATTCACAATATTTATGTCTCTTTTTTTACAACTAGTGTCCATATTCACAGTTATAATAAATGTAATCCTCAGCTTCTTCTACATTGGGTGAGTAGTGCATCTCACTCTAAATCAAGCCTACAACATTGTGCTATAAATCTTTGGAGTACTCTACCCAAGTTCATTATTGACAGTCCAAGCCTCAAATCTTTCAGGTATAACTTGGATAAACTATATTTGAGTACCCATTGATATTCTGTCTTCATGAGTCCTGCCGTATTCTTCATTGCTACCATTACTGTTGTTACAATGTGTCAGAGTAGGCTCATACAGTAACGTACATTTTATCTTATAGAATTGTTTATGGTGTGTTCCGGGGAGGGGGGGTGTTGGTGTAAAGGGGGGGGGGAGGTGAAGTGTTGTGTTAAGTTTTTATCTCTTGTGTGACACTTGAGGGAGTAGAGCACTTTGCCAAGTCAGTGAGGGTTTTTTGTTTTACTTCCTTCACATCATTGTGGACTTAGTTATACTTTACTTTTTTGAAATAAATTAGTATATCTTATGTTTGTATTATTGTATGATGATGTGAAAAACAAATAAATGAAATGAAATGAAATAATACCCTTGCTCTGCCTTTAGATCAGTTCTTGCAGAATTTTCCATGAAATTGTTCATTCTCCTTCCTGACCACAATCATATATGTATTTATATATATATATATGATAGAGATAACTCTGGCAGGAAGCAGATGCCACAGACAATGGTTGGAACATTTATTACTTTTCCTCTGCAATTAGATCAGTTCTTTCAGCTTTTCCACGAAATTGTTCATTCTCCTTCCTGACTACAGTCATCTTGCAGATGTGTATCTGAGGATGGGCACAAAATGGAGATTGAACACATTTAAAATGTAAGAACTTTTTTCAAGGAAGGTTTCGCAAGTCTTGTCATTTCCGCTCAATTGAATGCATACCTAGAGTGTGTGTCATTTGAGTAGGGCTGGAGAACCAACAGGAACAATTTCGTTTTGCAAGTGGGAATGGTTTTGTCGACAAGGCCAGATATAAAATCTTGACAGCATCTTCAGGGAGGATGAGATCCACATTAACCCCCCCCAAAAAAAAAGAAAACAATTGAGGACAATTAAAACAGCCGATAAACACATGCTTTATGCAGAGGCAAACTGCAAATGATAATTTGAATATTGAGCATTCAGTGACAAATCTTCCTGTCATCATTGCACTGAATGAGTGTAAGGTTCTTGCCCAGGGAACATTTTTGAGGTTATTTCAACATCTCCCAGCTAATAGGCAATATTTAGGATAACCTGCATCAGAGAACCAAATAGGATAGCAGTCTGATTGTTGATGTTCTCATTTGCTGAAGGCAGAGAGCAGTAGGCAGACACACTCCTTGCCACAAGACAATGTCTTTCTTTGCAAGAAATTGATACTGACTTTTGTTTTCTGGAATTAAATTGGTCTGTTCAGTTTTTTTCCTGCACTACATACTTTCAAGTGGAGATTTAAAAGTATCCAACACCTTTCAAGTTAAAGCTGTTCATTTGCAACTTTAGACAGCTTATTTTCACTTCATTTCTAGACAAGGAGTTTGGTAAAGTTGGAATCCATGTACTAAGAGTAATAAATAAGTTTGTTTATAGTCAACTTTGTCACAGCATCAAGAATGTCCAGTCATCACAGTTTAAAGAACTAATATAAATGTCACCTTGAAGATAATATATAGTATGTTTTTCTGTGGTAGAAGTCATAGCAGGTGTTAGTTTGATCTTTTTTCCCAGTGGCACTTCTTTGTTCTTTATTGATACCATAGTGTTTGACATCATCTTGCTGTACAGTACACTACACTTGACATTAGGCGTGAGTATCTTATGAAGTAAGATTAATCAAACCTTCAGGTGTTCTGTATTTAGTGAAGTGGATATTCAAAGGTGTACCGACAGGCTCCAGATAATAGCCTAGAAAACATTGGCATTTTTATGTTGCCTTTATCAAAGCAGGAAGTTGCCATGAAGACTCCCAAGTGAGGGTATGAATTTCTGTCACAAATATGGGACCAAAATAGACTGATTAAAACACAGCCAAGTAAAATATGCATTTTTGACTACAGCTACACCTAAAATATTGTATGATTAATACAGTAAAGAATGGCAACCACGTGCCACAAAAGATATTTTTAAGATGAGCCAAAGTTACAAACTTTTTCCTATTTGCCTTTGATGTCATAATATTCCAGAGCATTAACACCAGTTCTTGGTTTACTAGATAATTTCTTCAGACATTTATTTATATGTTGAATCATGTCATATTGCAGTTCTGATTATGAAGTTTGACAACATAAATTATTCAATTCAATCAATGGTCCTTAAAAAAGGTTCTGGAGTAAGCACAATTTTAGCCTACATTATTAGTTCCAACATACTGAGTTATACCATTATTAAAGAGAACCCAGCCTTGAGGGAAAAATTCCCTTTTAGGCTTAAGACAAGTTTTAATGTTATAAAGACAAAATGACAACATAGAAAAGGTTACAGCAGAATTGGTCAATGAAAAAACCTTAGTTACTATAGGCAGGACTTGCAAGAGTATCTTAAAGGAGATTGTTGGGAAACATTTTTCAATAATTTTGGTTGGAACTTGTTATACAAGCAATGAGAAATTACTTCAGTACAATGGTTGTGCATCACAAAGTATACTGTGTATGAAGGTGTTATATGATTGATGTCATATGGTTTATGTGTCCCTTTGCACTTTGCTCATTTTGCCTACCATGTGTTTGTTTTACAATAGCATGTAATATGTACTGTATCTGTGTGACTATAGCATGTTTGCTGCACATTTGCTTTGCCTATGTAGTATTACTGGATCATCCTAATCACATACTATCACATGGAATGCCTCCAAATTGTTTTGACCAGCTGTTCGATTTAAAAAAGCAGATGGCAGATTTAGTTGAAGATGTATTTAAATTGCAGTTGATAGAACTACAGACACTGTTAAATGGTGTTCTTATACAATTGATCCCTAGATATATATTCATTGTCAGTGACAGATGCAAAGTATTTGAAAATGATCCTCTGTGAGTGACAAATAAATCTGATGTTTAGCATTAGGTGATTTCCACCAGATGCACATGTCATCTGCTATACCTATGCATAAACAGTAAAAGATTCAAACAACATCTGTAGGGATTGGATATCATGAAACAGATCTTTAAGGGTATAGTAATGCCAGGTTAGAGTTAAAATATCCTCTTATAGTTTGATACTAATGCAACTGTTTTCAAAGTGTACCCTAAGTCTGAACAATCAGCTGTTTTAAAGTTAGGGAAATGACTCCAAATGACCCAATACTTTCATTATAATAGGATATCTCTGAGTTAAGATATCTCTGAGCTAAGATACAAAATCTTGAAGTTAATTCACTCACTGTAAAATGGTACAGTATATTGCCAAAAGTGTGTCTTACTTTTAAAGGGTGACATGGCTAATTAAGCAAGCCCTCTTTGTATAACCTTTTAGTAAAGTAAATATGCAATGGTTCATATTGGATGCTGCCAAGCAGTTGTTACAGGGCTTTTGACTTAATACAAAAAACCACACAGTTTCAGGGCATTTCAGTTCAGTAGGCCCTGCATAAAGCATTGTTAGATGGAAATATGTCAGGACTTACATGGAACACAGAAGGCCTCATAAAATGCTGAAAATTGCCCATTCTGGGCCATGTGAGCTGTTGGTATAAGTACTATTGTGTTTGATCTAAGGTAGAGCATCTGCGTCTTACATGGGAGACCCATGTTGGACTAGGTCAAGCATATATGGAAGACTTCAAAAATGGAGCCTACTGCCATTCTGTGAAATCAATGCTCTGTTTAATTGGTGGAGTAGTGTAGTATTCCAGTACCTCACAATTACTGGAAAATAGGCCATATAGGCAATGGCTAGATAAACCAGAAGGTCATAAGGCAAGACATATAAAACCCCATAAACCAGTTCAGCTTGGGACCAAGAAATTGAAGTAAGTGTTTACCAGGGATGTTTAAATTGCACAAAATAAGCATTGTTATGACATGTAATAACTTCTTAATAATTGTACAATATATATTTTCAGACCATAATCCTTTGTTTCAATTTACTTTGTGGGCTTGGTTGGATGCTGTACCTCACAGGCCAGATGTGCTCTAAGAGCCTGAGCCTCCGTTAAAAGAACCCCTGCTTCATGGCATACTGGTTTAAAGCTTTGAAAATCAGACTATGATTGATGGGGTATGATGTGTTTGTGCATATTCCTTTTTGCACATGCTATGGAATTTTGGATTTTATCTCTTTCCAGGGAATACTTTTTCTCAGGGATATAAGAGCTGTAAAATTTTGTATTTGGCGTGTTGTGTTGACTTTACTCCAACATTAATTTGTAAAATATCCACTGAGAATTGATCTGTGATGGTCATCACATCTAACTTGATTGGGTAATGGCTGGTCATTACTTCCCAAGAGGATTGAAAGGAAGTAAAGTTATGAGATGAATTACATCCCATACCAACTTGTTCAAATCATCCTTACCCTTTGAGACTTTTATAGTCCAATTTTACTGTGATGGTATTTCATTTCACACTTTTTTTTTTGCATTCAATTTACTGAGGTGAAAAACCTTTAAGAGGACTGCTGTATCAAGTTGCACATTGTTTATTCTGTGATTTATAGACTTAGTTTATGCAGTGGAGATATTGATGAGGGCAACTGTGTCCATGCAGTGTTAGTGATGTCAAGACCAAAAATTCAGCTTGATAATATTTTAGTTTTGTTTTCCTTTTTTACATTTGTGGAACAAATACGGCACAAAATATCCTATGGAAATACTGTAGTACCAGTTATGAAATACCATAGTCTGAAATAGCCAAAGCTAGGTGTTTCCTCATGATTCAAAACAGATATTGACCACCTGTTGTTTTTGTTTTGATTTAGGGAAAGAAACCTTTGCGATTTTAGACTGCTTATTGATTAACATCAAATTCACAAGATGTCAAGAAGTAGCTTGCAGTGCATGTGCACAACTAGAGAGAGAGATTTTTGATTGTACATTAATAGGATCAATTTTATGCTCACAATAGTATGTTTCTGAATAAATTGGGTTAATGTCAGCACAGCAAAGTATAAGATACTTACGAGAAAAGCTAGAAGTAACTTAGTTAATTAAGGTTGGAGATTTGGAACTCTCAGGGTATGTAGATAATTAAATGTCATACAGTAAGTAAATTACTTTCATGATAGTGTTACTGCAAAACACATGATCTGTATCTGCCAGAAATTTATGTTACTAACGAGGATGCACTCAAATAACATAACATAACATAACAGGTTGAAGGGCAAAGGAGGGCCAAAGCCCCATAAGATGCCCTGAAGTCCAGGCCCTAATCATTTAACTCTTCGAAGATCCAATGCCAGAGTGAGTGTGGATGAACACCGGCGAACTTCGCCTTCTCTTTTCGACTAGTGCTCAGAGGTAACGAGGCAGGCGTGTACTAATAGCTCCCAATCCTGCTCCCGGGACTGCCATTTAACGTCCCCATCCGACGGACGTGAGCGTATCCCCAGTCTTTAGCCACTTTCCCAAAGGCTGGAGGGGGTGGAGGTTATACTTGCTCTGCACCACTGCTCAACAGCTGAACTGAGCAAGCAGACAACTTCCTGAAACGGACAACCAAATACCCAATTTTGTAATTCACCAATTTTAAACAGCTATGCTGAACAAGCTAATGTTTAGACCCCGGAAAATTTCCAAGTGGTTCCACCGGGATTTGATCCGGGACCTTCAGTATGCGAGGCAGTACGCTCAAACCACCAAGCCATCTCCACCCACACAAATAAGTACGTTATCCTGTAGTTCAGGAAATATCTGCTTTGAAACTGGATTTTCTGTCATATATATATATATAAAGACTTAATTGCTAGGAGAACAAAAAAAAAAAACAAAATGATGTGACAAGTTGGGGCTGCAATTAATTCTAATGTAGTGTAAATGGTCTTTCAATGTCACATATATTTCATGCATGGGCAGGAAGAAGGTTTTGAAAAAATTGAGATGTATGTTCTATTGTATGGAGGGGTAACATGTGAAAATGTCATTTCACATACAGTACTTATGATTCATATACTCATTACTGAACCTGCCATGACAGCATTGTCTTAAGCTTTTGTTTATGGACTAAGGATACATTGATCAAATTTCAAATTCAGAATGAATTATGTGTATCTTAGTTGTTTTGACATTGAGAAATTTTATTCCTGTATTTTGATAGAAATCACCCAAAAAGCTGAATTGGAAAAGTGGAACAAGAGCAAAGGAAATATGAATCCACAGGGTGCTTCTTCAGCAGGGCATGGATCATTTAATATGGAGACTTTTCATCAGGCTCTAAATTCACACGAGGTGGCTGGGACTGCTCATAGCAAACTTGATGTAAGTGATGGTACATAAAATAATACACATGCATGCCAAGCTAATATTTATGAAAGCTTATGTCTGTGTTAAAGGAAAACAAGGAATGGGAAAAGAAATAATAAGTAAAAGTAATGTACCGGATGTGTCCGCCTCCCCAGAGGTGAATGGGGGGAGGGGTTTAATGTAATTGAGTCACTGAGAACAGAGTACTTCCCTTTTATGTACTGTAGTTCCATTTTCTTTCTCTAACACATCTCACACATTGTCCGAGGCCACTTTTTGCTGCTGACATTTACCCTTTTTAAAAAGTATGTAAACATTATTAATACCTAATAACTAGACTGAACTGTGTATGAGTTTGTTGAGCTATGCTCCTTATGGTATTCCCATGGTAAATTTGCTAATATGTCATTCATGAGGACTGCAGAAGTTCTTCTGAGATTATGTTATTCACTTACCCTCCAAATCTGACATTTCTACTGATGGGAATCTTTGATTAGGATGGATTACCAGATTCAGCTTAAAGTCAATCAAAGATAAACAAAGGCGAACTGAAGTTACCAATCTTCCTGCTTACAGATGGGAGAGAGTAACTGATTTTATAGTTTCAATTGTATATTTGGGACTAGATAAATCATGGTTTTAAAACTTAAAAGGACTTGTGTGCCTTACGTATTGTCCCTTGCGCTTTCTCACTTTTCAGTAATGATCTATGAATTAGTCTTAATTATGAGTCAAAGTCACATTGAAGGGTGTTGCTGGTATAAAGGTAGCTACTTTAATATCATTTTGGGGTTTAAGAGAGACTTACTGTTAAGAATTTTTATGAGGAAATTTGTATAAGACAAGATTCATAATTTGTTGCCATTATTTGCTTTTCTATTCTAGACTTCCATAGATGTAAATGACCTTCCAGATTGGTTACTTGAGGAGATGGACATGGCTTTATCTGATGCATGGAAACAGGGATCAGAGGAAGCCTTCCTTCAGGTTCTTGTCCTCATCATGAATGAAGGCGTCAGTGGTAAGTTTCAAAGATTCTTGCAATTACTTGCTATCTAAATCCCACCTTCATTACCTCCTATTTACAAAGGATTTTGTCATGGATTAAAGAATGGATTCTCTCACCCTAAACTACAATTTTTTTAGTAGTCCACAAAAATTATCAATTAACTCAGCTTTTGATTGACATACAAAACCTGCACCTGTTGATCAGTACAAATAACCCTGTCTCCCAAGTACTCAATTATTGACTTGTAGAACTTAAAATTTTCATTTCCCTTGTCTGCCAGATATCTGGCAACTGTCCCCCACGAACACTATCTTCAACTCCTTCCTGCTCAGAAAAAGGTTATGTAGCCAAGTATATAGCTGTAAGATACAAAATTGAATATTTATCTAGTGTTGTCTAATATTAACTGTGAACCTCGCTCCCCATGCATTTTCCAATTTTTTACTAAAATCTTCACTCTTGCTACTTCAATAGAAAGGGACTTGGTTTTCAGCGTAAGTGATCCAGACAGTCATAAGCTTTTGGTTATTCCCATTTTGAAGTCTCTCAGCACCACAAGCAATTTCATAGCCTCCAGAATATTTCTAGAAGATACGTTGGGTGTGTTTGCAAAGGAATGCTATTGTTGGTTGGAAACTAGGCTGTAAAACTCCATCTAGCTAACTGTATCATGGTTTACCACCATTAGAAGAGGAATACTCTATCTCTCATGCAGATGGGAGGTCTTACACTTGATCCTGGTAGGGTCAAACCAAACACTTTAAAAATAGAAGCTTCTGCCATTGTTCTTGGTGGTCAACATCAACAATGGATCAGGGAAAACAAGTTTGTGAGCCACAATCAAAAAAGTGAAAAAAGACCATGACTGCTGACTTAAACCAATTGGTTAGAAACTGGGCCCTAAAACTTCATGTAACTAATTTAACAAACCCATACCACCGCAGGTCTCTGGCAAATTGAAATATGTGAAAAATGTGTCCACATGTAATTTTTGTAATGTGCAGTATTTCCAGTAATTAATAGTGACATTCTACTAGCACAGTATCATGATACACACAAAATCTTTTCCCTAAATTCTAACCCAATTGCTCACAGTTACCCGAAAAATATAAAAGCAAACTTTATGTGGAGTCAGACCAAAGACCTGCTTCAAGGTATGAAGTCTGTACACATTACCTTTGTACCATGTGAGGAACGGAAAAGCTGCTGCCCTAAACTTTACAGAATGTTATCTTTTAAGGAGATACGTCCTGGCTACAAAATTTTTTTGGGAAAAACTGTGGTTGCCAATTATAGTATGCAATCCCTAGTTCAGGCCTGTAGCCAGCCCGTGTGGAGTCATGGGTCTTTTTTCCAAGATGTGGATCTTTTCCTATTACGGAGGCGGCTGGTGTGTCCCATAGGCATGTCGTGCTAGGGGTCAGGGGCATGCTTCCCCGAAAAAGTTTGAAATCTGCAGATCTCCTGCAATCTGGAGCATATTAGAGGACTTTTGAACACAACAGAAGTCATTTTTCCCAAGGAATTCCACACAAAAAACCACTTTTTGAGAAAAAATCATACATGTAATATGTCAAGATAAAAAATATTTCATAGCAGACCCTTCAAACACAGGGCTGGAAAAATGGACCTCCCTCAAGTTGGGGTGGGTCGTTTGTACGCTCTGAACCCCCCTGGCTACAGGCCTGTGGTTCATTACTCCAATCAGCTGCTTCAATGAGCAGCGGGTTTACTGTAGTTAACATTCTGGTTCAATAGAAACCCAACAACTTTGGGGTTCAAATAAAAACTTACAACAAATTCTGAAATAAGTGATGTCAAAAAGGGGATCAAATTACTTCTAGTGCATTGAAAAGCAACATTCCCTTTCAGTTTATTCTGATATAAAATGTTGCCAAAATTCAACATTCACAGCCATTTTCAGATACCTAAATAGGCATACAATTGGTACTGAGAACAGTTCTTGAGGAGATTTGACATAAGGTGTTCTTTTTTTTTTGAAATGGTAACTATTTACCTATTAATCACTCAACCATACTACCATTAAAAGTTCCTGTAGCAAATGCTAAGAAATTATTGCACATTTCAGAAATTACTGTACAAGGCAGAAAGGTTATTTGCCTCACAAAGGATACTACTGCAATTTGGTGTTATACAAGTGTCACCATTCACATCACTTTCCAAAGGGAAAGCCCTTATTCTTTTAACAAGAAGAACATAACCAAGGAGGTAAAACTAAGTCAGCAACCATATAATACCACTTGGTATTTGAAGACGAAAGTAAGTGATGATGACACATTGTACATTTAATTTTGGTTTACGCATTTTAAGTTTAATTTGTTGACTAACTACTCTACTCTATAATGCAGTTTTGAATTACGTACTGAGGTTATTGACAGTCATTTTGTTAGGCTATTCTCCCACCTGTTGTCACCTGAGTCTGATGCAATCAATACTGATCACCACATACTGAATTTAAGGCTAGACTTGTGACATGTTTCATGTTTTTACCAAAATTCAGACCAGTAGCTTTTAAAATCTGAAAGAAATATATCGAAATGGAAGAAAGTTCCTGTTTTCATGCAGAACCACCTCTGCAATTACAATGTGCTGGCTTTAATTTGCTGAAGTTTAAGTGGCATACACTAGTGAGCTCTGCAGTAGTAATTAATCTTGTTTTTGTGATGCATCGGTCACTTCAGAAACACAGCCATACCTTAGATAGCAGCATAGAAAACAGAACTTACTGGAAGAGATTTAATCCCAACAGAACATTTACTACTTAGTTATCTGCTTGTCAAATCTTGTATGAAATGTGACTGGTATGATCTCAATTTCTTGTCAAAGGAAAACTAGACAAAGTGGTTAAGAAGCCAAGGATGAGTGTTACATTTTACTGTTGACCCAGTTGAACTACTTGCCATGTCCTACTTTGAAAGTTGATGAAATTTAGTGGGAACATGTATGAACTTGCCCTCTGTACTGTATTGCCAGCTTGACTGGTATAAAAGCATTTACATCTGTAGGGATGGCCTTTGGAGGAGTCAATTTGAGGTTGGCTGGCATGAAATGCTAAGAATATTTTTAGTCTTGATTAGCATATTAAAAAGTTAGCAGGAACCAGTGACATCTGCATACAGGAAAGTTTTGTTGGAAAGTTTTGTTGAATTCAGTCAGACTGCAAGAGTGCAATGTTTTGCCAGAGAACATTATAGAGTTGCTGCCTTTTAATTTTTAATTACAAATAATTTTTTGAAAAGTTCAGAAGAATTCTGACCCATACAGTTGGAAATTCTGATATAGGAGTTGGGAGAAATTCTGTCCCTGACAATTGGCATATACCTCCTCAAAAAGAATTGGAAGCCGAGCTTATGTCCTTTGTGTAGTAATGATGCATTTTAAAAGCAGGGTTCTAGCCAGCCCATTTTAACCGGGCAGTGCGCCCGGTTTGAATTTAATATCGCTTCTCAGCGCCCAGTTTGAAAGTTATCCGCCCAGTTTGAAAAGTTGTGCTCCTAGTTTAAATTGTTATAAATTGTATAGCATTACCAGAACATACGGACTTCATTAAAACCAATGCGAACATAATCACAAAAACTTGAGATTAATTTCGCTCACACCAGCCCGACTACAATCGAAACAGAATTACTTTTCTTGCGGCCCGACTCTGCATAATGTAGGCCGGCTAGCCCTTCGTGTAAACAGTGCCTAGCCAGCATAGCATGCACATACGACTGTACTTTACTCACGGTAGTTTGGATATTGGTCACAACGACGCAACGTACGGAATTAAGGAACCCACAAGGCCACTAGTCATGTGTTTCCTTTACTTTTGTAGCTTGGAAGCAGTGGGCACAGCTATGAACACAACGTTGATTGGTTGTTTTGTACAGGAGCTTTTGTAAGCCTCACGAATGACCACCCTCCGATGTGTTAGACATGTTCAATGTATGGAAGCCTTTGGCAATGCAACGATGTTTAATACACAATGGTACATGTACAGTACCGTGGGTTTGAGAAGGCCATTCTACGTAAAGTGTAACATAATATTTGTGCATTGAAAGGTTGTGCAACTGCAATGTGCAAAGTCTTATTGCATCCATCAATAGCCTTTTATCTACAGTTCATTTTCAAAAGTGTTCTAATCGAGTCTGTGTATGGAGTAGGCACTTATTACGGTGTATAAATTATAGGCCGCCGGCAACTTCATTTAGTAAAGAAGTATTTTAGTGGGTTGTACAACTCTTGCTTCCAAATTTCTGTGAAGTTCAAAATATCTCTTGCTGTACTATCACACGGTATCTACATTGCACTCTGACCGCCGAGGAAAAGTTTTCTAGAAACAAGAATGCAGCGCGTTTGCCACAGCTGTGTTTATGGAAGATATGTGACGAAACACACACTTAAGTCAATACAATTTTCTCGCCACATGTTCACGAAATGAGTAGGGAGCAAGGCCCGCCCACATCACGCACAGCGGAAGATCTTGTTTGTTGTGGTATTTGCAGACATAGGTAATGGCCAAACACGTATTGCTTCAGACCAAACCATTGCTAGCCAAGTGGGGTGATCTGTTACTTTTGGCTATTTCTGCCGCAGTGAATTTTGGAGTTCTTTACGATGCATGTACGTTTGTACATGGAGCTAACACGTTAGCTCCATTGTACTGCACTAATGTGTAGAGTCAATTACAATGCTGCTTGAATGTCTAGTGAGTGAAAGCGGGTTTTACTTGTATAAAATCGGGGATCCCTTTAGCTTTAGGTAAGTGTCAATTTCTTCCCAAACTTCGAGTGAAACAGTCTTATTTACAGTGTAACATAATATACGGAAGATCCGTGCCAAAATATGACACAACTTTTAGAGTCTTCCGACCGAAGTACCATACAGTAGGGAGCGACATGCATCGTAGCAGTAGCTGTGCACTAAGAATAGTCAGTCACGTACGTATGGCCATAAAAAAGAATCTGTTTACATGTCAAAATTATTCTCAAAAAGAGCATGAATTTGAAGCAGTTTGCAGCTCCTGAAATGCGTAATATCGCAGAGCTTCCCCTTGACCCCACGCCGAATGGGCGATCGCTTCGCGATCGTGTCAATGCCTTCGGCATCAATGAGGATAGTTTGATCGATGTCCGCCCGGTTTGGCAAAAAACCTGGCTAGAACCCTGAAAAGACCTTAAACATAGACTTGAAGTGCTTTTACATTATACAGCAGGCAATCATAGGAACATCGTATGCAAATGAGTTTCTCAAGTTAGCTCTAGATTATCCAGTTGTGGAAGTGTCTGTGTTGAAACCTTTCCTTGATCAAAAATGTCTGGAAGAAAAAATAACTTCTTTATGAATCTTTTTATTTGATGTAAAACTATTGTTCTGAACAGATTGACATGTAAGGTACCTCAAACCTGAACTAATGACAGTGAAATGAAGCATCAAAGAAACAAATGTTTCAGCTGGTCAAAGTCTCCCTCATTTTGGTCACACTAAAATTAAAGGGGGAGTTAGGGCAAAAATTTAATTCTCATATGTATTAAAAGAGCAACCAAATCTTTGCAGCTCAGTGAATCCATTCAAATCAAGCATGTATTTCTTGGGGGATCAGTAAATGTAGTTACTAGATTTGCTTTCCAAAGTGAGCTGGAGGGCAGCAGAGGTTATTCCTCATATTGACAATGCTTTGCTTAGCTTTGTTTTTTTTTTTTCAGACAGTTGTGTTGACCTTGAAGTTATTAGAAAAAGGACCTATTTGTAGGGAATGCAAAATTTGTTGTTTTCATGCTACTAATGCAATCCCATTCTGATAATATTGGATTGTCAAGGAGAAAATAGGCTCTAAAGTTAAAAGAATAATAAAAGACTTCATTAATATAGCCTAGATGTCATATGTGCTTCCATAAGTTTACATTTCATTGAAAATGTGACAACTTTAGCTGTTCATACCTTGAGAACCACACGTCGGATTTTAATACAAATCTCAGAAAAAAGCATAGATTGAGTACCCCTGTAACATCAAAAGTTGATATGAACTTAACCCTTCTTTCTAGTCTTGTACACCACATGTTATTTGTTGTTGCAAATGAACAGCAGGCCTTCTTAAAAGTGCCCCTGTGTGTTTGATAAATGGGACATGCGTTAAGTTATTCTACCCAAACAGTTTGCAGGAAAGATTTCAAAAAGAAAAAAAGTTTGTATTTTCAAATTGTCAAACATGTAGAATTACTCTTAATATTGGTCACCATTCCTGAAATTGAACATCAGAGACAATTTATGTCTAACATCAAAAGTTGATATGAACTTAACCCTTTTTTTTAGTCTAGTACACCAAATGGTATTTGTTGTTGCAAATGAACAGCAGGCCTTATTAAAAGTGCCCCTATGTGTTTGATAAAAGGGACATGTGTTAAGTTATTCTATCCAAACAGTTTGCAGGAAAGATTTAAAAAAAAAAAAGTTTGTATTTTCAAATTGTCAAACATGTAGAATTAATCTTAGTATTGGTCACCATTCCTGAAATTGAACATCAGAGACAATTTGTGTTGAAACATATTTTATTTTGGCAGTAAACTTTCAGCACACCCAAACCAGTGTTACCCCGTTGATGGCAGCTGCAGCCCAGGGCAACATGGATATAGTTGAGAGACTTCTACATCTTGGTGCTAATGTTCACTTACGTGTAGCCAATAACCAGTAAGTATGCATCATCAAAATTGTGTTGTCTTGTGTTTGCATGGATATTGGGTACTGAACTTTTTCTGGTTCTAAATCTACTTCTTAAATCTTAAAAGTATCCTTTGCAAAGAAAAAAGTCACCCTGTTGTCACCGTTACCCTTGATCATGGGCTCAAAATTTGACCAACTTTGTTAATATTAACTGAGGATGAGAATGAAGAGAGCACTTAAAAGTCAAAGGTGTTTGTATTTTGTTTTCTTATGCTGAAATTTTTATCAGCATGCAGTCTGATTGTGCTTAAGTTGCTCTTCACCTTATTTTTTTGCGAAAGGTGCAGCAGTTATAATGTTGATTGTTGGAATGTTGTATGCTAGCTATCTGTTCATGATTGACACTGTATTTGCTGCAGTAACCCTGCAAAGTGGGTTTAGTGTCGAAGCTTTGCAGATATATCATCCCACCCAGATTCCAAAGTACCATGCTATAACATTGGGCACACTACCAAGACTTAACCTGCATGTGCAAAGTACTGTATACCAATGATTTGTACTTAGCAATGTTGTTCCTTCTAATCAATGCGGCATGTAACCTCAAGTACACTAGAAAGAAAAAATAGCACCTCAAATATTTCATGGTTAAAGGTGTCACTATAATGCAAATCAACACTTTGCTGCTTTCAGTAAGATATGACTGTAATACTGTAAATATTAACCCTAGGTTTTTCAAAAATTTATGCCACTCACTGCTGGAAAAAATGTTTATTTCCCAGGAAGGGAGTGAAATTATTTCCCTGGAAGGGAGTTAAATTTCTCACAATTCCCGCCATGTTTTCATGTACAAAAATGGGAAATTTCCCTTCAATTGCCTAAATTTCCCTCCAGATGGCAAAATTTCCCAGGGAGGAGCCTCCCAGCTTCCCAACTTTCTTCACCAATGATGCCACTGTTATCTTACTTTAGTTTGCATCAAAATGGCGCTTGAACAAACTACAGCTGTGCTTGCTCCAAGTTCACTATATTTTGAAAGTGTGACAACTTACCTGCTGGTCACATAAAGAATCACACAGTCGATATATATGTGCAATTACTCAGAATGTGTACTCTTCTAACATTGCAAACTTTGATGGAACTAAGATCTTTTAATGGAAGGTGGTTGTTTGAGCACTCTCTGCTATCTCCATCATCACTTTTGCCTACATTTACATGCCTGCAAGCCAATGGACCCCATTGCCCTGAAATTTCCCCCTAGAATATTTGAAGTAGCTTTTGACTTTGCTTTTCTTATATTCCCCCCCCCTCTTTGAAATTTTTTTGGACACCCTTCCCTCCTCAGAAGCCATTTTGACCTCCTTCACTCCTTCAGTACTTTTTCCAGCTGTAGACTTGTACATGCAGTGAAGAGTTATTAAAAGAAGAGTGTTTTGAAAAAGAAGTTTAAATGTGATTTGCAATTCCCATGCAATCGTGTACACTAAACTGAGTATTTGTTATGCACATCAGATTCATCAATTTGCATAAAGCTGTAACTCTTTAAACATCCTACATTGTTCATTATCCACATTTTACTTCATGACCTACATATGAAGAGTGCTTCAGTTTTATTAACTATTCATAAATACTTTTTGAGAATTCTGGCTTGTGATTGGTCAGTTACCCATGTTCTAATCCAGTGTAGAGACATAGGGTGTATGGAGAGAAACTTTTTGATCAACATGACTATAAACACAGCTTTGCCGACACGGTAGATGTACATAGGCTTGACTATAGTTTTAGGTCACATACATAGCACACATACTAGCCCAACTATGGTGCCTGACGTTTTAAGCAATTAAGGCATAGGGCCTACGACTGTAATTTACCCCATAACTGTCCAACTTAAAATGTAAATATATTTGGTTGACCGCAATGTTGTGTGTACATTGAAACGAATAAATTATGTCCTAATCAGATTTTAGACCTTTAATTCAGAGCATATTTAAGTGAAGGTCTTGTTAGTGTTTCAAAGTCCACATAGGCTAGGGCCTAGGCCTAGGCTTAGACCCCGATCGTGTAAATATTGATATGTACACTATTGATGAGAAAAGCATATAAGTAGGACTACATGACTTCCTAGGCCTAGGCCTACCTCAGTTAGACTCGAAACCTCTAGCCTATCTGGGGCGATGAAAAAAAAAATAGTTTTGAAATGAGTGAACGAGTATAACGTTACTCACTAACCTTACAGCTCATCTCACATATTCCATACATAAGGCTTGGTCAAGTATTCTGTGCACAATTAGCTATGTAAGGAAATTTAGCACCAGAATCACCAAAGGAAATGCAGATGTGATAATATTAAGAAGAGCCTTAGCCGGCCCGAGTAGCCTGCCTACTGCATCGACAAACGTCAGCAAGATTCTGATAGATTCTCTCTGCAATAAAAACTTTAGGAATTGCGACAGCCACCGTTAGTAAAGGCAAATATGTCTGGTTCCATAAAATTCCACACAAAAAGGTCAAGCTGGGTTACTGACTTAGCCTCATTTCGAAAACAACGTAACGCTAATTTGAAAGGCTAGGTCTAACGTTGTTAGCCTAACGTTAGTTGTTTAGTCTGTTTTCAGCAACGTATAGCAGGACGTTAGTGTGTCAAAGTCAAACTCAAACGTCACAGTGAGCAATATAAACCAAACCACAGATCCTCAAGCTAGTATATAATTTTAGTGGAACTCGATTATAGTCCCAAATCCAAGAGATAAATCGTTCCAAATATGACCTCGTTCAAGACTTCCAAAATATAACTTATTCATCAAATAGACGGCACAAAAGTAGGCCTAGGCCTATTTCTGTATGAGTGGCTAGTAGCCTAGGCCTATGATTCATGACTGTGTACGTACGTACAAGCGACGAAGGTAGCGTGTAGCTAGCTACTGCATTGCAGCAATACAGCTTTTCGCTACACTACTCAATGTCAAAGTCATGGTAATTACGTACACCTGAAAGAGCACTTCATGAAACTTACTTAAGTCAGTTAAGGAGAATACTTGATGATCAATGAAAAATTTGTTAAAAAGAAAGCTTTTTCCCTTCTAAACTTCTCGAAATTAAAGTATTTATGAATGGGAATAAAGTCATGGTGCCCATGTCTCTACATCATATTCGAACAGGCTATGACGTCACGCATATAGGCAGAGACCCTCGGCTTCGCCTCGGGTCTCTCAGCCCATATGCGTGACGTCATAGCCTGTTCGAATCTGATGTAGAGACATGGGCACCATTGACTTTATTCCCTAATTTAAAATCTTTTGTAAACATCAAAAGCTATATTTTCAACAATTCTGCTACTGTGAATATTCCCTGCCAAAGTAGTAAATCCAAATAAAAGTAATATAATTGATTCTGCAACTCTGAAATGCCTGATATATATATATATATATATATATATATATATATATATATATATATATATATATATATATATATATATATATATATATATATATATATATATATATATATATATATATATATATATATATATATATATCAGAAGGTTTTTGCAAAGGAATTAAGAAGGCTCTGGTGACACGCAATTGTCAAGACTATTTCAAGCACTTCAAAAACAGTTCTAGGTTAAAAACATGTAAAGGTATAGTATTATGTTCCACTTCTGTTTATCCTGAAAACAATTGAAAGTAAATAAACACTTGCTTTCTGCTTAAGTGCTGAATAAGCCCTGTTTTCTGTATTGAGATAGCAAACAGGGCAAATGGTAGATTGCTTTTAAAGTGACAGCAATTTTATTTGAGAGCAAGTAAAAATAACTTATGAGAGAAGTACAAGGGGGAGTTTTTCTCTCTCTGACCACATTAAGTATTGTTTATTGGTGGTAATATCAAGTTTGATTATAAGCTTAAATACGTGTTGAAATGAGGAAATGACGAAGGCCCAAGATGGACTACATGGTCCATTTCGTGAAATACTGCAAAGAGTTTTAGCTTTTACTCAAGTTAATGTTAAACAGAGGTACAGTCATGGCCTTTTATAATGATGCTTGGTCAGTGATCTGTTCTGTTAAAACAGCTCAGCATTGTGGTATACATGCTGTTTTTCCAAGTTGAAAGTGATATGTGATAAGCCAAGTTGTTGCAAACTGGAAGATTAAATAAGGTCAAAAATAGCAGTGCAACTCATCTTAGCCTAGGGCTCATGGAAGAATGGAAGACTTGCTACAAGGCCGGAACTCATTGCGGGTGTGCATATTTGACACCCAGAATATGGACAACATGCAGAAGATTATTTGGGTCTGGAAAAAATATTCAAAGGTCTTGAAAAGGTCTGGAAGTTCATTCACCAGAATGTGTTGGAACCCTGAATGCAGCCATTTTATCCAATTTAATGATTACATTTTTCATTGAAATTTGATCACTTTGATCAAATGTATGAATCAATTAAAAATCTCATGTGCCCTTGTTTTGTACATCAAAATGAAGCATTCACAGAGCTCTTTCCAGCAGTATTAAAAACTCAATATGGCCCACAGTCAAATTTCTTTTTTTTAGTTTGTTACCAAACACTTGTGTAGCTCCACTCAGCTAGTATGCAACCTACAAAGTCCACCTTTTCCATTCTTAAGTGCAAAAGAGACCTGCTCATGTTGAATAAACTACTTATAAGTTATGTGATACTTCAAGTTCCATCATCCAGTTGTTTACAGCTTATAAACATAAATCGCATACACCCACCGTATTTCAGAACATACCTTATGTGACACATTGCATGAATCTTTAATATTCGTACTGGCAGATGAGCATGGTTCAAGCAGTTTATAATCAGAAAGCACTTTTATAAAAATTTGCTAAGCTTTCAGTTATTTGTTGATTTTTCTCTAAATTTAAGCACTCTTGCTGTCATGGTTAATTACATTATTAAAGATTTCAACCTAGAAAAACAAAAAACCTATGAATTTCCCTTCTGTAAAAACAGGTTGAATCACTTATAAAATCAAGTATCCAAAATCAACAACAGAAACAGAGACTTGAGAATTAAATTAAGCTTGCTCAGCATTATCAAAAAGAATTTTTTTTTTCTTTTTTGCTGTTTTTGGTTTCGATGATAAGAGAAACCTATGCAATCATGATGGCATGTGTATGTATGTGTGTGTGTGTGTGTATGTGTGTGTGTGTGTGTGTATGTGTGTGTGTGTGTTTGTGACACTTTGCTTGTTAGCACGATATCTCAAGATAGAAATGTCTGACAATTTTCAAACTTGATACATGGATGCCCCATGTTGAGAGGAAGAACCCTATTGTTTTTGGCGCAGGTCAAAGGTCATCTGGGGTCAGCAGGGGTCAATTTCTGAAAACTTTGTTAGCACGATATCTCAAGATAGGAAACTTGTATAGATTTCATATTTGGTATGTGAATGCATTATGGTCAGAAGATGGTCCCTATTGTTTTTGACGGAGGTCAAAGGTCATTTGGGGTAACCGGGGGTCAAAGTCTGAAAATCTTGTTAGCACAAAATCTCAAGATAGGAAACTTGGATAGATTTCATATTTGGTATGTGGATGCGTTATGGTCAGAAGATGGTTCCTATTGTTTTTGGTGGAGGTCAAAGGTCATCTGGGGTCACCGGGGGTCAGAGTCTGAAAATCTCGTTAGCACAATATCTCAAGATAGGAAACTTGGATAGATTTCATATATGGTATGTTGATGCGTTATGGTCAGAAGATGGTCCCTATTGTTTTTGGCGGAGGTCAAAGGTCATCTGGGGTCAGCAGGGGTCAATTTCTGAAAACTTTGTTAGCACGATATCTCAAGATGGGAAACTTGTATGGATTTCATATTTAGTATGTGGATGCGTTATGGTCAGAAGATGGTCCCTATTGTTTTTGGTGGAGGTCAAAGGTCATCTGGGGTCACTGGGGGTCAAAGTCTGAAAATCTTGTTAGCACAATATCTCAAGATAGGAAACTTGGATAGATTTCATATTTGGTATGTGGATGCGTTATGGTCAGAAGATGGTCCCTATTGTTTTTGACGGAGGTCAAAGGTCATCTGGGGTCACCGGGGGTCAAAGTCTGAAAATCTCATTAGCACAATATCTCAAAATAGGAAACTTGGATAGATTTCATATTTGGTATGTGGATGCATTATGGTCAGAAGATGGTCCCTATTGTTTTTGGTGGAGGTCAAAGGTCATCTGGGGTCACCGGGGGTCAAAGTCTGAAAATCTCGTTAGCACAATATCTCAAGATAGGAAACTTGGATAGATTTCATATTTGGTATGTGGATGCGTTGTGGTCAGAAGATGGTCCCTATTGTTTTTGGCGGAGGTCAAAGGTCATCTGGGGTCAGCAGGGGTCAATTTCTGAAAACTTTGTTAGCACGATATCTCAAGATGGGAAACTTGTATAGATTTCATATTTGGTATGTGGATGCGTTATGGTCAGAAGATGGTCCCTATTTTTGACGCAGGTCAAAGGTCATCTGGGGTCACCGGGGGTCAAAATCTGAAAATCTCGTTAGCACAATATCTCAAAATAGGAAACTTGGATAGATTTCATATTTGGTATGTGGATGCGTTATGGTCAGAAGATGGTCCCTATTGTTTTTGGCGGAGGTCAAAGGTCATCTGGGGTCACCGGCGGTCAAAGTCTGAAAATCTTGTCAACACAATATCTCAAGGGAGGAAACTTGGATAGATTTCATATTTGGTTTGGTAATGCATTATAGTCAGAGGATGGTCCTTATTGGTTTTGTTGAAGGTCAAAGGTCATCTGGGGTCACCGGGGGTCAAAGTGTGAAAATCTTGTTAGCACGATATTTCAAGATAGGGAACTTGGATAGATTTCATATTTGATGCGTGGATGTGTTATTGTCAGAAGATGATTCATATTGTTTTTGGTGGCAGTCAAAGGTCATCTGGGGTCACTGGGGGTCAAAGTCTGAAAATCTTGTCAACACAATATCTCAAGGGAGGAAACTTGAATAGATTTCATATTTGGTTTGTGGATGCATTATAGTCAGAGGATGGTCCCTAATGGTTTTGGTAAAGGTCAAAGGTCATCTGGGGTCTCCGGGGGGACAACAATATCACAAGGTACGGAACTTGGATAGATTTCATATTTGGAATGTGAATGGGTTAAAGTTAGGAGATGGTCCCTACAGAGATGCCAAGTATCTTGATTTAGGTGGAATAATTACCATTTTCACCCTCGATTCCGCAATTACGAATATCCTCCAAAAATTGCTCTTTTAACATGTTAAGGATCTTTGTTGAAATCTCAAAGTGTCTAGCTCCCTAAACTGAAAAGTTTAGGCTTAAATTGTATAGTTCAAATGAGCAAGTGGGCTAGTACTTTCTGCCTAGGCTTAACGTAGGAATAAGTTAGGCCTAGCCAATGCTACATCTTTCACAAAGCAGAGTCGAGTACTGAAGAGGATCAACAAAAATCCACTTGGCCAAGAACATCAAAAATGTTTAAAAGGCATTGGTAAAAAACCCTTATACAACAATCTGCAGTACTTTAGTGAGCTTTAGGTGTAAAGTTTTTCCCTGCGATGTAATTTTCGGGTGGGTCCAAAACGAAGACCTCCAAAACGAAGACCGAAGACAGAAGACATGAAAAATCTCTAAAACGAAGACCTCCAAAACGAAGACCGAAGACAGAAGACAGGAAAAAACTCTAACACGAAGACCTCCAAAACAAAGACCGACAACCAAAGTCTCTCCTAGTAGAAGCACGGAAAGCCATCCCCTGCCTTATTAAACACATTGCATAACACCCTGTTGCTTGTGTATTTCTCTATTTACTTCCGGGTCTTCGTTTTTCGGTCTTCGTTTTGGAGATTTGCATAATAGGGCAATCTCCAAAAGAAGACCACAAAAGGAAGACTTTTCGATTGCACCGCCCCTAGAGGTAGAATAATTGCATGCATGCTAGTGGAGGCACGGGAAGCCATCCCCTGCCTTATTAAACACATTGCATAACACCCTGTTGTATATTTCTCTGTTTACTTCCGGGTCTTCGTTTTTCGGTCTTCGTTTTGGAGATTTGCATAATAGGGCAATCTCCAAAACGAAGACTACAAAACGAAGACTTTTCTATTGCGTCACCGCCAAAGGCCAAATGTCAAAAACTCATATTCAGCTGACATCTTAGTCATTCTAGAGATTCCATAGCAGCCAAATCGTACCAGATTTCGAACTAAAATACTCCATTTTTCTCAAAATATGAGAAGCACGCATATGTAAAACGAACGGGTAGTATTTGCTACCGTACTTGGAGTAAATCAAAAAAGGGGATAATTAGCAGCAAGATGAAAAAATAAATTCAAAACAATAAATTGCAAAAGGGGGGAAACAACAATTGCGTTGATTAATTTTAAAATTGGTAATAACGAATAAGATTTTGTTTGCCCACCCCGGAAACTACACGTCGCATAAACGACACGCGTAATATCACCAAATTACCACTAAATTTAATAACAAACTAGTCAAAATATCTGACTACTATACTAACTAGTTATTTGACGAATCCGTTTTCAAAGTGCACTCGAAGTCCAATCTCGACGCATTCAGCACAGAGTGACGCATATTTCTCTGTTTACTTCCGGGTCTTCGTTTTTCGGTCTTCGTTTTGGAGATTTGCATAATAGGGCAATCTCCAAAACGAAGACCACAAAAGGAAGACTTTTCGATTGCACCGCCCCTAGAGGTAGAATAATTGCATGCATGCTAGTGGAGGCACGGGAAGTCATCCCCTGCCTTATTAAACACATTGCATAACACCCTGTTGTATATTTCTCTGTTTACTTCCGGGTCTTCGTTTTTCGGTCTTCGTTTTGGAGATTTGCATAATAGGGCAATCTCCAAAACGAAGACCACAAAAGGAAGACTTTTCGATTGCACCGCCTAGAGGTAGAATAATTGCATGCATGCTAGTGGAGGCACGGGAAGCCATCCCCTGCCTTATTAAACACATTGCATAACACCCTGTTGTATATTTCTCTGTTTACTTCCGGGTCTTCGTTTTTCGGTCTTCGTTTTGGAGATTTGCATAATAGGACAATCTCCAAAACGAAGACTACAAAACGAAGACTTTTCTATTGCGTCACCGCCAAAGGCCAAATGTCAAAAACTCATATTCAGCTGACATCTTAGTCATTCTAGAGATTCCATAGCAGCCAAATCGTACCAGATTTCGAACTAAAATACTCCATTTTTCTCAAAATATGAGAAGCACGCATATGTAAAACGAACGGGTAGTATTTGCTACCGTACTTGGAGTAAATCAAAAAAGGGGATAATTAGCAGCAAGATGAAAAAATAAATTCAAAACAATAAATTGCAAAAGGGAGGAAACAACAATTGCGTCGATTAATTTTAAAACTCGTACTAATAAATAAGATCTTGTTTGCGTACCGTGGAAACTACACGTCGCATTAAAGACTCGCGTAAGATCACCAAACTACCACTAAATTTAATCACAAAATTGTCAAAATATTTCACTACTAACTAGTTAGCGCATATGGTTTACTACTTAAGTGGTCAAACTTGACGAATCGGCTCTCATCTCGATGCATTCAGCACAGAGTGCCAAGCAACGACTCGCTAAATAGCGAATGATGCTTCCTTGTATGCCATTCAATAATCGAGCTCGGTAGTTGGTCGTAAATCTCAACTAACTTCTTCTGCATGTTCTTTCTCCAGTTTTTGCTATGCTTCTTCAATTTTTACCTTTCCATTACTTTTTAATGGAATAAATGAAACTTTTTTCTAGGTCTTGAAGGAGAAAGGTTGAAAGTAAAATCAAAGTACATTATTTGGTAAAATCACATTGTGCACAAATCAGTGTTTTGTGCTATAGAGCCTGACATCTTAAGTAGTTTAATAGACGCTTTTTATTGCAGATTTGAATGATTTACTTAAATTTCTTTACGTTGCAGAGCTCAATTTGCTTTAAAATTTTTCTTTGATTTGTTATTTGAGGTTCGCTATTTTTACCTCCTTAATCTTGAATACTTCATTATATTCCACGATTTTCAAAGGAATTTTGTCCTGGGAATCCTTTGCCTCTGGATGCTACCACTCCAGTTGGTTCCTTTAACCGAGCTATGGATCCCACGACAGCACCCAAACTTTAAAGGAAAACGTTCTTGTGTCATTGTTATTTTAATATTTAAAGCTTTCTCTTTGATCCCCGTCCAACCATCCGTTTTGTTTGAACCTTTATGAAATCATAATTTTGGTTTTACCAAACTAGCAATATGGACGATAATTTGACCACATTATAGGCATTTGAAATGTCTAACTCCCCAGAGCTTCCCGGGCTACTCCCCTGTTTTGATGCGATCATTGCCGCTACCCGGCAATAACTTCCTTCTTTCCGCAAAATAAATACGACCCCCCTCTTTAAAAATTTCTGGTGACGCCGATGATTTTACTAAGAATTTACAATTAACGTGTGCCTGGCTATTTCCCCATGACTATTTTTCTGGAGGGGATGGGGGAGTTGTTAGTGTGTGATTTGTCATGGAAGTGATATTACATGCAAAGTGAGTCCCGGATTTATAGCAGTTGTTATTTTTCGCTTTGCATCTCATGGGTATTATCAAGGTAATGATGGAAGAATTTTTTTATTTCAGCAATTTAAATTTACATCTCATTAAACTTGTTTTCTGCTTGATTATTTGCTGACAAGACCTTGTTTTCTTGGTAATAGTGAACACGAAAAGTGCGAGATTGTTTTAAAGCAAGAGCAAGTGTATTTTAGGGCAGGTAAAAGTTTGCTTGTCTGGTCACAAATATAAGCTTTCAGGGAAGCACATAGGTCGTTTTTTTTTGCTCTGAGCACATTGTGCTTCCTTAATTGGTGGTATGTATTAAGTGTTGATTGTAATTCAGTAGATATGCTGAAATGAGAAGTTCGTTTTTTAGGATCACCGAGTATTTTGCAAGGCTCAAAAGTAAATCTTGAAATTCCAAAAAATGTTAAAAGGTACTGAAATCAGAAATGCCCTTTGTAAAGATATCACCTTCTTAAAATAAACATTAGGTATAAATAAACTTTTGCACGTCGGTGATCTAGTTTTGGAGGTCAAATTATCAGGCTTTCTGTCATTTCTATAATATCTAGCAAGGAATCACAGTGACCAATTGACTCTAGTTTTACTGATATATGATGTGATTTACGTAGCTGCCTTCAATATTTTATCGACTTCTCAAACAGGAAAAACGAATTCTGAAGGCTGAGAACACGGTAAATGATTGTATGGAAATTTTTACGCGATTGTTTTTTTTTCCACGAAATAAATGGGGATTCAGCATTATGATAAATGCACCAGCATTTTGGACGCACGAGGAGCTCATGAAGATTTTACATACACATAGTGGTGGGAAACCCCTAAACCAAATTGGGATCCTGCGCCAATGTTTGCGAAGCAATATTATTTGAACAGTTGAAAAGTTTTTTTTCTCCGTAATGTATTGGTAGTGTTATGACACTAAACCTGGAAAACAGTGTTCATACTTGAGGAATTTTTTTTTCATACAGAGCTATTTTCACGACAATTTCTCAGATATGTACATTACAGTTCAAAAGAATATTCACTTACATGCATTACTAAGAAAAGAGCTTGAATTACATGGAACTTAATGCACTTTTATGCCTTTTGGTAAAAACAACTACCACATTTACACCATACACCCACTCCATTTTCAGGAAATTTGAATCGCAATACTGAAGTCTCATCTTTGACCAAAATTACCCAAAACTGTTGTTTAACGTGTACAAAGTATATATCTGCTGCTGTGAGAAGAAAGCTCATGTTTGTATTTTTAGTAACAAGCAGAAATAAAAGTTTCACATAACAGAAGTAACCCCTGTTTTTGTAATTGCTTTTCAGTATTTTGTCTACAGTTATAAATTAACGTAAATTGTAGAAACGATGAAATGGAAACACGAAGGTTCGGACCCTGTTAAATAATACATACTTTTACATGTGCGTTGGGCAGAGATACAGTTTCGCTCACTTCCTGTGTCATGAGTATGAATATTCTGTGTAGTCAACAAATATTAATTTTGTGTCTTCGTTTAAGTGAGGAAAGGAGGTCACATTAGATACGGCATGTCGTCCATCTACCAATGGCGCACGAAAGCTATGTGTTGTTGTTTTTGTTGTGGATATTGCCAGATGAGGCAAATCAAATATCGAGAAACGATGACCGGAAATAAAAAAAAAAAGAAATATTCATCAGACTGTCCTGCAATGTTATAGATATACCGGTTTGTTCGGTGCTACAAATTCCTTTCCCATGATATTGCACTCGACAGTAATAACGTTATAGAACTTTTCCTGCTTGATGATTTCTACGGGTAACTCATTGGGTATGGTATGCAAAAAAGATATGGCATATTGCAGAAGTAAGTATTTCCTTTGTTAATCATTATGTTATCATTTAACTCTTAATTACTTGTCGAAAAACTTCAGCAATTTGTGAACGAAGAGTATTTTTTCAACTTCCACAATAGTCCCTTTAAAGGTCGTGAAAATGAAGAAGTTCAAGTTGGCTATTTGATGTGAAAACATTACAACCCAAAAGAGGGGCCTCGATTACCATCAAAATCCTTAAAAATGGACCATTTGACAGGGTAATTTGTGATTTCTGCTTAATCATGCATTTGCACTTAATCATGTATAAGCATAAAGGAGCTGAATACGGATAACGCATAATCGAAAAGTCTTCCTTTTGTGGTCTTCCGCTTTTGGAGATTGCCCTATTATGCAAATCTCCAAAAGCGAAGACCGAAAAACGAAGACCCGGAAGTAAACAGAGAAATATGCGTCCTCTGTGCTGAATGCGTCGAGATGGGACTTCGAGTGCACTTTGAAAACGGATTCGTGAAATAACTAGTTAGTATAGTAGTAGCTGGATATTTTGACTAGTTTGTGATTAAATTTAGTGGTAATTTGGTGATATTACGCGTGTCGATTATGCGACGTGTAGTTTCCGGGTGGCAAACAAAAATCTTATTCGTTATTACCAATTTTAAAATTAATCAACGCAATTGTTGTTTCCTCCCTTTGCAATTAATGTTTTGAATTTATTTTTTCATCTTGCTGCTAATTCTCCTTTTTTGATTTACTCCAAGTACGGTAGCAAATACTACCCGTTCGTTTTACATTTGCGGGCTTCTCATATTTTGAGAAAAATTGAGTATTTTAGTTAAATCTGGTACGATTTGGCTGCTATGGAATCTCTAGGATGAATAAGATGTCAGCTGAATATGAGTTTTTGACATTTGGCCTTTGGCGGTGACGCAATAGCAAAGTCTTCGTTTGTAGTCTTCGCTTTGGAGATTGTCCTATTATGCAAATCTCCAAAACGAGGCCGAAAACGAAGACCGAATAAACAGAGAAATTTACAACAGGGTGTTATGCAATGTGTTTAATAAGGCAGGGGATGGCTTCTCGTGCCTCCACTTGCATGCATGCAATTATTCTACCTCTAGGGGCGGTGGAATCGAAAAGTCTTCCTTTTGTGGTCTTCGTTTTGGAGATTGCCCTATTATGCAAATCTCCAAAACGAAGACCGAAAAACGAAGACCCGGAAGTAAACAGAGAAATATGCGTCACTCTGTGCTGAATGCGTCGAGATTGGACTTCGAGTGCACTTTGAAAACGGATTCGTGAAATAACTAGTTAGTATAGTAGTCAGATATTTTGACTAGTTTGTGATTAAATTAGTGGTAATTTGGTGATATTACGCGTGTCGTTTATGCGACGTGTAGTTTCCGGGGTGGGCAAACAAAATCTTATTCGTTATTACCAATTTTAAAATTAATCAACGCAATTGTTGTTTCCTCCCTTTTGCAATTTATTGTTTTGAATTTATTTTTTCATCTTGCTGCTAATTCTCCCCTTTTTTGATTTACTCCAAGTACGGTAGCAAATACTACCCGTTCGTTTTACATATGCGTGCTTCTCATATTTTGAAAAAAAAATGAGTATTTTAGTTCGAAATCTGGTACGATTTGGCTGCTATGGAATCTCTAGGATGACTAAGATGTCAGCTGAATATGAGTTTTTGACATTTGGCCTTCGGCGATGACGCAATAGCAAAGTCTTCGTTTTGTAGTCTTCGTTTTGGAGATTGTCCTATTATGCAAATCTCCAAAGCGAAGACCGAAAAACGAAGACCCGGAAGTAAACAGAGAAATATACAACAGGGTGTTATGCAATGTGTTTAATAAGGCAGGGGATGGCTTCCCGTGCTTCTACTAGGAGAGACTTTGGTTGTCGGTCTTTGTTTTGGAGGTATTCGTTTTAGAGTTTTTTCTGTCTTCTGTCTTCGGTCTTCGTTTTGGAGGTCTTCGTTTTAGAGATTTTTCATGTCTTCTGTCTTCGGTCTTCGTTTTGGAGGTCTTCGTTTTGGACCCACCCGTAATTTTCTTCATCATGACTAATGTCTTGGCACTTTTGCCATTGCCTAATGTATAGCATATACTGTATGTACATTTGGAACCTATTCTACACATGTATGTTTCTGTGTAATATCCTTAGGCTAGCCTAGTGGGAAATTTAGCTTTCCTACCAATATTTTATTTGTTCTAGAACATGATATAAAGCATGCAGCAGCATATTTTGGTAGCAGGGTGGTATCTGCAGCAGGGGAAAACTTACGAATTCTCCCATATATATTAGTGTTATGAGAAGCTGTTCAAAAGTCCTCCCATATATATAAGTGTTACGAAGTGTCATTGAAAAATAATGTCTCGACTCTGCAGTATTAATGGGGTTGGTTCAAACCTCTGCACTGAAATCTAACCCTCATCAAAGTCTTAAAAGTATTATTAAACCTTTCAGCTGGAAAGGATGGGGAGAGGGTCCTTAGTTTACAGTGTTGTGAACTCTCAAGACTTTTTGCAGGTAATTATACAAAACCATCAAAACCATCATTATGTCATTTCTTAATTGTACCATGGTTTTTTAGGGTTGCCCTAGCATGAGGGGGGTCCACTTTTAAAGAAGGTTTGCATGATTCCTATTTTTCATTTCTTTAAGTCAGCTCGAAGCCTTTTGAAATTGCAATGTGTAGAGGTTAAAGGTTTTGTAGGGTCACTGGTGGTCAAAATGTGAATGACGACCTTGTTTAATAGGTGTTAACACATCTTAAAGTGGGAGACTTAAATAGATTTCACGTGTGGTTTGTGAATGCTTATGGAAAGAAGATGATCCCTATTTTTGGTGGGGGGGACAAAGGTCATGTGGGAAAACAAAATTATTTTTTGAACATGTTAGTATAACATTTGAATGAGAAGATAATGGTACATGATGGGATTATTTGAAACGGAACGTTTGTGTATCATCGAAACCTCAATGCAGTTTTGCATTCTGGTTTTAAAACTAAATTTCAGTCTATTTTAGAACTTACTGAATGGAACAGGTACTGTATTCAAAAACTTATAATACTACCAAATATAGGTTAGGTATATAGTAAAACCCTGTTTATCCAAACCTCATTTATCCTATACCCACTTGGTCTTCACTAACCTTGTAAATTTTAACAGACAAGAATTCTACATAATCAAGTTGCTATTCCCAACTTTTCAATGCATTGAAGGTAAATTTCAGTTGAAATTTCAGCAGAAATAGGGACTTTATTTTTTTCTGAACTGGCACATGGTGACAGATACATGTCATGCTGTTTTAAACAATCTGTCAATGTTACTAAAGCTTGTTTGAATGTTTTCTTGTGGGTCTACCCCAGAGAAAAAGATTCACACGCAATTTTGTCATCACAAAATGTCACTTTCAAGTATCCAGTCTTAAGGACATCAATGTTAAGTATCTCTCAAACAGAGGCCATCTGTTTAGTGTATATTATCCAAATAGGTTTAAGTACCATGCACTAATTGATTTTTCATGGACTATAAAAACCTTGACCACTTATGAAAGTCAAGCACTTGTCACTAAATGAACCTGAGCTGAAGAGCTAATAAAAAACAAAGCTTCTTTGCTCTTCACAGAAAAAGTGAAATGTATAAGATGAAGTAAGACATTGTAAATTTTATTGTATTGTTTGTGGCTAATTTAAGTGGTTATTTATTATGACTGTTTTAACAATACATGGCATCACATGAAATTCTTGGACTCTCTCTATTCAGGGTTCATGAAAGAATTGAAAAGGGCAAAGCTAAATATGGCTCTTTTTTGAGTGCTGAGTTAGATTGAAAGGAAATCCATATCACCATAGCTGTTAAGATCAAAGCCATTGAAGAAAATTATGTGATGCATAAATAAGTTTAAAGGAATGTGGAGTTTTATGAAGGTTATGTTTCCTGGGAAGCTGTTTATGATAAGGTGAATAGTTAAATTTTTATAGCTTTTAATGAGTTAGGCCTTTTCATTTAGTTGAATTCATCCCTTACAACTGTCATAGTGAATTAAATGATGTCCCCACTTTAAACATTCAGTATTGATGTCTGTCAGTAATACTGTAGTTAGTGTGCTGATTTTAATGTATAACTGTTCCCTGATTTGTTTAGCTGTAGCCTCTTTTTATAGCAAATGGTGCTTAGTCATGAAGAAAAATATCAAACTAAAAAGCAAGACCATTTGTGGTTCTTGAGTCATAATCTGTTTGTTAAGTTTTTCATGTGCTGTATAGAATGCATGGACACTCACAGGATGTCATTTGTTCATGTTGGTTATTGCTTCAAATTTTGGTGTAATCAGGATTCGTATAGGTCCTGGACTAATCCTGAAACAACAGGGAAAAATGAATTTTGAATTTCCAGGGAAAATGCGTATTTACAGTATCTGAAAAAGTCTTGGAAAATTAGGGAATTTTAGAAAGTGGACTTCTTGTTCAGATTTTTAAAATATTCAGATATCTTATTTTGCATTAAAAAAAAAAAAAGACAGAAATATGGGATATGACTGTTTTTGAAACTCTTGGAAATATCAGCCAAGGTTCTTGAAAGTCTTTGATTTTGAATGACTTTAAACCCTCACTTTATACTCATTTTGAATGAGTATTAACCCTTGTTATAAATAGTTTTGGTTACATGTCATTGTAAATGACAACTACATATGGCATATCAATTAGTTCTTTCCCTTTTCTAATCCCCTTTTTTGTATCCTTTACAAAAACAAATTTTGACCAGTTTTATTTTGTGCCTGTAATCTGGAAGAATCACAGGTAACTATGCTTATAAAACTTTTTCACAAGATACCATCCACCAGTATATTCAGTTACAGATTTAACCTACCTTTAAATGGTTTGACTTTTATAGAGCAGTTTTTGACTCCTTGCTGGATGCAGAATGAATCTATGCAATGATGCATGCTGGCAAGTCTGTATATATATGTTTATGTGTTCATGATGTGTGTTTATGACCCTTTTCATGTAAACACAATATTTCCATGGAGAAAAAAAAAATGTAGAGTTGAGTGTGTGGATGAAATTTCTAAGTTTGGTTCATCGATCATCGTAGATCAAGAGATGAAAACCGATATGTTCTGTTTATTTTCTTGCAGATCTGCTCTAGATTTAGCGAAACATTTTGGACATGAAGACATAGAGGCCTACCTTAGGGCATACATGTAAGTTTTTATCTCCTTATGAAACTTGTCTTCCCTGGTAACAGAACTGTGGAACAGGTAAACATAAATTGCCAGGCTTTCAGGAGACTTCCTTTTGTTATCTGCTCCAATTCCTCTTAATTTTCAAAATTTCTCTTTAGAATTTCAGATGTCTATTAGAAACTTAGCATTTAAACCTCATCTCAATCACTAACCAATGGTTGTGTTTAAATGTACCTGTGACCTGTGCTGGGGCTAATCATGAAGTTCCTTCACCTTTAAATAAACCTTTGCCTGAATCGTTGGTAATAATCTTAGTGATTTTTCTCTAGTTTCTTCCAGTGTTCACTTTCAGAAGTGATGAAATGTTTTTTTTTTTCCACATGGCCTGGCTATTATGTCATTCCCAGCAAATCCCATCTCCTTTTCGAAATCTCTGTTGCTTCCTTTGGTACCATATTGATCTGTGTTGAGGCTTATGTACCTACAGTATTCAATTCCCCATGTATGTATTGTTTGTGAGTAAAAGAAAAATCAATCACTCACTGACTTTGTTGCAATGTGTGTTCCATGGGCCATGGGCTATTCGTATACGTATCAAGTATCACAGATAGTTTAAAATTGACAGGCTTTTGCTGAACTAAGGAGGGCAGGGCAGAATGAGACTTTCAGAATGCCCTATTAGTCAGTCAGCCAGCCATCTAGCCCCTCAGTTTCTAACCAGTTGGTTTAAGTCGGCTGGCCACGGTCTTGTTTCCCAGTTGTGCCTGTCTTGTTTTCTGTACTCCTTGCTTATGCTAAGAGCCAGTACCAAGCACAATGGCAGTAGGTTCTGTTTTTAAAGTCTTTTGTATATGACCAGGCCAGGAGTACTAGAACTTCAGAATTCCCTGCCTGTCGTAAGAGGTGACTAAATGGGAGGGCTTGAACATTATTTGAACAGTATGACACTATATAACACATTGGTGTTGGTGTGTAGTTAAATCTTATCTAACTAACTAACCCTACTGAGGGACAAGCAGCAGTTATATGGTCAAAATTGAGCTAAAGACTGCACTATACCAGGCAACCAGTCGAAGAAGAAATAACTTCACAACAAAGCAACTAATATGGAGTGAAACCTCATTCTTGACAATAATCTTCATAGGATTACCCTGGCTCATAACTCAATAAGAATCAAAATCTGTACAGATAATTGCAAGATATTCTCCAGGCTCAGAAAATGTCAGAAAACAATACAAGGATGGATAGAAGAAATCTTCACACATTTGCATTTGCTAGACTTTGGGCAGGAATGAGCCTTATTAAGAAAAATAGATTTTGTAGCCTCATACTCCCTCACCCATTTTTCACCTTTCTGTCTTTGTGACAATCCATAAGATATGAGCACATAGGTTGTTCACTCTATACCTTGATTTTAATATGCCAGGAGATTACATCTGACAGTGCTTTGTTAGGCTTTGTTGCTTTGGTGCTCACAGGTTTTGACTTCACTCCCCCACCCAACCCTTTCCCTTTGAAACCACTTGATATGTGCCTCCTCTTGATAGAAGAAGTTCCTTGGATCAAAATTTGTTTTATACTCTTCAAACTTTATCTGTTTCTTGTTCATGTCGTTGAAAAAGATTAAGCAAGCCCTATGAGAAAACTAAAACATTCACGGGTGCAATTCCTTAAAATGCTTCATGAATCTATGCAATACCTTGGGTGGTTTGAGGTGTTGCCAGATACAATGTAGCAGAATGTGGCTTCAAAAAGTCCTGTTTGTGGCCCGTAGATCTCTTTAAGTTTGCACAAAGACAAAAGAAGGCAAGATAAATGCAAAAGCTGGCAAGATCCAGAATCTGGGTCTTCACAAGGAATAGGGACCAGTGCTGTTAGTTAGGTGTCGAAAAGAGTCTAACCATGCTGGTAGCATATATTAAAAGTACTTCTGAGAGACTGCCATAGGTCTGCTTTTGTCCTCCTACAAAAAGGCTGTGGCTGGCTAATTGACTTGAACCAATAGGTTGGAAACTGGGCAGTAAAACTCCATCTAGCTAAGTAACTAGCTTGTCTTCAAAATTTTGCCATGGTGCATTGTTTCTACTGTCAACTGGTTTTCTTACCCAACACCTGGACTGATGGAAAGCCTGTTTTTATATTAAAATGCAGTACAATTTGTAGTTTATTGTATTTATTGCAAAGAAAAAAAAACTGCTGATCTCAGTTTTGTAAAATTGATCAATGGTCACTCCATTGTCCTAAGATGCATTTATGCAGACCTCTTAACTTCCAGTGATTGGAGTAATGGTAATGTAGTGTGCTGATAGATTACAGATGACACAAAATTACCATAGAGAACTACACCCTTATTATAAGACAAACAATGATAACAGCTGTGTGCACTCTCAAAGGGTGGTAAGCATATCAGAATGTTGGAAAGAATAAAATCTATCATGGCTTCAAAGTGAAAAATTCTTTATCCAGACATTTCTTTTATCAGCAGTAGTTGGTTAACTTCAATAAAATATGGAATTATACCAGGTCAAGGACTGCTAAACAGAGGCACAAGCAGCAAGACTGAACAGAGCGGTTGTTCACCCAGTTTGTTATCAAAAATTAAAAACGTAATCCATTACAAAGTATGATTTGTTGTGCGTGGCATCCTACCTGTAATGATCTTGCATTTATTATCATGTATACTTCATGTACTTATTAGTTGCTAAATATATGGCTCTAGGTTTTCCAGGAACTTTCCTGCTGGGGCATAAATCACAGCTCTCACAAAACGGAATGAAACTTTACATTTACTATTAATAGCATTTTTAAAAAGGAAGGGAATATTAAAGCAACATTAAGATCATGTGCAAGCAAACATCTGTCGGCTGTGTCATGCCTGGAACTGTTTAAAGTTTTGTGACATGAATGTGACGTAGTTGGATATTTGACATCGCAAGCATTAACCAAATCTAGAAAATAAGCCATAATTCCCATCAGAATTCCTTACATATATAATTGTACATTTGTCAGGCCTCATTTATTGTGTTATTTCATAAATACATCTGGGTGTGTGACATACTAATGAATGATGAACTCCACATAACATGCTTCCAGGTTAGAGTAGAAATTTGTGTGCAAAATAGTCCATATTTGATGGATTTGGGTGAACATTGTGACCATGTTCCTTTCATGTTGCCTGAAACTTTGAACAGGGTTCGTAGCGGTCCTTGAAAACCTTGAAAAGTCCTTGAATTTTTGTGAGCCTCGAAAAGTCCTGGAAATGTCCTTAAATTTAAAAATGAGGTCATGAAGTCCTGAAAATGTCCTTGAAAAAAGTTTTGGAGTGTAAAATTTGTCTGTGTATGTTTTATTTCTTACAAGATTTCATAATTAATAGCCGTAATTTTGATCAATCAGGTTTGCTAAAGTCTAAGCCGTTTGCTTGTGGCAGGAGTATCATTGCGGCAGGCAGAACCAGCTTCTTCCATCGGCATTACAGCCTATCATATTGTTAGTCCCTGCTTTGTGTGCATATCATTTGGCAAATGTTAACCTTAGGTCCTTAATGTTACGAGATTACGACAGGACGTAATCCATGTACTGCAATATTGTATTGCGCAGTGCTCGTACATAACATGTCAACTGATATGACAACTTTCACATTTGCATGATTTTGATGATGCAGGAAATCCGTAGAACTCTGAATTAATTGGGGGGGGGGGGGATAAATGCCTGCATGAGCTGTAACTCATCCCAACATAAACAAAATTCATGTCAACTAGTCGAAAAGAAAACATTTTTAGCCCAGCGGCTGGAATATTGGGCCTGCAGTGTCTTTGTTAAGCTTGACCAATAGTGCTAGCTGCCGTATTCGGTATGGGTACCGTAAGATTAGTATGTTGAGCACTAAAAACTGAGGCCGAACGTACGTAAACGGTACTTGGTTCAAACAGCATGGCTCGTACTTCCAGGTGAGATGTGTAGTGTTCGACCGATCATCGGTTAAGTAATCGGCATCGGGCCGATTATTCCGTTATCGGTAAATAAGCGGCAATTCTGCCATTCAACCGATCACTACCACCTATTATTTGCAAACTGGAAAAAGGGGCTAAATAGACTTGAAACTTGCTCTTAATTTCGTTAAAACTCCCGCAAATACCCAATCCTTTAACTTCCCGCTAAAACAGGATGCATTGATAATCACAAACGTATAAATTTTACCCCTGCCATGGGAATGATCGTTTGATGTTTAAGTTTTCTGCTATAACCTGGTAGTATTACTTGGAATTCGATTTAGAAGTGCATTCAAGGTGTTTTCCCTGTCTTGCAGAAAGCACCGCGTAAGTTGCGGTACCAACTGTTCAGCAAAAAATACATAGTACAGACTATCTAGCTGCAGTGTTTTGCCGTTTCAGTTTTCCAATCCACAAGCTTTCCATACATATCTGTGCACGTTTTGTACACTTCGCACCTAGAATCTTGTGAAGTTCGGTGGTTATTATCTTGCATAAATTAAGTCATTCCCAGCATTCCTTCCGTAATGTTATTTATAGTAGGACTTAAGCAATGTTGTCATACGACGTCATTGCAAACGAAAACAGTAATTGCACGTGGTCTCTTGCAGCAAGCTTCTTGGCCTACGCATGCACTACACTTACGTGCGTGTCCGTTTTTACTGCCAAATAAGGCATCATATTTTGCTCGGTGACATCATATGCATAAGATCCATTGCAAAATTTAAATAAGCCCCTTCTTCGTGATTGGTTCAATTGCGTTGATTCTAGGCAGCCAATCACAACTTGCGCCTTCGCCTGTGTGATTTAGTGTGTGAAAATACTCGGTCTCGAGACAAATTTTCCCGTTTAGTTTGTGTTATGACGATCGCCCTTGTAATACCGGCTAGCGAAGCCGGGCGAGCCCCGTGCTAAATTCACCTAGAAACGGCTTCACAAATCTCCCTGAACGTGGATTTTTCGGGGATCGGACTTATGTTCATTTCAGTTGCAGATTCTTTTTAAACAAGACGGAAGTTTTGGACGAGAACTGCTAAAAATATACGGGGATATTTATATCGCAAAAGAACCGTGAGAAACGTTGTACAGGTGCCCAGAACTGCTAAGATTATCATGATTGCTTTACATGGGGTTCGTTAAAACAGGAGAGTAGCTACAGTGCATTAACGCAACTACAACCCAGGACAGTAAAAGAATGCAATTTTCCGACATGATTGGGGGAGGAAAACTAGACAGAGCATGATGTTGGCATTAGAACTAAATTATCAAAGGGCATGTGATACCTACGGCAAACAATTGTACTGTATTAAGGGTGGATTTGTATCTCCACTTTTAAAGTGAAAATATTTCGCCTACAAAAATGATATCCAGAAATATTCCCAATATTTTCCATCCTGAACTGGTTATGATAATACGATATGCACGAAGCAAGGGGCATGTACTAAAGTGACAAACATGTTACTTCCCTCTTTCCAATAAGCGGTGATCTGTAACTGGGAATCAGGTCCGATTGTTAAATTGAATAATCGGGTATTATCAATTATAGCATAATCTGTCGAACACTAGTGAGCTGCCCTGCATGGCAGGCAAATGTTACTCGTGCACCACACTAGTAGGCTACTTCGTAGGCTTGTGTTTGCATCAGCTTGCCATGCACATACGATGCGGCACGTCAGGTACAAAACCAGCTATACAGTCTGAGGCTATTTTCATTTTATGAAATCGGAATTTTCCATTATTCATACTAGCTGAAGAGAAAAAATCAAAGGGACTCGTAATTGAAAAAATGCAAACAGAATATTTCAAAGGGAATTTTAACAAAACGGAACATTATAACATTTAGGCTCTGTCACAAATTGGTCTTCGCGTGCAACCGGTGATCTACTGGCCACGCTGTATGCATTGTTATCTTTGATGGATTTTGTATATGTTTATTTTCAAGTAAATGTTGATTCTTTCATGCATACAGTATTTGAAGACATCCCAGCATTATGCAGTACATGACCCTGCTTCCATTTTCAGTTTGATGGTTTGAACATCAAAGCAAATTACAGCTGATACCTGGAAGTACGAGTTTAGATGCACATGCGCTTGATTGATCTCAGTGAAATTTCCGAGTGAAAGTCACTCTATATAGTACTTGAAAAGTTTTTAAGAGGTCTTGAAAAGTCCTTGAAAAGTCCTTGAATTTTGAATCCATGAAGGGCTACGAACCCTGTTGAAATATGTCATTGCCTCATCATTGTATATGTTAATGTATGTTTTAACTCATCAAACTCCACAAAAGAATCATGTTTCATCCTGTTATAACTTAGCATTTACATGAACATTCCAGAAGTTCGACTTGCAATGTACTGTATTTCTTTTCCTGTTCTTGTTATTTTATCAAACCCAGTATTAAACAGTGTCCTCTGTACTGTCCATTTCTCACTTGGTTCATTATTAGTCAGTTGGTAATGAATTGCAATATCGTAGACCTTTTAGAATGCTCACTTCTTTATTTTTTGGTCAAACTGTGCATTAGTGTCCATTAAGCTGTCATATTATTTGATGTAATGTGCAGATATATGACGTCTGCTCCAGTAAATGTCTTTCTTCCCATAAACAAGTACGGTCTGTACTTCAAACATCAATGTATACATGTTGATGAAGATTGAGAGGAGATTAGTGCTATTTGCCAACATTTCAGAGTCAATTTTTGTATAACTTTGGACATTTTTATCTTAGAAAAATCTTGGTGTTCTTCATAGAGGTGGCTTGTGATTGATTGTTGAAGGACCTTGTACAGTATGAATATTTGTCTCTAGGACAAATATTTAACTTGTACCAAACTAAGGAAGTTACAGTTGTTTAGCAACCGGTGACACCTGAAACATAATGTTGTTAACATTGATACCATCTGTCATTTTGCTATGCAATGTATGCAAAGTACAGTAGTACTAGGGACTTACTATTTTAGTGTAAATTAAATTGTAGCTAGGTGTATTTGTATTTGTTGAATACTCGAGGAAGCTCCATGAGTCATGTTTTACATGTTTAGAACATATATAACAAAAGTAAAAGTGCACTTTTAAAGAATTGAAAAGTCTTTTCTACAGCACCTTTCCCAACAATAGACAGTATTTGATATCTTTAAAGTGGTGGTGTAACTCTTGAAAATTAAACAACTGCTATTGGCAACATTTAATTGTGCTCCACATTGAATGAAATAGCCCTTACTACAATTGCCTACCACTTAAGAGCCCAAAACCTGACTTTCGTATGATAAGTCGGGTTTTTGGTTTAGATGATAAGAGAATCCAATGCATTCATGATGGCTTGTGTGTGTATGTATGTGTGTGTGTGTGTGTTTGTGTGCGTGTGTGTGTGTGTGACACTTTGCTTGTTAACACAATATCTCAAGATAGGAATGTCCGACAGTTTTCAAACTTGGTACATAGATGCACCATATTGAGAGGAAGAACCCTATTGTTTTTGGTGGAGGTCAAAGGTCATGTGGGGTCACCAGGGGTCAAAGTCTAAAAACCTTGTTAACACAATATCTCAAGATAGGAATGTCCGACGGTTATCAAACTTGGTACATAGATGCGCCATATTGAGAGGAAGAACCCTATTGTTTTTGGTGGAGTTCAAAGGTCATCTGGGGTCACCAGGGGTCAAAGTCTAAAAACCTTGTTAACACTATATCTCGAGGTAGGAAACTTGGATAGATTTCATATTTGGTATGTGGATGTGTTATAGTCAGGAGATGGTCCCTATTGTTTTTGGCAGAGGTCAAAGGTCCTCTTAGGTCACTTGGGGGTCAAAGTCTGAAAATCTCATTCACACAATATCTCAAGGAAGGAAGCTTAGATATATTTCATATTTGGTATGTGGATGTGTTATGGTCAGGAGATAGTCCCTCTTGTTTTTGGTGGAGGTCAAAGGTCATCTAGGGTCACCAGGGGTCAAAGTCTAAAAACCTTGTAAACGCGATACCTCAAGGTAGGAAACTTGGATAGATTTCATATTTGGTATGTAGATGCGTTATGGTCAGAAGATGGTACCTTTTGTTTTTGTTGGAGGTCAAACGTCATCTGGGGTCACCAGGGGTCAAAGTCTGAAAACCCTGTTAACTTAATATCTTAAAGTAGGAAACTTTGAATAGAATTCATATTTAGTATGTGGATGCGTTTTAGTCAATAGATGGTCATATGTAATTTTGGCGGAGATAGAGGGTCTCATGATATCTCAAGATAGGAAGCTTGGATAGATTTCATATTTGGTATGTAGATGCATTATGGTCAGGAGATGGTCTGCAATATTTTTAGGGGAGATCAAAGGTCACATGGGGTCACTAGGGGTCAAAGTCCAGAAATTCACTAAAATCAGTTGCCCAGCCGAAGAAGTCGGTTGCGCGCCAGACTGAAGCACCTTTGGGTGGACCAGTTAACTAGCCAACTTTGCTTGCTTGTAGAGTTTTCATTTCTAGTTAAGACCATGATTAGGGCACAAGTATATTTGAATAAATCTCCCCACCTGTAGCTAATCGAAATTTTTTATCATGCTGTACCTCTGTAAATTTCATTATTTTTCATTGTTAGTAGCAGTATTTGGAAAAAAATTTAACCTGTAAAATACGATCGTTAGCACCAGATAATTCCTGCCATTTTTTTGTTTGCCCAATATCATATAAAATGGAACATTCCATGTTGATATTTATGAATAAGCATATGCAGTTTGTTGAACCGCCTGGGTTGTATAGTTGCGATAATGAACTGTACTGTAGAAGTCCACCCTACGATGCATGTAAAAATACGCAACTATCTAATTTTTAGCGGTTCTGGACAGCAAAAAAATGGACTCTATTAACGTATGTTATGGTTCCTTCCTGATATAAATACCCCCGTATTTTTGGCACTTCTTGTCCAAACCTTACGTCTTGTTTAAAAATAATCAGCAACTGAAATGCACTTTAGTCGGATCCCCGAAAAATTCACGCATGCAGAGATTCGTGAGGCCGTTTCTCCGTGAATTTAGCACGGGGCTTGGCCAGCTGCACAGGCCAGCTATGTAAGCCTCGGAAGTGCGATCTTCATAATGCAAACTCAATGGGGAAATTCGTTCGGAGGTCTGATATTTTCACACACTAAATCCCATACGCGATGGCATGAGTTGTGATTGGCTGGCTCAGAATCAACGAATTTGATCCAATCACGATACAGAGGCAATTCAGATTTTGCAATAGATTGTATGCATATGATGTCACTGAGCAAAAATGGTCCCTTGTTTAGTGGTAAAAACGGATATGAATGCAAGTCTACTGCATGCATGGGACCACATGCATAATTGTTTTCGTTCGTAATGACGTCATATGATAACATTCCTTAAGTCCTACTGTAAACAACTTCACGGTAGGAATGCTGGGAATTCCTTAATTTATGCAGGGTAATAGAGCTTGGTTGTGATGTTTGCAGCTGGTGGGCTGTTTAAAGTGCAGTTGTACAGGTCGCTGCTACGACAAACATGTGAGCGCTGTACATGTGTTGAACACTGCATTGCAAGCAAGCTGCATCAAAGCAGCGGTGTTGGAGTGTTTCATGAAGTAACTGGCGATATTACATAGGACTAGGCGGGAAAATACAACAGTTGGTGTAATGTTAAAAAATGCACATGGTCTGAAGAAAGCTTCAGTATATGCCGGATGGGCTTTTACTGAGAAAAGATGATATAAACCCAGCACAAAATAACAATATTTTTGCCACATGCTTTCATCGGCGAACATGACTTACGACGCCATTTTTGGACTTGTACTTTCCTGAACAAAAGTGATGGCGCTCTTTGGAAATGTTGACTTTTTGTTGTTGTGTGAACATTACGTCATTTTCGGTTAAACGGTTAACCACCTGTTAATAAAATTGGTTAAACGGATAGTGAATTAACCAAAAATACACAGCCCTAATGTGTTTTAGTCTATAGATGGTCCTATTTAATTTTGGCGGAGATCGAAGGTCTCCTGGGGTCAACAAGGGTCAAAGTCTAAAAATCTTCTTAACATGATATCTCAAGATAGGAAGCTTGGATAGATTTCATATATGGTATGTAGATGCGTCATGGTCAGGAGGGGGTCTGTAATATTTTTAGGGGAGGTGAAAGATCACCTGGGGTCAAAGTCTGAAAACCTTGTTAACGCGATATCTCAAGGTAGAAAACTTTGAATAGAATTCATATTTGGTATGTGGATGCATTTTAAACAATAGATAGTCCTATTTAATTTTGGCGAAGGTCTCCTGGGGTCACCAGGGGTCAAAGTCTAAAAATCTTGTTAACATGAAATCTCAAGATGGGAAGCTTGGATAGATTTCATATTTAATATGTAGATACGTAATGGTCAGGAGATGCTCCCGTGGCAGAGGTCAAAGGTCATTTCGGGGTCAAAGTTTGAAATTTTGTAATGCGATATCTCAAGGTAGGAAACTTGAATAGAATTCATATTTGGTATGTGGATAGGTTATGGTCAGGAAATGGTCCATGTTGTTTTTGGTGGAGGTCAAAGGCAGATATGCCAAGTTTCCCTATTTAGACAGAATAAATGCGATTTTCTACCCTCGATTTAGCTCCATTGTGTTTGGCAGAAATGAAAGGTCATCTGGGGTCTCCAGGGGTCAAAGTCTAGGAACCTTTTTAATTACGATCTTTCGAGATAGTTGTTTGTCCATCTGTCTGTCTGTCTGTTGTTTGCCTGTCTAGCTATGTATGGCTTTTATTGAGGTCAAAAGGTCATCAGGAATGACAATTATTTTTTGAACATGCTGGTATAACATTTGAATGAGAAGAAAATGGTGCATGATGGCATTCTTTGAAAGGGAACATTTATGTATCATCGAAACCTCAATGCATTTTTGCATTCTGGTTACATGATGTTAACATTCACAATTTATACCCACTCCAATGCTTAATTGGTTTTATCATATTTTTTACTGGTTTTAGGGTTGGAATGGCTATAAACTTTAGGTGAGAATATCAAGAAAAAATCTGACTTTACTGCCTAAAAGTCTGGTTGCAGACTGTTTAGTGGTATGCAGTTTTACTAAGGGATATTTCATGTAATGCAGGTTTGTTGGCATGTAACTATCTGTAAAGACTTTGTTGTGGTTGCTGTTAATTCCTTTTTGGGTTAAGTTAGTTAAAAGAGGTGTAAAAGGCTAGTTTGGAAAGGATTGGTCTAAGTCAGTCCTTCCATGACTTTTCCCACTTTTGGCTCACTGGCTTGATGTTTACTCCATTGCTTATGCTCAGCACCAAACACAAAGGCAGTAGGTTCCATTTTTGATTCCTTGCCGAAGGCAGGCAAGGAATCTATGCGATGGTGATGTCGTGTGGATGTGTGTGTGTGTAAGGGTGTGTGTGCGTGTGTGTGTGTGTATGTGACGCTTTGGCTTGTAAACACGATATCTCAAGAAGGGTAAGTGTGACTAACCTCGTATTTGGTGTGTAGGTTGGTCATATTGAGTAGATGATCCCTATTGTTTGTGGTGTAGATCAAAGGTCATTTGGGGTCACGAGAGGTCTAAAGGTCAAAACTTGGTAAACACGATAACTCGAGAACGGTACATGTGACTATGCTCATAATTGGTGTGTGGGTTGGTCATATTGAGTAGATGATCCCTATAGATTTTCGTGGAGGTCAAAGGTCATTTGGGGTCATGAGACAGTGCTTGCCTTTTGACGGGCGGGATCACGCTCGGGCTCCGTAGCGCCCGTAAATTCCAACCAAGGAGCTCAACTGATCGTGCTCCTCCATTTCCTGCCAAAGTATTAATGATAACATACACAGACCAGCTCTGTGAATCAAATTGGAACGAAAAGCTTTGTTGTTTTGCCATGTTTTTCAGTTGAAGAATGTATCGCCGAGTCCGTTTCTGTGCCTAATGTTGCCCCTTTGTTAGTCTATGTAGTAGTAGAATAAAGTAAACATCGAAAAAAATGAATTGTCACTAAAAAAATACCTTAGCTTCCTTGTAAATGAATCAACATTTGGATTTCCCAATCGATGCAATTATTTAACACCAACTGTGATTGGATGAAACTGCAGACTTTCTGTTCTGCGTATGCAATATGGCTTTGGTTAAGCCCTCAGATTCTGCAAGAAAAATGTTGGCCGTATGAATTCAAGATGGGTAAAAAATAGAAAATAAACTGATGATATTCTAAAGGGACAATTCGTAGCATAAGGAAAAATCACACAAAGTCCCTACCTTCCCACTGGAAAAAAAATTTAACCCCAATGCATGGTTCGATTGAACAAGGATTAATGCTCTCTGCACACACGTTTGTACTAGTAACAGTACATTCCTTCCACAAAGCAGATCAGGCACAGAAAATTGCCGACGATACCCCAACGTGGTCAAGAAGATCAAAAATATTTGCAAGGCATGTGTAAAAAAAAAATCTCATACAAAAATCTGCATTACATCTGTGAGCTTCTGGTGTAAAGATTTTCTGTACGATGTAATTTTCTTTAGCATGTCTTGGCACTTTTGTCATTGCCTAACATATGGCACTTATGTGTTAACTGAGAACCTAGCCTACACACAATCTCCTACACACATGCAATCTCCTCACTTGAAGAGCTATGCATTGGTCAATGTTTTGTAATTATTTTTGTTCAAAAGTGCTCACCAATATTTTACTTGTTCACTAAATGTGGCGGGTTATTTTATTGACAGGATGGCATCTGCGGCAGGTCAAAACTTTCAAAAAATATTTACAAATCCTCCCATATATATCACTGTTACGAGAGGCTGCACTACAAAATATCATAATGAAATGCAATGGGGTTAATTAGAACCTTACAGTTACACTGCTTTCAGTCAAACTTGAGTGCATGGCCAAGGGGTTGGGGATAGTGTTTGTTCATTCCCTCTTCAACCATGACCACACACCTCACTGCCCCACCCCCACTCTCTATGGTCCCCTTGCAAGATGCAGAAAGGAATTTAAAGGTATACTGGTCACACACTCAACCAGCCCCTATGCCCTGATAAAGTTTTCAGAGATGGAATGACAACACCATGACTTGGTACTGTTTTTTTTTATATTGTATGGGATCTCTGGAAAATTAACAAGGGACCTGGCCCTCATTCTGCCATGCACAAGTTTCCTATATGCTTCTTGTTTAAGCGGCATTGTTTGTGGTATAATAATTCATCATCCCAAGTTGAAAACTTTATATCAGTTTGAATGTTTCACACTCAGAGAGTATTTAAACCTGTAAACATATAATTACAGTCCGGAGAATACCAAAATTTGGGATGGACATAGAAATCTTTATGGATCACTGTAGTGATCAGGACTGTACTATAGACCACTGCTTATTATACAGTCTATATGGCTGAATAGATCATGCAGTGTTAAGTTTAAATATGTCCTATATATATATATATGCATGTATCATTGAAAATGATCACTGTCTCCTGGTAAACACAATAGTGCATCCTGGTTGAATTAGACCAAGGACAAGGGAACCATGGGACACTTTTTTGACCAAAGGTGGCCCTTGGTTTAGCTAGTTACTGTACCCCAGTTTCACCCTTGGCACAGGTACAGTTCACAATGATAACTTATGGCAAGCCAAGCAGGAGAGTGATTAGCTCTCCTCACACTCCCCAGGAGAGCAGTCCACTGAGCTCCTGCAAATTTCAAAAGGCAAGGCCTGACGTGAGGTCAATAGGTAAATTCCTTAGAAATTGCTTGTAAACACGGATTCTCAAGAAGAGTAAGTGTGACTAATCTCATATTTGGTGTGTGCATTGGCCATATTGAGTAGATGATCCCTATTGTTTTTGGTGGAGGTCAAAGGTCATTTGGGGTCACGAGAGGTCAAAAGGTCAAAACTTCGTAAACACAATACCTCAAGAACTGTACATGTGACTGTGCTCATATTTGGCGAGTGTGTTGGCCATATTGAGTAGATGTTCCTTATTGTTTTTGGTGGAGGTCAAAGGTCATTTGGGGTCATGAGAGGTCAAAAGGTCAAAACTTCGTAAACACGGTATCTCAAGAACGGTACATGTGACTGTGACATTGACCTCAAAATGTGCGGAAAAAAAAATTCTCTTCTAGGAGGTAAAATTTGCATCTCTGTAGCATATAGCATTCAAAGGGTACTTAATTATTTCAAACTGATGCAATATTTTTCTGAAGGAAAATGCATTATGGGAAACCTGTGATGTCATTGTATGGTTGGTTAATATGATACATGCATTCAGTTCATGATTTTGACAAACTGCAGTCAATATTTACCTACATTGTTTGCGGTGCACTACGTATGATGTAGAGTTATTTAAGATGAATTTAGAGGAAAAGACAGTCAAACATTCCAACAGTATCAAATTTCAATTAAAAACATAGTATTCAGTTATAAAGAAAAATGAAAGGAATCTGAGGCAATGTACCCATTTGACAAAGCATTATGTTTGCTTTAGGTTAATTGCTACATTTGTAATGTAACACAAGAAGAGAAAGGAGAGGATACTTCTTTATTTCACCTTACTTTTTTCTCTAAATATACACAGATCCTCTGTTGAGGAGCAACATGAACCTGATGCAGCACTGGTAGACAACTCGCCCCTCATTAGTGTAGAGGACAAAGAACTGTTAGAGGCTTACCAGAACACCTTTGATGATGACAGAGTTGATGTAAACCTGATCCTAACACTTATTGGTTACATTTGTCAAAACTCATCAGAAGGTAAAATATTTGATTGCAACAGGTTATTCATATTTGATTGCAATCTACTGTACTACCTTGTTTATTGCATTCTGTTAATAAATATTTAAATGCAGTCATGTTAATGTGAAGTTCTGGTAGCCAGCTATATTTCATCCCAGCCTACAATAGAGTTTTTATGACAAGCATAACAACTACCGCACAACTGTTGAACTCCCTTGCAGTAAAGTAATAGAGTATAAAATTCTCACCATGATGAGAACCTGTAGTAGTACACTGATCTGAAAAAAACTTTTGTACTGTCTACCAGGTGTATAGTCATTGAAACATGGTAACAAGAGGTTGAAATCAGCTCTCAGGACCTAATATATGAAAAATATGATTAGCAAATGGAAAAATGATATGCAGGGCAGAGTAAGAATATGAACAAAGAAGTGCAAGTCAAGCCATTTTACATAGGCCTATCATTTGAAATATATAGCATTTCTTGTTGTATAGTGTAAGCTTTAGGGTTGTTTAAAATAAAAGAGGCCCCACCATTAAAGCACACAAAAGGGCATATGATACCTTATGTAGGTTTTGTGAACTGGAGGTAATAAATTTAAGGAACAATGCCTCAGTGAGGTCTGATCATTAGTGCAAAGGGTTGTTACTCAGAAGGGTTATTATTCTATGTATAACACTTAGATGGTTGTTCAGAAAGTTCATTATTTCAAAGGGTCACTCATTATTCTGAATAAAACATTCAGAATGTGCATTATGAAAGATTGTTTTTCCAAAATGAGAGCAAGCGGCATTATTCTGAATCAAGAATAAGGATCATTAAGGATCGTTAGTCTGAATTTAGAAGTCCACGTGAGTATGCCACTTGTAGATAATTGTTAAGGAATATTTACTTTTTCATTTTGTTAGTTATAACAACCCTTTTTCTTTATCTAATAATCCTCATTCTCATTTTGAAATAATGACCCTCCCTAATAACAAACCTTACTTTCTATCAGTAATAACAACCCTTAGAAATTATTACCCTTACATTCAATTTGGAATAGGGACCCTTATCCTCTATTGGTTATAATCATCCTTATTTTTTATTTAGAAAAACGGCACCCTTCAGAAATAACAAATGACAATCACATTGATAATGTTCAGTATTATTGTTAGAATGTGTGACAGATTTGGAAACTCCTGCAAGCAATTATGGTTCAGAGAATTAATTGCAGTAACACTATTTACACAACAAAATATCCTTATAGTCCTATAGTCCTTTTGACTGATACTGTTTTTCTCCCATGTAAACTGAACATGAAACTAATACATTCCACACTTTCAAGAATTCACTTTCCTTTCATTTACTTTAGTCTACTTGTCCCGGACAAACCAATAAGTTGCATTTCCTGTCTCAATCATAGTAATCAAACCTCTCTCAGATATCATTGATGTTTTTCATGTTTTCAAGAAATCAACAAACATCTCCCATCCACAAAGTCCTTATTTGTTTTCATCATTTTCTGTTTGCATTCCTTGGAGACATTGTATTGTGAAAGTAGGGCAGGGTTACCATGGGCTCAACTCGAGTTGCTTGATTTCTTCCTTACCAACATTTATTTTTTTTTTGTGTTGAATTCCAAGGAAATGTCCTGAGAAAACGTTCACAAAATCTAGTATCTAGTCTGATTTTTTATGTGAAACTGTGTCAATTGCCTTTGTGTACCACTGATGAAAAGTTGTGCTCAATTTATAAAATTCTCAGTTGTGCAATGTTTTTCCTTTTTTGACAAAAGTTTGATATTTTTACATGTTTTGTCAGGTTTTCACCTACCTTGGCCTCTGTCTAGAGCACATTTTGTGTGGCCCTTTTCTCCCTGAGCTACATAAATTTTTAGAATTTTTTTTTTTTCCAGATGTATAAGATCTGCTCCATTCTTAATAGGATCAAATGTACTTCAATTTGAGTGATTTCAGACAGGAAGTAGATGGTATCACACTATGTTAGTTTTACAGCCTGCAAATCAGTGGCATCACCAAAATGTTTAACTCATATTCCATGAAACTGGAGATGAAAATCTTGTTCGTTCAACTTTGAAATGCATGTTCAAGCAACTACTTCAGAGGTTCCTTCATGAAACAGAACACTTTCTCCAATCTTGTGCAAACATATCCTTTCAAGATTTCTGTTTGAGAGCAGGTTGCTGATGTCAAAAAACAGTTCCAGTTTCAAGTCATAAACATTTCAAAATACCTTTAGAGGACATCCCAAATCTTTCATTGTTTCTTTTGACATTACCTTTGAGCATTGATGTAATTTGGATGGCAAGGTGGCGGTGAGGAAAGAGGGATACATGCAGTGCCTTGTTTGAACTCTGGCCCAGGGGAGGTTATTGTTAAAAGCTGGAAAAAATGGTTTCAATAAGGGTCCACGAGCAATGCCCCCCTCTGGTTATCCCATTGCACCGGTAGAAATTTTGAGTAGTGTTCTGTGTAGAAATACCGCATAATTTGGTAAAAGTGATAGTTCAAAAAAATTGTTCAGTACTCATTTGATTCACATGTGGTATTTTTTAATTGAATTTTTTGAAACTGTGAAGGGAATAACAAAACTATTTATTCAACCAATTTGTCACTGTCTTTGTGCATTATAAATATTGTACTGTACCACTTATTGTTAACCTTGTCAGGTAAGCCAGTATCTATAAATGTCCTTCTACTTACTGTCTACCTATGTAATCCCCATACACTCAAATTAAGGTCCTGGCAAGTCTTGATCTCACAGGAAGAGAAGGCTGGTTTCTGATAGAGGTCAGCCCCAACATCCTCTTTTGCTTGCCTCGTCTCTTTGACAGACAATCTATTGGTCTACAGTCAGTTTTCACTCCATTCTACATGGTCCCGTGACAATGAGTCTGTGTCTATGCAGTTACTGCTGCATAAATGGCCATGCATACACATAATAATATCTACATCTCTATTTTGTGAGGGGGTTTGTGTTCAGTGCTAGGTACTTGTGAAAAGAAAGTTTGCAAAACATGCCAAATGATGTTTGATAATTATATATCAGATATTATGATAATGTTATCCAACAATTCTTTTAAAGGTGCAATACTGGTGTTCCTCCCAGGATATGATGAGATTGTAACCCTCAGAGATACCTTGATGAATAATGATCATTTTGGGAACACCGCCCTCTTCCGTATCTACACCCTTCATTCGTCTATGCAGAGTAGTGATCAAGTTAGAGTGTTCAAGACTGTTCAGGGTGTCAGAAAAATAGTGAGTCCAACTAAATTTACATGAATTTGCATTGTGATTATCTGCAAAATTATTTCTCCTTTTTGTCACAGAATCTTCTCAATTTATGTCATTAGGGTAGTGGCTTTCAAAAAATATTATCGAAGATCAAAATAACACTTTTCCTGGAGTAATTCTTATCAAGCTGTTTTGCCTATTTGTCCTAGAGACCTTGAAAATTTCTTAGGTTTCTTTAATTTTATAAAATACTCTTAAAGGTCAAAGTCATCTTAAATTTGCATTAACCACTGGCATAAGAAGGGGTTTTGTTAAAGGGGGGGTAGGTAACTGCAGGTCCTGATTGCCATCCTGGGGAAGGAAGCCAGCTAAAGAAGGGTGTTTGTGTTTTTGATGTTTTCAGACCTGAAAAATGCTTTTGTATCAATAACAAGTATGAAAAATGAAGGATTGAGTAAGGTGGCATTGCACCTACTATTACTGATAAACAGGATTTTTATGACCTGTTTGTGGAATGTTTGACATATGGGGCACAGTGTTATTCCTGTTTCTGTCTTCTTCTTTTCTGCAGTTTGCTGTACTGTTTCTGATGGCCAACAGATTACTCTTTCGCAACTTCCTAGTGATATTTTAATTCTCACCCGCTAGGAAGTATTTGTGGAATAATTCCTTGTGAAAAGTTACAAACTACCAAAGAACTTTGAAGAATAAATCTGAAGCTTTCATTACAATTTACCTATGAATGGTAATGCTGAAAATGTGGTCCCTCAGTGCTGTGCTTAAATGGTGTATAAGCAAAAGTAAACCATCTTCTATTGAACAGCTAAAAAGTTATTGAATGTGTCAATTGGCTACAATAATTTTGCCAAATTGTGGGAAATATTTAGCTCAAATGTAATTGATTCACAAAGGATTTTGTCTTTTAGATTCATAACCAAGAGACTCAATTAGTTTTCTGGTGAGAAATGATTTGCACTTCCTCCAGGTGTGTATGTGCAATATATATGTATATATATTCCAGAATATGAATGAAAGAGGCCTCTCTTTGGCTAGACCAATATCATTAACCTTAATTGCTTGTCAAGTTGGGTTGCCTTTTTCCCTCAAGAAGTTTTGAATAATAATGAAGTTTTGCTTTCTGTGCAAATTATTTGACCTTCAATCTGTAAAAAAAAACTTCTATGAAGGAAACTGTCATGGAAGTGCTACAAATGTATGACACATGTGGTACATTATGTGTGTTTCAGAGGAGTTGAAAAGGTTTTGTATGCAAAGATACTGGTGAAACAGATTTATATTTTGTAAAATGTTCAAATAAAAGCAGATTTTTGTATGTTACATGTATTTGTTTAATGCCTTAATGTAACTCAAGAAAATAAGGGACCTTTGGAATAAGTCTGCCAATGTTTTGGAAAATTTTTTATTCTTCATTCAGAAAAATGAAAGAAATGAGAAATGTTCCATGTGATTCTCCCTATATTACTTTTTTCTTACACCAGTAAAAGGACATTTCAGGTTTATGGTGCTAACAATATATGAGGCTGTAGAATGTCAATCTCTGCTATGCATGATGAAACTTTCATTCTTATTTTTTGAGACATCATCCTTTTCTTCCTGATTACACTTTACTGCCTGAGGGGGGAAAAATGAAGCTTTTAACACACACTTCATATAGTCAGGTTTCACTGAATAATGTCAATGAATAATTCATTGACATTACCAGATATACTAAAATACCAAAAAGTTATGTTGTGTTGGGGGTTAGCTGGCAGGCCAGTCAAGTATGTGTTAATTGCTTCCCACTCAGCGTGAACACAATGAAAGCGTAGCTCATCTGAGGGCACAGATCATGTAACAAACTGAGATACCAGTTACACCCCACACCTCATTTGATGTACTGTGGTGTGTGTGTTGCTTTCTTATAAAGAAGTAATGTCACAGCATGGAAATCATAGATGTCATTTACAGTAATTGTTCACAAAGTCATGCCATCCAAACATAGGCTTTACGTATTTTGCACTTCTGTATAATTCTGTTGTCATCTCAAAAGCTGGAAGAGTATATAGATGTAGCTTCTATAATTGTAAAGAGTGGCAAATATTAAAGCCTTCAAATAACTGAAACTTTAAAATTTATCATAATATTCAACTTTTGATGCAATTTCTTTTCAGGTTTTAGCCACAAACATTGCTGAATCGAGTATTACCATCAATGATGTCGTCTTTGTCATTGATTCTGGTAAAGTCAAAGAGGTTAGCCATTCTCAAATGCATTCATAAAAAAATCATTTGCAATGATGTATATTTTTGTATTATTTATGCAGAATTTGTCAAAGAAATCTATGGAGCTCATTCCCAGTATAATAAATTGTACAGTAGATATTTTTCGCTGATCTTCAAACTGTCATATATTTCCAAAAGAGAAAGCTTTTTGATTTGTAACCATGGGAACTTTTTATTCCATTTACGTCATTTTGATTTCTTTGTTTCCCTTTGTCATTTATTATTCAACAGTTTGTACAATTCATTGTGGTAAATTTGACTTGGTGTTATAAAAGTAGGATTAATTGGTAAAATTCAGTTTAGTAAAAGTACTTTAAATAATTGAGTGTACTGATAAATTTTCATTTGCATTGTGATTTGCCCAAATTATAAGTGGCTGAAGTTATCACATTTCCTAACAAAAGTCAACTTGATTCTAGCCCATATGATGTTTTTCATGTTTTCATTTAGTGTTTCATATTAGATAGAGATAAGGATGTGTGCAGTTTCTAACATTGCATTTGATAAAGGATTTAAGTTATGAGAGTAGTATCATGTAGGAATAAGTAGAATTTGAAGTGTGAAAAAATTCATATTCTATTGGTGAAAAATGAAACTTGCCATTTGTGTGATGCTCAGTATAAGCAATGGAGTAGGGAAAACTAGCCAGTGAGCCACACCTAGAAAAAAAGGCAGTGGCTGGCTCGACTTGAACCAATAGGTTGGAAACTTGGCCGATCAGTGAAAGGTTTTCACATTACTACTGCTTTGCTTCAGTATCACTTGACGTGCAGGCTTTGAGTTTTAGATTTTTATGGGTGTTAGAAATCACACTCTCATTAAGGGGTGTGGTAGGAGTGTTGTTTTATTTACTGAAATAGATTTAAATGAGTTCCTTTTGTTTATTTAAGTGTGCAAAAAAATCATACTCCCCAAAGTGATTTACAGTATAATGTGGTGACATGTGATGACACTGGAACAACTCAATATTCAAGGCCTTGTCATGGAAACTGTGGTCACTTAAATTGATATTTTAGAAATCCCCATTCAAATAAATTATCATTAGAATGCTTGGATTAAATTCCTCCTTATTATGTCACAGTTATTTTTTCATTATGCTTGAAACCTGTTCTTTTCAAACAAAACTTTAATTTATTACATTTGTGAACTGAAAGCATTATAACTATTCAAGAGAAATTTGGGGATCTTAAATCAGATCAGTTATAGCCTTTTTTACCTGCAGTATCACCATCAATCTCTTCTTGTCTCTGAAGCTTAACTCTGTTTTGTAGGTTACGTAGAAATGTTAATTTATTTAGGGAGATAAAATCCCTTTTCTGTATGTTTTTGAATGGAGATATTCCTCACATTCCTATATCTACAGAAAGCATACGATGCCTTGACATCAGTGTCCCAGTTAAAGAGTGTTTGGATATCAAAAGCCAATTCAAAGCAGCGAAGAGGAAGGTAAGATAGTTACAGAATCTATTCACCCATGACCCTCTTACGGCGAAAGCTTGTAGGGCTATTGATTTAGTTCAAGAAGTTCAATAGCATGTACTTTGTACATGTGTCTGCTGTCTTTTCACATCTGTTGAAAGTTTTACAAGTTTAAAAGTTGTTTTGTTCAAAAGGTGGCAGGAGATTTGAAAGATTTACAAAGTGAATTTTATAGGAACAATGTCCTATGACATAAGATAGGTTTTGGTCAAAAGTAAACTTTATGTCAGTGCTGTTTTTAGGCATTGCTAGGGTAAAGACATACTTTTTTAAAAAAAAAAGTTACACTTTTTATAGTCTGTATAGGCCCCAGTCATAAAATTTCATATCAAATGCATGGCAATCACTCACCACCCCAAACTGATTGCATCGACAGGTGTAAAATGAACTTAGTAAAAAAAAAGGCAGTTATCAATTGATTAGTCCACTGACAGTTACACTCTGTAAGGAGGTCAGTAAATAACTTAGTCAGTGAAATTGTTAAACTTATTTAAACTTTATACCAACAAGTGTTGGAGTTAGATACCAAAAGAGGGAACCCTCACAAATAAATCTCAGCCTGTACAATTCCCAACTGTATGAAATACCACTCAGACAAGTTTCTTTAGCAGATACAGGTTGTATGTAAAACACTTAGCAAATTTCTCACACTATGCAAAGTGGAACATGAATAATGCACAATACTATACTACATCACTATGAGGTACTTATTTTAGGTGACCAAATCATGGTCACCATGCTGTAAGTCCATATACTTTTATTGCTATATTTTTTAGTCAGTTTTTTCTTTTTCTTTTTTCTGAAAATACTTTGGAAAGAAAGCTGCCATGGGAAAGAATTCTTCTTCACTGTTTTCAATTTTTTGTTTTTTGTTTCAGAGCTGGTAGGTGTCGTCCAGGTATGTGCTTCCACATGTTCAGTAGGTCTCGATATCAAAGTCTTCCAGATTTCCAGACACCTGAGATTCTAAGGATGCCCCTTCATGTAAGTGGTTCATTGAATTTCAGAAGAATTGAAGTCAGTCTCATATTGCATTTCCTGAAGTACTGTATGGCTTCATTTAACATCCCTGGTTTGTTATTTTTTTCTATTTATTTTTTTGTATTATTTTTTTTTTTTTTTTTTTTTTTTTTTTTGCTTTTGTAGGAGCTGTGTTTACATACCAAGCTTTTAGCCCCAGTCACCAGCAGTGTAGCAGACTTCCTTGCTAAAGCTCCACAGCCTCCTGCTCACCTTGCCATTAGGAATGCATTGCAATTGTTGCAGGTTGGTACATAAGGAATTTTACAAAGGTACAAGTTATAAGACAAGTATGGTCACAGATTTACTAGAATAATCACCTGGACAATTAAGTTAAGTAGGATTTATGTCTGAATAATGGTAAATCACTAATGCTTGGGATGATTCAGAGCACCGATACTTACCTCCTATTTACATTACGTAACCCTACGACAACATCAAATAAAGGAACAAATACAACATCTGCTAGGGCAGAGGGAGGGTGTCCATGGGAAGGAAAATAGAAGTATTATAATACATAAATTCCTCATATTCTGGCCTCAGTACCTTGCATTATGGCTAGGACAATAAAATTTGCAATCTTTTTTGATTGGAGTATGTCAGCTGGTTGAGTTTCTGCCTGGATATGCACCTTTGATGTATCACAATAAAAAATCATGTGGTAAATATGTGAAAAAAAAATGATCATGCCTACTGTTTCTATTTTGTTTTGGCTTGTTAACAACATTTTGTTTCTTATTTGTAATAATTAGTCTATAGATGCAATGGACCAATGGGAAGATCTAACAGAACTTGGCTGTCACCTAGCAGACCTACCCATAGAACCACATCTAGGTAAAATGGTCCTGTATTCAATTGTTCTGAAGTGCCTGGATCCTATTCTTACAATAGCATGTGCTCTGGCATACAAAGATCCATGTAAGTTTATTTTTCTGCTTGAACTGTGAAGACACATCTGGTAGTTGTTTGGATGATGATTTAAAATGGTGAATGTTTATTACCAGTATATAGCATTAGTACAGGGGTGGCATCTGGGGGGTGGCAGGGGAATGCCCGCCCTCCTATATTAGCAAGAAAATGTAAAAAGAGAAGGAAAAGAAGATAAAAGAAGAAAAAGAGTACTCAACTTGTGCTCCCCCCCCCCCCTCTCCCATCAAAATACCCTGGAACTGCTCCAGCTTTACCTCAAAATCCTGCTTCAACCTTTTTCTTCATGTGAAGTTATGCCCCTGAAGGCAGTTCTTACTTGGGCTGCTGTTGCAGCACTTAGAGATCCCACAGTATGCATCCTGTTCCTTTATTTTGTTTCAAACAATATAGCTGAAGACCAATAACTCACAATTGAAGTATTTGGTACAACCTGAGCTATAGTGTAACCCCCATTAATCCAGCTGATATGCAGAGATTCTGTTACTAATAGGCATGCATTTGGCATTTCACCTTTGTAGTAAATATAAGAGAATAATGAGACTTTCCTCTTATTTTGGTATCTAGGAACTATGCCATTCTACAAGAAGACAAAATCTGTCATTCAAATGAAAACATTGTGTATTGCAGGTGGCACTTATTACTGTAGAGCTGGGAGCAATGATATTTTCAACCTTGTTTTTACTTTCCGATTTGTTTGTTTAGTTTCATTTGTTTTGATTTACATTTACTTTCGTAACTGAAGTATTTGTTTAACCTTGTGTTTTGCTTTCTCTTACAACATTCTAGTCATCCTTCCCAAACATGCCTCCCAAAGGAGGGCAAGTCATCAAGTAAGAAAGAAGTATGCTGCCAATACCTACAGTGATCACATGGCACTACTTAGAGCTTTCCAGGTTAGATGTATGGAATTCTACTGATTTTATGGCTTACCAAATGATGTTAGGTTTATTATATCATGTATGATAGATGCATCGGGATTATCACATGGTTAATGCTGATTATTTAACCTCTAGCCCCTAGCAAAGATGTAAGAGTTCAGAAAATTGCCATATTTTAGGACATTGAAAGTCTGGAGCAACATTCTCAGGGAATACATTTTGCTGCTGAATAAGGTTTTCCATGGTCATATCACTCATGCCAAGGGTGGGGAAATGGTTTTTGGGTATCTGGAATCTTTAAATGTAGTTCCCACTGCATGAACATTTGTCAAAAGCAAAAGAAAACACAAAAAAGGATTGCAACATTTTGCACCCAGGCCTCATGATGTGAAGTTTCCTCAAAGGGATGCCATGCATCCCCTGGGATGACAGTCCTGAACAACAAAGCTTCAGGCAATCAGTGATTAATTTGCTTACATTTCTGCACTATATCTATTGAAAATTCTTAATTTTGCTGCATTCTGATTGTTTAAACACTGACTGTGAATTCCTCAACACCTTATCAGAGCTTCTCATGATATGCACCAAACAGTTACCAACCAGGGGATTTTGGTGAATCTTGAAACTGTCTAATATTGCTACAGGAGCCTGCAATTGTGACAGATCACAAAACATGCTGCTAGAAATGAATAGGACATTTTAGCCAATGTTACCCAAGAAAAAGGCATTTTCTCGGGGGAAGCTTGTCTTTGTAATTGCGGCAGTTAATCTTGTTTAAACCAGCCTTGTTGCTCTCTAGAGCAAATAGTCTTTGAAGGGGCAAACACCTTTAACTTTATAGATCTCAAAATAACTGAACAGGAAGCTCTCTGATTCTGGATTATTAGTTGCCAGCTTGAGATGGCTAAAACTTGCTATTCCCTTCTAACGTCATGATGAGAGCAGCGTGTGATGTTACAATTGTACCATTCCAAATATTAATCAAGTGAAATTTCTCATAAGTGATAGAAGCCTCTGCTCTGCTCACTAGGTACAAATTGAGAGGGTCCTTACTCTTTGTGTATTTAAGTAGTAGGAATAGGGCATAAGGGTTCATGTAGTACACAGTGACTAACCACTTAAATAGCACTCTCCTTGTAAACTTATTGTCCTTATTATCTTGTAGTCTTGGCAGAGGGCAAAGGCTGATGGCTGGGAGAAATCTTTTTGTGAACGAAACTTCCTGTCACCAGCTTCCTTGGAAATGATTGTTGGAATGAGGTGAGGCTTGACAACTAGACTTATTATTAACATTAAATGCATCATATGCCATAAACCAAAGAACAATTACTAGAAATGTAAATTTATCTAGGGTATCAGACCTTTTTATTGCCATCTTTTTTACTTTCAGCTGAACAGTAATGTGTACTAAATAGTTAAATTGTTTTACATTTTTTATAAATAAACCATATATATGATATTCAGTCAGTTCCAGAAGTGTAAATATATTGGACTAAAGATTTTGTGAATGAAATATCCTTTCACCAGTTTCCTTGGAATTGATTGTCAGAATGAGGTGAAGGTTGATGACAAGATTCGTTAATAAACATTAAATGAATCATAATTCATTAACCAAAGATCAATTATGAGAAATGCAAATTGATCTACGGTATCAGATTTTCTTTGTTGCCATCTTGTTCACTTTCAACTGAGCAGTAATGTGTACTTAATAGTTAAATTGTTTTACAATATTTATGAATAAGTGATATATAGGATATTTAGTCAGTACCAGAAGGGTAAATATATTAGACTGAATAAACATACAATAAAATGTCAAATAAATGTAGATGTCAGTAGAAAACTCAGCTGTATTAATTTCCTTAGAATGGTAGTTTGGATTGAAATCAATTTAATACTGTATGGAAGGGTGAAGCCAGTAAAGTGCTTAAAGTAAGCTGGTGCTAAAAAACAGGCATCTGTGTTCGACTCAGGTATTGCATTTTTTGGTTGGTTAGTTATTTAGTGGGGGAGGGGCATGAATGATTATGGGGGAAATGACATGAAGACATTTTGTAAATTTGCATGAAGGAAATGGAGCAAGGACAGTATGGAATCAATAACACTATCTCTCAACCTATTACCAGGGGATTCTTGGTAGGGCTCTCACGTTTAATCAGTACAACAAACAGTTGGCCATTTAAACACCCATTCCCCAGTAGTATCACTTTTTCTCCCCATGGTTTGCTTTGCTATCTTTTCATTCAAACAATGTTTATCAGCCAGTTTAATGACCAATTAAGGTATCAAAAATAAACTATCCCTGACACTTTTCATAGCATCAAGGGTGGCAATTTTCGATTTGTTATCAGTATTGGGAAGACATTATCTCATTTTCAAAAAATTGACTATGAAAAACATAAAGTCAATAGACAATTGCTCATATATCTGGAGGACATACCCCTCCTGTCCCAATGGATGGCCCTGTCCCATGGGATCACACCAATGCTTGGTATTGAACCAAACTGTATGATACCACCAACCATAGGTACAAAAGTATGGTGGCGACAGATTCTCAACTGTAAGGTGGAAGACTTCTCCTAAAAGTACTGCAACTGAATGAAATAGAACAGAAATGTAACCATCAAAACCATTTGATACATTTCATTTGTCTTTAAGCATTACAATATCAACATGTTCACATGATAATCAATTTGCCTCATTCCAGTTACAAATTTTACCTACAAATTTTGGAAATTACCCTTTAATTTAATTTTGCAAATCTACATCGCCCTCCCATTTACATTTTGTCGTAGGGTTACGTAATGTAAATAGGAGGTGAGTATCGATGCTCTTAATTAGATTCCCAAACCAGGAGTTTGGGGGGAACTAGTTCTTCTCACATATAACAAGGAACTGGCTTTCTGTTGACATTTTGCACAATCTTCAAACAATCTCTACTCATCAGCAAATTGTTTCACATTGTGTATCTAGAAGTTTCCATGCATTTGTTGACTGAATTCACTTTTCATATGATAACACAAGGTATTATATGAGTGATAAATTCTTTGTAGACACACAAAGAATCATAGCATTGCAAGCTAAGACATAAACGCTGCTTCAATGATTTCTGAAGCAGTGAGATAAGGGGATATCTTCTTAATATGAACTGTGTGTGTGTGAGAGAAACTTTCACACGTACATTTTTTCAAAAGTTAACAACAGTGGAGCAATGGGACTTTATATCACAGTAAATCCTTTATTAAAACATTGTCACTTGTTCATGTAAAAATTGACACACTTGCTTCGGTGAATCGATAGCTATACTGTGGTTGTGTTATGGTACAACGGATTGCAGTGCGATGCATTCCGTAAATTGAAACATTAATTTGCCTATATTGTATACAGGACATTGCTCTCCTGCAGAAATTAAGGGGTGTGACTGTGGTCCAGTAAAATCGTCCCCTTTCTGGCATACTGACGAATCGCAAATTGGCATAGTTAGGAATGTGCAAAATTGGCAATTTTGGCGTAGTGACGAATGCATTTTTTTGCCAATCTGTTCACCTCAGCCTTAAAAATTGCAATGGCTTTGTAAAATATTTTATTTTCTACAATTCCAAACATAAAAGCGATGAATATGGCGAAAATTCTTCAAAGAAGACAACATTCGTCACTATGTGAAACACAAGATCCACAGATTCATGAAATTCTTTATTTTGCAATTCGTCAGTATGCCCAAAAAGGGGACGAAATGTTTGGGAGCTTGAGCATTTGTTATTGCTCATCTAATTTAAGGAGTAGGATGGCACCAGCTTTTCTTAAAATCAAACCCTCACCTACTGTAATTTCCCCCGTTTTAGGATGATTGTTCCCTTTTTTGATATTTTGAGTGGTTATTTCTACTTTTATTCTCAGGACCCAATTACTGGGACAGTTGAGAGCATCAGGCTTTGTCAGAGCTAGGGGACCAGGTGATATCAAGGATCTGAACACAAACTCAGAGAATTGGGCTGTAGTAAAGTGTGCCTTATGTGCTGGAATGTACCCAAACATCATTAGAGCTGATAAACAGGAAGGAACTTTACTCACCAAGTAACTGTCTCGAAAGAATTGCACTTTGTTATTTCTAAAGTATTTTATTTGAATGAAATTACATCTGTAATATGGTCATAATTTTATCACAAAATAATTATTTTAGCATTCATTTCAGAAGGAGCACAGTCATTTTTTGTCAATAAGTTGCCATTCCAATTGTACTTTCTTAATTTGTATCATGTGAATTAATGATATGTATTGGATGAATTCTTCAACAGGTCTCAATTGTTGAATGAGCGTTAATAATGGTACTGTTTTACAGGATGCAAACATTGTTGTGGGCAGTTACAATCCGTTATTTATGTTTTCATCTTTTCCTGCTGTTACAGGCAAGAGAAAAATTTGAGATTCCATCCTACATCTGTTTTGAATGATGAGCCAAATGAAAATTTGTCTGTCAAGAAATTACAGAAGATGGGAGTCTCTAAACTTCCTTCAGAATGGTTCATATATGAAGAACAAACAAGGTTGGTGTTCTTTGGGGTACTGAGTTTGGTGAAGACATTGAAGTTATAGGTCAAATTCACTTAACAGATGAATGTGTGAACAATTTTAGTAGCTGGGGTTTTTTCCCTCTTAGTATGCAAAAATTCAAATTTCAAAAGAAGCAATAGCTACTCATTATCATCTCTTCTTAATTTTTCACCTAGTCTGATCCCTAAAGACTCTCTTATATTTCCCCAGGCAATAAAGTTCTCCCTACTACTGTATGTTTACTTTTAGTCCAGCCGGTAGTTGAAAGAACAATTGCATTTGGTACAGTTACAGAAGCCTGCACAGAGTTTGAATTGATTAAGACCATATTAATGACAGAATCTTGTGTCAGATTTTTTGGAAATGAAGTGCTATAAAAGTCATCATTGACCAACCAGAATAGAACTATATTGTTTAAATAAATGTCAATTTAAATTTAAATATTATTAGTATTTAGAACTCTAGGTTCATTACTAAATATGTTTCATCAGGGAGGTGCTAGCAACTGTCTGACATAGGGGTATGTCATATCCTCTTTAAGGTTCCTTATTCAAATTAGTAATAATTTATATATTGATATAATTTATCTTTAAGAACTGCCCTCACCACAATAAACAGTTTTGTCACTTATTGTAAGTATGATTATGTTTGCCGTAGGTTTCTTTTTCATTTTGTGAACACTTGTTTATACATCAATTAAATGAATTTGTCAGGGTTACAATTGTGCTAAAGATTATGCTGCATTGGCACTGCATGAAGTGAAATTTTGTATTGTTCAGTGTCACACACTCAAGCTCTTCCTAGGTATGCCTTTGTAGGAAATTTTCAGATTGTCCATTGGACAAGCTGGAACCAAATTGAAGTCATCTGATAAAATGTTTGGCATTCCAAAATAAAAGTGAAAAATGATAAACATACAGTTGTATTTGCTGTCCCTGCCATAGAAAACAAATGTTAGATTTTTATTTTGCAGTTTTCTATTTCTATCTGTTTCAATGATGACTGATAGGTCATACTATTGTCCATATCACTTCTTTCAGAAGATCTTGTAACATTCTTCCTTTCCGATGAAGAAAAACTAGTCCATTTCAAATAAAATCTACTAGTCCATCAGACAACCTAAGAAGACAAAATGGTGATCCAAAACATTTTTTAACCATCTTTGACCATAGGATGAGTGCTAGATTTCAGCACTTCTTCCACCTTCAAGAGGCATGGCATTCATCAACAGACATGTCATTCATCAACAGACACATCATTCATAACTAGGTGTTAAAACAATTTTTGTCACCAGGAGTCAAACCATTTCAGAGATTCTACACTCCAATCTTTGGTTTAAGACATGACTTCCTTCTTTGCCATCATGTTTTTCTATTTTTTCTTTCTTGGAACTATTTGCAAAAAAGAGGTCATGTTTTGGGATTTAAGTACCTTGCTTATGACCAAGATGAAATTCTCAGGGTAATTTACCATAACTCCACACATCTAGCCTCATGAAAAATAGCTCCCAAAAGGTTTGTAAAGAATTCCTTTCTGTGATGTCAGAGATACTCTGCAATCATATCTGTCTGGTATGTTATCTACAATAGAAGACACCCATGGCTCGTATATGTGCATGCATGTACATTTTTTCAAATAATGTCCTTTTTCTATAATTTCTGTCAGCATAGTTGAAGGAGCAAGTTACCGAATCATTCTCCCTTTTGGCAATTTTCCTTCTTTTTACTAATTAAATTACCTATATGGATCCTAGAGAATTAACACCAACCATTGAGGTTACTGAAGAAGGGGGACAGAGGAATCACACAGTTATATGGTACTAACACTCTGTACAGTGTGGAATATATTGTGGGAAATCCATATCTTGGTTGGTTGCTTCATTTTCCAGTGCACCCCCCCCCCCCCCCCCCAAAAAAAAAAAAAAAACTAAAAGTGGAAGGGAAGTGCAACTTTTATTTTCTTCATGTGATCATACAGGGTGTATCGTACATTGTATGTGCGGTGTGTTACGCTGGTGTCTCCTATTACCATTGTCCTCTTTTGTGGGCCTTCATGCCTCCCTGAGGATGCACTGACATTACCAAACTTAGCTATTAGGAGTCAGAGCAGGATGGGACCAAGTGGTGATGGAGAAAGTTCCAGTGATGATGAAGATGCAGAAGGAAATAATATGGCAGTATTCAAAATGGACCCCTGGCTTCAAATGAAAATGGATATTCAGGTAAATGTCCGTTGCTGTTTTCAACAGAATGAAGATTTAAGATTGAATGTTATCCATTTTTCTGCAAAAGTGGAAGTTATTTTAAGGTAGTTAGCTAAATTGGCTGGCAGTTTAGAGGTAAATGAATCAAAGATATATTTTATTTTTTTTCGATTAAGCCTCCCCCCCTCCAAAAATAATTGTTGTTTTATGCCTTGTATCCAACCTACAGGCAGCAAACTTGGCTGTGACTCTGAGACAGAAATGTCACACTTTGTTCTTGAGAAGAATGCGGACACCAGCAAAGCCATGGTCACAGGCTGATGAGGTATGAGACAGGCTTGGCGATTTGCTAAAATTTTATGATCTTCTGATCAAGAAACCACAGTGGGTAGTGAAAAGTAGATGATTCATTCAGAAACTTTTTGTAGGCCTGCTTTATCTTTGATCCCAGTATGCAACAATTCTAGTCACTTTAACAATTAATGGAGTATTTTAATGGATCTTGTTGCTATCATACAGTTGTTACTGCAGTAGGCCATTCAGTCTCTTAAAACAGAAAACTGTGTAAGTCCTCAAAATCTGTAACATACCTTGGAATTATACTGCATGAAGCCCTCTCAGGTGGTTCTATTGCATGTGACATTCTTAAAAAAGCTGGTGCACATTTAACATTTTTATGTAGGCAGTCTAAATCTCTGAACAGTCACAAACGAAAGATCCTGTGCACTGCTCTTATTCAATGTTACTTTGATTGCTCTTGCTCTTCCTGGTTCTCTGCTCTCTCTAATGAGTATAAAAGTAAGTTACCATGCAAAATGAAATTGTTATTTTTATTTTAGGTATGGGTCCGTGTACCCATGTCAGTCAAAGTGAATTGAACAAAGTCAGTTTTTTTATCTGTTTGTGGCAGGGTGCAACAACTTAAACTTAACGTGGTTTTTAAGATTTTTAATGATACTGTCCTGATAACCTTAAAGTCAGTTTAACTAGATTGAAGGATATCCATCAACAAATTACCAGGGGTAGCCCATTTAACATCCTTGTCCCCAGTATGAAAGGATCCTCTGATCTCACCCTTTTCTTTACAGGTATTGAACTTTGGAACTCCCTTCCTAATTAATGCGTCAAGAATCATCTTGCCAACAAATCACTTTTAGCGGAGCAATGTTTCTAGGGGAGCATTGCTTATACTACTGTCTGCCGGTGACTTTCATCCAGTGCAATATTCCAACTTTCTTCCACTTCCTTGTGCAATTGTTTCTTGTTTCGTCCTCAGGGACCCAACAGAAATAAGCTTTTTTGAGGCTTTTAGGGTTATCCTTGGTACTCTGTTTGTTACTCCTTTCACTCGTATTTTTTGTCTTATATTTCTGTTTTTTGCCTGTAGCTTCCTTTTTGTATACATGTCTTTAATATTTGTTTGTGTTTTGTGTTTTTATTTGTACCAAATAAGTCGATCCATCAATCAATCAATCAAAAAAACTGAGATTATATTTTTGCATCTTAATTTAGATTTTTATGGATCTAGAAATGTATTCATTGTGGAGCCTGTTCTGAGAAGGAGAATGATCCTGTTCTGAGAAGGAGAATGATGAACTCCTGTAAAATATACAGATGACCTGTCAGAATGACAGATTTAAATACTGTTGCAGTAACAGTGGTAGACTTTGTATTTTTTTGAATTGGTATAAACTGTCTTCTAAACTTTGGCCCCCTGTGGACTAGAGGTTGGTATAATATGCCACCAGTCATAAGAGGTGACTAATGGGAAAGACTTGTACCATATTTGAACTATAACAAAACTTAAACTTTAACCATGTTTAAACTTAATATTTTTATCTAGTTGACACTATACAACATTTTTATGTTCCTGTGTTATTGAATATTATCCAACTCTCTGCTTCACTTTGTGGTATGATAACAGTACATATTGCTTGTTCTCACCTGTTGCTGAGGTTCAGATTCCTTTCAATTTCATCATTGTTTGAAACATTTGTGGTGTGGATCTCCTTTTAAGTCATTCTTACCAACTAGCCCATTGAAGACTTGGGTGATCATAATTCATCCCAGCCTTCCACTCCTCATAGTTTAGATAGTGTATATGAGTGGGTGGATTTGCTTTCTATGGTAGACTTCTTTATCTTTTTTTTCTTTTTTTTTTTTACAGGCTATTTTAAGAACACTAATTACAGTTCTGAGTAGTGAAGAACAAGCACTAGGTTTGCAACAACCTGTAGGTGTAGGACAGAGACCTAAACCAATGGGTAAGATGGACTCACCATCTTTTCTTTTCTTTGAATGGTAACAAAATTGAATGATATATGATCAATCTTATAGGCATTCAAGAAAACAACCTAAGTAATGAAAAGTGGTGAAGAAATTTTTTTGAAGAAGAAAAAAATGTCAAGATTTTTTTGGTGAACCTTGCAATCTGTGTACTTTTTCCTGGTTCAGACTTTGCTGTATTCTTAAAGCTAGTTGTTCCTTTCCAAAGAAAAAAAATTGTGCTGATTCCTTTAAATTTTAAGATAGCATTTACTGTGCATTACTGTAGTGGGAAATTAGCATGTAATGTTTGGGTATGGCTTGAAATTTCAAGTGGCATCCTGTGGAAAGTTTGCACATTGTGATTTGAGGGGCATTTATTTATTTGAATTGAAAGAAAAACATTTTCTGCATTTGTTGAACTGAATGAATATTTGTCTCCAGAAAATTCCTTTAACACACAGTTTATATATCAGTTTGTCAATTTTATTTGCTTTCTCTTTCTATTCTGTAATCCGTTTTTAGTTCCATCACTTCAATCATATCATAGTTTTCTTCATTACACAGAGTATATTTACTCTGTATTTTCTCAGCCTTTTCACTTGAAGTTCATCAGTCATAATAAAACTCTGCTTATATCACTTGGCATAATGTACTAATGTGATGTTTATTTCAACAGCAATGGATAATTTCAACAGCCCTCCTCAGAAATCTGTTGGGAATCGTCTGCAACAGGTATGGTAGGGATCTTTAAAAATATAGACCAACTCTGACCAGACTCAAGTATTCTCAATCTTTCATTTAATAAATGTTGATGAATGCCATTCTGTCACAACTTGCTGCAGTTCTTCCAAAAGGAGGACAAAGAGTCATTTAAAAACTTCTATTATAAGTCAGAAATATGTCTTAATCTAGCTCCTTTGATAGTGGTGTTACCACTTCCTCCCATACTACGTGATGCATGCCCCCCCCCCAATAATTCAATGTGCTCCATACAGGTAATGTCACAATTCATGCTACCTACATTATTCCACCTCCTGGGAGATAGTCTTATCCCCCTCCCCCTTTGTGTGGCTGGTGCCCCCTCCATAGATATCATCATGATACTACCTGTTTCGTTCCTGGTCTGGAGTTCAGCTCCTGATGGGGTCATACCGAAGACTTTAAAAATGGAACCTACTGCCATTGTGCTTGTTGCTCAGCATAAGCAATGCAGTAGGGAAAACAAGCCAGTGACCCACAACTGGAAGAAAATGCCTTGGTAGGCTGGACTTTAACCAGTTTGTGAGAAACTGAGCCATAGAACTCCATCTACGTATTGACCCATTCCCTTTCTTTATGGAAACAACATGCTGCTACAATGTCCACCACTGAAATGCAACACCTTCTGAAATCTCAAAATCCTGTCTCAGCAGGTTTTTGGATGTTTGGTTTGTTGAGTTGCCCATTGGTATATATCTATTCTCACAAACAATAGAATCAATTGATAGGGAGCAGCAAGCATGGTCAGTGGGGACTAATTTAGAACTTGTTTGCTTAATATATTAAAGGGAAATATTGGGTTTAAAATGCTCCAGCATAGCATTAAAAGTAAACAGCTCTAATCATTTTCAAATCATTTGGTCTTAAGAATTAACCCCAGCAGTAGCTTCATCTCCTCAAAATATTATGCACAAGAAGAGTTATGGAAGTTGCATCTTTTGAAATGTTGAAAGTGTAGGTGAACAAATTATTCTTGAGCAACAAGCAACTTATTTCTGTCTGAGGGAAACTTATTTCTTGAAAAGAAGGCTATCATACTGCTTTATTTGTAACTATTTATCTCTCTTTGCCAATAAATATTGGTTTTCAAAGGATGAAATTTCCTTAACAAATGCAATATTTCCCTTTAAGTATAAATAACAACTCTGGGGATACATGCAGAGAACTGCAGAGGAGGTGCTGCCAATGGGTCCTGTAGAAACATGAAGGAAAATACGTGAGGAGTAATTCTGAAAATTGTGCTGATGAAATAAATGAGTGCTATGGCAATCACATTGTCACTTTAATATGCTTGAAAGATGTAACAAAACATTCTTTGTTTGTACATTGCTGTTCATTCTGCCTGATAGCAAACACTTTATCCAAATATTGAGAACTGCCTGAATGCATGTGTAAAACCAGTGACCATCAAACCAAAGCAAAATTATTATTTCCATTTCGTCCTTTGATTATAAAGTTGTCTTCAATCATCCTGAATGGTAATTAGTTAGATAGGTACAGTTTTACTGCCCAGTCTCCAACCTATTGGTTCAAGTCTATCTGGCCACAGCCTTTTTTCCAGTTGTGGCTCACTGGCTTAATTTTCCTACTACATTGCTTAATATGAGGAGCATCACGCAAGACAGCAGTAGGTTCCAATTTTAGAGCCTTTGGTATGACTTGACCTTGGAATAGAACCCGGGCCCTCCACGTGAGAGGCCAATGTTTTACTATTAGACCAAACAGAAGGTCCCATCCTGAATTTAAGTAAAATATTATCTCTTGAGTGGTGTAACTGACTTCTTTCCTTATAATACCTGACTAGTGAATCATTGCATGCTGTTCCAATTGAAGAAGTCTCCCAAATTTGTTTTTCATTAACTTTGCTTTTTCTAAACCATCCATACACTTTTTTTTTCAAATTACAGGGTGGAGCGATGCGAGGTCCATCTTCTTATCCACAAGGACCTAATTCTTTCCAAGATAGGAGAAGTACCCATAGTGAGTATGCCATAGTACATTCCATTATTTCCTTGTCCCCTTTTTGTGAATGCACTGTGAAAGTAATGGAGTATTTTTTACTTAAGTAAGGGAATTTGTGTCGGAAAAATGCTAGTTTTGAATTTTGTTTTGTTGCCAGGACTGATTTTTAGGCCTTAATGAGATTATCAAAGAATATTTTGCTATCTCCTTATCCAAATGAATTTTAAAACCTCTCAGAATATTGACCATAAAACCCTTTTTTTAGATTATGGATTGTAAATGACTTTCTTAAGTTTTGATGTAGAATTTTGATTCTTGAAGGAAGGCAAGGTATGCGATGGTGATGTTGTGTGTGTGCGTGCATGTGTGTGTATGTGCTGTGTGTTTGTGTGTATGTGATGCTTTTGCTTGTAAACACAGTATCTAATGAAGGGTAAGTGTCACTAATCTCATATTTGGGGTGTTTGCATTGACCATATTGATTAGATGATCCCTACTGTTTTTGGTGGGAGGTCAAAGGTCATTAGGGGTCACTAGAGGTCAAAAACATTGAAACCTTTTAAACACGATGTCTCAAGAAGTGCACAGGCTACTATGCTTATATTACTTATGTGGTCTAGTGGTACTGAGAAGATGATACCTATTGATTTTTGTGGAGGTCAAAAGTCATTTGGGGTCAAGAGAGGTCAAATGGCAAATTTTTTAGAAATTGCTTGTAAACATATTATCTCAAGAAGGGTAAGTGTGACTAATCTCTTAAATAGTGTGTGGGCTGGCAGTATTGAGTAGATGATCCCTATCCTGCTTGGTAGAGATCCATGGTCATTATGGGCCAGAAGAGGTCAAAACCATCAAAACCTTGTAGAAATGATATCTCAAGAAAAATATGTGTGACTTATCTCATATTTGGGGTGTGTGGGTCAGTCATATTGATAAAATGATCCCCATCATTTTTGTTGGAGTTCAAAGGTCATTTGGGCCACAAGGGGTCATATGGTATTACCTTAGAAATTGCTTGTTAACACATTATTTCAAGAAGGGTAAGTGTGACTTACTGTGTATGGTGCAAGGGTTGGTCAGATTGAGTAGATGATCCCTATCATTTTTTGTGGAGTTCAAAGGTCATGTAGGGTCAGCAGAGATCAAAGTCTGACAAACTTGTTTATAATGTATCTCAAGATAGGCAGGTTGTTAGGTCCTCATGCTTGGCATGTAGATGGTGCATATTGATTAAATGATCCCTATAGTTTTTGGTTGAAATCACAGGTCATGTGGGGTCACTGGCTAATAAAGTCTGAAAACCTTGTTTACACAGTATCTGAAGATAGGAAGCATTCACAGATTTCATACCTGGTATATGGATGGGTTATTCTGAGGGAAAGAAGCTTATTTTTTTGCTGGAGGTCAAAGGTCATTTTGGTCACCAGCAGTCAAAGTCCAAAATTTTTGTTTACCCAATATCTGATGGTGTGAAGCTTGGATAGATTTCATACTTGCTATGTGGATGCATTATGTTGAGGAGCAGAATTTGCTTGTTTTTGGTGTTTTTTCACACATATTATATGCATGGGATACAGTGAACAGAACCCAAGTTCTAGGTGGTCAAAGGTCATCTCAGGTGTTCCAGGGTCAGAATCTCTCAACCCAACTTATATGATACCTCAATGTAGGATGCTTGTATACTTTTTGGGTACATTATGAAGCACTGTCAGAAGACAGACTCACATAATTCATTTCAGCAGCAAGGCATCAATCATTGAGCCTTTTGGCTTTCTTGTTAGTTTATATACTGTAACTTCCCTATTCAGTTACTTGCAGTCAATTGATGTGAATGGCATTGAAACAATTTTACACAACTGTAGTTTGGTTGGCTCTTGTATGGTGTACAACCGTCTTTTCTACTATACTTAAAAAAGTTGGAATTTCATTTCTTTTCTCCAGGATTTGGACCAAGCCAAGGAAGCAGAGCCCCAGGGTACAGGACCCCTCACCAGAGCTATGCTCCACCAAGGTGGTCTTCTTATGGAGGGTTTAATTCAAATAATAACAATTCTAATCAGGGTCAAGGACTGTACCAACAAACAGAGGGCTTTCATTCAGGTGTGGGGACTAGTGATGTAGCTCCTCCTCCAGGCTTTCAACCTCTCACAACTCAGTGGTCTACTGGTGGTAGCCATAGTTCTACAAGTGATGATCACAAAAGGTACAAAAAATAATATGTATTGCCACAGTAGGATATTTAGGGCTGGTCTCATTTTTTATGCATATATACCTATGAGCAAACTTGTTTGGCTTAAACTTATGTAATACATACCCTCAATCTTTGATCCATTAAACTATAGTAAATTTTCATTGATTTATTATTCATTGATGTGTTTTGAGATATTTGTGCAGTGATTTACGTACTTTGTCTCATAAATGAGGGGTCTACCTGACGATCCCGGGGTGCAATGTTCCTGCGATTTAATGTTCCCCAATTTCGTATATCTCAATAATTTGGCGATGATTACAAGGTTCGTTATTGCTGGGGTCTGATGTTCCTAGAAGTGCAAGTGTGCCCAAGATTCGGGAACAATGAACTTTGGAAACAGCGAACCTTGGGAACATTGACATACCCTTAATGAAATTACATACCAAGCAACAAAATCTCCCAGTTAGCTTACAATGATAATGCTTTTTAGCCCAATTTCAAAATACAAAGCAAATCAGTTCACCTTAATGATGTTTCACTCTAAGTTCCTATCTGTTCATTATGGGAAGGATCCATCAACATTACTGCTTTCATTGCTTTCTTTCTTTGCCAGGACACCTTCACCTCCTGGGTACAAGAATATACCAAATCCAAAGGCTCGTCCTTTTGATCCTGCTACCCTTTGGTATCCACCTTCAAACCAGAACAAACCTCAGCCCCTGGCCCACTCTACACCCTTGTTTCAACAGGGTCCTGCAAGTCAGTTAAACTTAAGATCAGAATCTCACTTTCGAGAGCCTGGTAGTGGTGGTGATTCTTCGTGGACCCATTTACAACAGGATAGAGTAAAGGCCCACCATAGGTTCAATGAGGCTGCCTTTGGAGATGTTGGTGGGTCTAAGGTGTCTTCATGGACTGATACCTTTGGTGATCTGAATATTCTAGGAGACAGAGAAACACACAAAAGTGTTCCCTGGAGCACTGAAACATACAGTGAGTTTGGAGGTGGTTACTGATGTAGTTCATTGGTTGATAACTCGAGTGTGAGAAAAACATGTGATATACAAAGAGTAACTTTCACATTAGCAGCTGAAGGTGTCCATTATAAGGTCATTGTTCCATTGAATATTGTACCAGACCTTCAAACAAATTTATGGTGTTGTTATGGCTTAGAGTGTGTTTAGTCAATGCCAAAGTTGCCATGTCTTGCCATTAACAACTCAGTAGAGCAGTTAAAGAGTATGTGATAGCCTGTCTATTGTTACTTGGAAGAAACCAGGAATTGACACAATTTAAACACCAAACTTTAGACCCACTCTTTAAACAGGCCAGCCAAACATCAGACAGTGAAAGGATTTGATCTGTTTTGAAAATATCAGTTAACATGGGAGTTACTTATGCAGCAGTTATTTTTAGAAGTTTATTTGAAAATTTCCATATCAAGTTTATACAAGATTTCAGTATAAATTGTTTCAGTAAGTGTGGTATCTGTCTTAAAAAAAAAATGATTGATAGTTTATTGTTAAGGAAATTCAAAATTGAGTGATTTGTTTATTTAATTTTTTTTGCAATATTCCAATCTGCTCTGTTTCACCAAAGCAGCATAGCAAGATTTAGTCATTTTCTTCATTAGTTCTTCATGAACACTTCTTAGCAACGCTGTTGCCAATGCATCTGAACCATTAAAGGCCCAGTTCTCTCACCCCAAATACTACCAATTCTCCTAACCTTCTAACTGAAGCCCCTCCCACCATTGTCTGAAATTGATGCTCATCCAGATACAATCTCAGTTTATTGCTTCAAGGTGAGTAAAGAAAAACTCAATTTATATAATCAAAACACTCTCAGTACTGTTCATGCTGTGTAATATAAGCTTTGCTATTCTGCATTGTTTGAAGAAGAGCTAAGCCAATTGAGAATTTTGGTACCCCCATACCAAAATTGTAGATTGGGGTGAGAGGTTTGGCCCTTTAAATGAATTGTGCTGTATATCTCTTAGAAAGGCCACTATCAACAAACATTGAAACAATGAGCACCACAACAAGAATTGTGTGATTTGTTCTATGGTAGGTGCTCTTAAGGACTTCTTTTAATTTAAGTCAAAACTCAAAACTTCAAATTCAATTTTCAAATTCAATTTTTCCAAAAAACTGTTGATTTAGTTGTATCATGACTATGAAATTTATTTCCCAAAGTAAATTATTTTATTGGATTAATTTAACATTTAAAAACCCCTATCATGTTATAGTAAGTTAATGGCAATTGAAGTGAATTCTTCATTGACGTTAGTTTATTTTTGGAGATGTCCATCCAATGTTTAAATTGACAAGACAAATATTGTCTTAATAACATATTGTTTCAAAGGAATTCATTCAAAGGTAGGTTTACTAATTTGGTATGCAATATCCCTGCCCTTACAAAAAAAATGTGCCACAGTTTGTTCCAAATTCTCACATTTTTTTTTCTTATGTTTCTGCCATGGATATTCACAGGCTTTTCATGGAAACCTGTGTTTTCCCATGAAATTGTCACAGGTTTGCCAGTTGTCGCACTTTTCCACAGGTTCAGGGAAAGGTTTATCACATGGTTGACTTGAAAAATGTGGCAATCACAATTAATATGCAAAAAGAAGTCTGAGGTCCAACCCTGATGCTTTAAATAAAAGTCAAGAAAAGATGCATGGACCTGTCAAGCCTGTGTCCATAGGATTCCAAAGACACAGGTACGCCACCAATAAATGCTTGTTTGTGATTTCCTGAGATTCTCACGTGACCATGTGCTATGAGCACGGACTTACATACATGGACAGAGCATGTAACGCATACATCCTATCTGTAGGTCGCCACCAACTGGGTCAAAAAAAGGGCACCAAGATGGTCCCCCGGTGAAGCTATAAATCGTCTGATTTGACGACGACTCTGTAACATTTTAAGAAAAAGTTAAAACTTGAATGGGAAACAATATCATTTTTCTGCAATATGTGAAGTGATTTTGACCTTTCCTTGCCATATTTCAAAAATATTCCAGCTTTCTTGCAGAATATGGGCTTATACTTGAGCAAATCCAAACTTTCACACTAAACCATAGCAGATGGCCATCTTGGTGTGCCTTTTCTCACACTACGGTAGTAACAATCTACTGCTCAGTATGCTCTGTCCATGTATAGGAAGTCTGTGGTTATAAGAGACATAAGTTTGTCACACTGTTTTTTGTAAGGGCATGTTGACTTTAATATGAATATGAAGCAAATTGTATTGCATATATAGTGGGAGTGTTCAATGACCACTTAAAAGAGACTTTACAATTATATTTGTTAACTTTTGTGTTGTTGCATTTAAATTTGACTTTCAATGTTAAAATTTCAATGAGTAATTATACCCTTAAAGGGTCTTACAGTTAGGGATTTTCCAAAAATATCATGGAGTATTTTGTAGCAATATGTCAAATGGGCTCTTCAAGTTAAGTAACATCAACTGGGTTACTATTAGCAAACCAAAGATTTACTCCAAGGAAATTATTTCAGCTTGTAACGTGATATTTATTAATCCTTCCTGGAAATCATCTCCTTGAAGGAGTTTTGTAATGGTATTATGAGTAATCAAACATACTTGAAACAGTAATTTAACCCCCAAAATAACTATCTCAAGTAACATTGCTAAGGACACTGTGTTCCAGATTTTGAAGGCAGGATTATGTAAATGTTCTTTCACTTTAATGAAATGACTTGAGGATTGAGTTGTGAACTGTGAATTACATGGTTTTGCTCACTGTTTAACTAGAAATATGCCAACTGGCTAACGATAGCCCTAATTCCTTACTTAGTCCCTAACCCGAACAAAGAATACAATGGATACAATAAAATGGCAACGTCCAATCAAGAAAAACATTCATAAACAGTGTGCATCAGCCATGAATTACAGTATGAATTTATAATTGTAACATGATATATTATCAATTCTTCCTTACGTAGCAATAATCAATTACCATAATTTCCATTGTTTGCACCATGCTATGACAGCCACCACCTTGATGCACTCTATTTGAGAGGAAAATTTCTCACTGTCTAATGTTAGTGTGTAATCTTTAATCTATTTATTCCCTAAACATAACAAAGAATATGATCAGTACAGTACAATGGCAACAACCAATCAAGAAATTGGGGCGATGCACACTGTTTAACAAGAAATTTCCTAACTGGCTAATGATAACCCTAATCCCTAACCTAATCCCTAACCCAAACAAAGAATGCAATGGATACAATACAATGACAACAGCCAATCAAGAAACACCTTGTTAAACAGTGTGCATCTACCCAAGAAATTCCTTATGTAACAATGAACATCAGCTGCATGGATCAGCTGTGGCAGTAAAATCATAGCCCTTTCAGCTGCCATTTTTTCTGCTATCATTCATTTTGTTAGTCTGTGTTTTCTTTTTTGCAAAATGGTCATTAAAGTGGTGACAAATTTTCCAGTTGACAAGGCTGGCTAGTGTTTTAAGGGGAAATGAAAGTTTTCAATGGTACCTGGCTTGTTATTATGTAGATTGTTTTGTTATTTCCTGTATCATCCAAAAAAAATGTCTGATAATCAGTAAAATTAGATTGGCTGGAATAACAGAAAAAGAGCTTTAAATTCTGAATGAAATTGGTATCATTTTTATAATGTAACCTGCAAAAATAACTTTTTCACTATATACTTGGGTGTAACACCAGATTCAAGCAGCCTGGTTACTGCTCAGAACTTTACAATTTTTGATAGACTGTTTACACCTTAAATATTTAATTGGTCAATGATTGATGACAAAATGAAAATACAATGCTTTGTAAATTACCATAATCATTGGTTTTAACAAAATTTGAGACGGATCGTATGCATTGGCATTATATTGGAGGCTAACAGAGGCGAATACTACAAGTACGTTTTGTACGTGCATGTAGTAGAAACAGTGCATGTATTCCTTTAGTAGCACGTATCAGCTGTCTGCATTTTCTCAAGTAAGTTGCAGTAAGTATGTACTTGCCTCAATTAGGGCGGCACACTCTCTGTTCCATGCTTTCATATGCATTTTAGGTCTTTTATTGCTAGCAAATAAGTATTTTTCATTAATTAATCTTGTCCAAATTTCCTTCTTGTTACCATGTTTAATTACTTGTTTAAAAACTCCTTGTGCTTATAATTTCCTGTTAGGAGCAAACCTTTTTTTCAGGGTGCATTAACAAAAATTATTAACATGAGCAAAAATCAAACATTGTAAATTGCTAAATTAAAATCTGATTATTTCCATTCAACTTTCCACTAAATTCCTGTTTTAATCTTTGTGTCAAAAATTAATGCCAGGTCATGAATGATTGTGAATTTTTCCTCAGTCTCGCACTAACCGTTCATGAATACTATACTAAGATTTTACAGACTTTTCAATATAACATGACAATGCTGAAGTGTATTAGACGTATCGTTTTTTGCAGATTCCCCTCTTGTTCAAGGATGGATATGGTGATTGGGGTGAGTTACTGAGTTAACAGTAACGATACACAAAACTTGATCATTGTCTGCCATTTGAAACCATGTCAGCTGAAAAGGTTTACGGCCATAAAAATTTCTGGCAGTATGTCTTTCAAGGGAACATTGAACAATGCATTCCCAATCTTAAGCATCCTGTTATTTTGTTGCGAAGAATAGAATATTACAATTAAATTTATGATACTGTCAGTGATACAGTGTCACTCATTGAGGTTCTCATACAAAATTTTCCAAAATGTTTGCAAATAGTTGTTTTTAAATTCTTAGTGTTATTTCATCTTTATTTGTTGAAAGTTGTTGCATCTCAAAAGCGAGCCAAAACGAATTTGAAATTGTTATTATTTATGGTTCGGTAAAAAAAGCTTCTGTACATTGACATTCAGAATAAAGATGTTATTAAGAAAATAATGAATATCTTTCTTATTTCATTTTTTTTTTCATAAATTTGGATTATTGAGATCAATGGGCATACTGTATGCATTGGTGTACCACAGCATATTTAAACAGTGTCCAGAGAACACGTTCTCCACCCTTCCTATCCTCATTCCATGGGAGCGTATTCGGTTTTAAATTTTTGTCTCCTGTTCTGGTAAGGTGTGTACCATGTCTACAGCTAGACAATTTTCCAGGGGTGGGGCAAGCATCCAATGTTTCCCTTTTTAGTGTGAACACCACTGTACTATGGGGGACAAAATTTTCATAAAGAAATATTTGAAAAAAATGGACCTTGTGTCACAGAAAAGTTTTAACTCTGGTTTTGTTGTAAGGAAATTTGAAAAGCTGTGGGATTATTGAAGAATCTGGATTTCCTATTGGCGAATCTGAAATTAAACGATGACAAAAGAGCGTTGTTGCTACATAATGTTATCCAATGTTTACGAATTGGGCTCTCCGACGAAATTTTAAAAGCCACCAAGAGCTTATATTGGAGAAAATTTAGACTTTTATGAAAGAAAATTAATGAAAATAGCAGTGTAGTTACCGGTGTCAGTTGATGATCTGGTGTCACCTATTGCAAATTCCCCATTTTGTTTCTTCCAAAGCTTGGAAAAGTATACCAAACTGAAGGTATGAGCGAGCACTTTTGCATTAGGAATTGCAATTTGCTTCGCGCGAAGCGCTCGGAAATTCTACCTTTTTTCAAACAAATAATGACGAATAAGAAGCTTCTGTAGGAGAGAATTTTCGTAATTTCATGAAGGAAAATTTTGGAAAACCCTGCTGGTGTCACAAATAGCAAATTTCCGGATTGATGATATTTCAGAGTCACCTTTCCCCCTTGTAGCTACACTACTGGGTATCTAAGAAAAGGGGGTCCAGGTGCAAAATTGTGCTAAAATGCCTCAACATTTTGAGTTACTAGGATAATTCCAAAGTTTCCGAAACATGGTCGTGAAAGTTTGGGTAATTACTTCAACGGACTACGGTCAATGTGAATTTAAATACCGGGTGTACTCTATAAGTAATTAGAATCACAACGGAAATTGTGATAGTTTGCGAAGGATTTATGCAAACTAGTTCCATGAATCCATGAATTGATCAAAAGCATACTCCAATTAGTAGTGCGGGAAAATCACATATCGAGGGGGGGTGGGGGTTGGTACCCACTAGTATTACTGAGACACCGTCGCATACCGGTGTCTGATTGTTGAAACAAAACCAATAACATACATCCATTATCCTTTCAAACGACACCTCATCATACACTATCTGCACAAAGAAGACGGAATTGTACCTCTAATTCCAGATTGAAGTCGCTTGTTAAGCAAACGTCCGTGCCATTTTACTCCGATAAGGGTGTAAATACGAAATGGTCGAATCCCTCGTTATACGAATGTTTGAGTGTGAGCGTGTCGAATTTTGCATTAGAAATCATTTATTTTCCTGAAAAAGTTGCATGCAGGCTATGCACCGAGACATTTTCAGTTTCCTTTTTTCAGTGTGTTTGCCAATTTCAGTCTGCTGCCTGGTCATTCACTTGAAATTACAAATTTTATTAAAACATAGTGGTCGACGATTCCTCTTCTTTAAATTTCTGAATGTTGTGCTAGAGCTCCATCACAACCACACCTCCTGGCCTATGCACACTAGCAATCGACATAATCATAGAGATGGATGAATAATGTAAGTTTGAGATGGCAACTGATAAGAAGAACATAAACGAGACTGGAAGCGCGCTGAGTGTGCGAAAATTTTGGTTAATCTTGCTAGAAGGAAAACCACGCACAAGTATAGGCCGGCGCTATTATTGATGCAGAAAATTATTGTAATTGGTAGGAGACACCTACATAACCTACTTGCATAGTTTTTTTTTTTTTTTTCTTCTTCTTCTTTTTTTTGTAGTACCTAACTTTTTAAGTTTCTTGTCACAAAAGTGAGGGTATTATACGTTAATGTCCCCTCCATTCAAAAAAGTGGGTAACATGTCCCGCTTGTTCCCCAGTTTCTGCAAGAAGAAGATCAAGGGCAGTAACTAGGCAGGTCTCACTGGGGTAGTCAAGGTCGGAAATTTCGACTGGTTGGATGTTATTCCTTCGTACTGAGTGGAGGCGCTACAAGGCCAGTTCTTGACAGTGCCAATTAATACCAAATAAAAAATACATCATGTTATTTAAAAAAAAAAACCCCAATGTGATTGCATCATCCAAAAAGTTTGTAAATTTTTTGTTTGGGTGATATTAGATGAATGATAAAACTTTTTGGTCGGAGGGGGATAAAACAACTTTCTTTTATTTGTTCCTGTGTCAGTACTACGGATTATGAGCTTGAATGGCAAGATTATTATTATTATTCATTGCAAAGGATTCTAAATATTTAATCGTAAGACACATGCTACAGAATGTCTTGAGCATTTCAACAAGGCTTCTGAAATATTTCAGTTCTTAAAAGTTAAGTTATATGATGGGGAGCATGTTGCAGCTCTTTCTTAAATTACCCAGAGGCCGCGGAGCCAAATTTGAAGTGCGGAGGCTAATCATCGAAGCGGCCCAATATGTCCAATAAAATAAATGCAGTTTAAGGCGGCCCAAAATGCCCACAGCAAAAAAAGGGCGGAGGCTAAAGCCCCCCTAGCCCCCCCCCCCCCGTCTCCGCGGCCCCTGTTACCAGGTACATTGAAAATAATTAATGAATATTCAATGCCGATGGCTCGATTTACCAAGACAGACAAGTTTGAAATGGAATCGTTAAGACTTACGAGGAGCTTTTTAAGTTTGCTCTTTTCGAAATAGCAATTATAAAGGATTATTGGATAGTGTCTTGGCATGTGATGTTTTGGTCAAAGACATGTTACTATGACAAAGAACAACAGACACCATTTCTACCTCAAAATGCTTTAGGTATAAGCTATTTGGAAAAGGTTCTACAATTAGCCCAGCATCTGCAACTGTATATGCATATGGGATGTTCTAATGGAAACGTTTTCATTCAGGAATATATTACCTCTAAAATACATTTGTCTCAACGTTATTCTATGGACCAGCGTGAGTGGATTTATATTTAAATGGATGGAAGCAGTCACCTTGTTTTGAAACATCTTAATTTTACGACATTTTTTTCAATTACTCCTAGTAAACTAAGGAGGAAAACTGTCGTCACACATTCTCAAGAGGTATTCACGATCATGGAAACAGGACAGTTTACTAATTCAACTTGGATTAATTGCATTTTCACTAAATGACAAATGCAAACTTAAATGAACGGTTGTCCCCACTCATCCCTTCCCCATTCTTAAATCGTTTGTAAGAGAAAAACAATGCGAAAGATCAAGCTGTGACGGCGTATTTTGGGAGCTGTTAAGTGTCAGTCCAGTTCCACTGTGGAGGTAGTCAAATGCTTCATTCAAGCGATCACAATACCCGTAAGGCCTCTGGGTCCACCGTCTGGACCACTACTGGGGCTCTTCTACCCTGTTTTATATTATATAATCTAAAAAGGGATTTTATCTAATCCATTATTAACACCAAAAGGCAATATTTTTCTTCCACCAAATAGTCTAGTCCTTTGATGTACCATTTGATCGTGTGAAAGTCTTTAAGAATGCGGATCATTTGTAACGTGATTGGGGTCATTTCGTTCCCAAAAAAAAAAATAATGCAATACTTGCATGTCCAATTATTCGCTTTTCCCAGTTTGTCTCTTCAAATTTTGGCGCCATTCTTTTACTGACATTCGTCAGCACAAATGACTGTTTAGGTCTGGACTTACTACCTAACCTGCGAAAGGCCTTTATACCTATAATAGAACCACTTCTCTGTTATTTGGAGATTTTAACTGAAAACATGAATTTCGCTTAATGATATGAAAAATTTGCGGTTCTATTGAAAATTTTTTAAAGACTTTTCTTGGAGACAAAGAATATGTATGGGGGTTTCCGGTTAATTTTGTGTACGGTACCACAAGTATACTAGACTACGTGTTTGGTCTAACGGTAAGAGCATCCTCCTCTCACTCGGAAGACCCGGGTTCTATTCCCAGGTCGAGTCATACCAAAGGCTCTAAAATGGAACCAGCTGCCGCTGTGCGTGATGCCTAGCATAAGCAATGGAGTAGGGAAAACAAGCCAGTGAGCCACAACTGGAAAAAAGGGCCGCGGCCGGCTAGACTTGAACCAGTAGGTTGGAAACTGGGCCGTAAAACTCCATCTAACTAAATAGCTAACCACAAATATACTGTGTAGTTTTTTCGGTGGTAATATAATTAATCATACTAGTCAATTTGTTAGGGACGCGTACAAAATATTAAAATAGCCACCGTCCCAACCTTAACCCGGTCCCCCTTCCCATTAAGTGATTTACATCTCTTCGTGGAGAGTTTGTTGTACACTTCTTACTGTACCACCTTTATATGGTCTCCTATTTTAATGATATTCTCTTAATTAGTATGAGGTAGTATTTTCATGCTTGTCAATCTCTTTGAGTGAAGTAACTTACTTTTTTAACTATTTTGTTTAAATAAAGTACTTCCTTTCACAAGGTGCCAATTGTTCAAAACAATTTGTGTAATGCTGAGAAAACGAAAAACTACTGTGATGAGTTGTAGAAGAAAAATGTTACGTGACAATAATTTAACGCTGTCAAGTTCCATGGACCTCTGATCAGAGTCCTGATGCTGTCCTAGAACTTCTAGGGAGTGATTGCACGTGAAATGAAGTCTTTGATGGACATTGATTATAGAAGAAGATTGATGATTAGATTCGTCCATGACTCTTTTTATAGCTGAGGGGTCTCTCCTTCAATATCAGTTGTTTCAACTGGATTATAATTTTTTCTGAAAAACAAAAAAAACTTTTGTTAGAAGTTCTTTCCTTCTGATCGTCAAAGTGTTGAAATTTCTGTAGAGTTTACTGAACTCATTGTAATAGCCCGACCTAACATCTCGCGGGATTGGGTGGACTACGTTTTACAGCCCCGGCCCACAGCTAATGTCAAGTACTTTAACTAAAAAGATTGAACAGATGTTACGACTTGACTTGACGGCAAATGACTTGAAATTTGGCATGAATTTCAGATAAAAAATTAGTTGATTACAACTTTGGGGAAAAGATTGAATATTTTAAAGTTTTTTGTGACAAAACCCAAAATAGTAAATCGAATTGTGGAAGCATGTTTTCGTTAAAATATTATTGCGGATTGAGTTTGTTAGAAAAGCCATTTTCCACCAATGCAGATAAGATAGCTGTCTGGTTATTCCCCAATCGGTTTAAAATACTATGGGTACCAGGGTAGGCTTGTCAAGAAGATTGTATGTAGTAAGATTACTGTCCCTCTATGCATGGCCAGAGTAAAATCTTGGACAAAACTCACCCCCTTCATCCCTATACTCGTCTTCACAATGTTATAGACATAAAAAGGTCAATGAGGGACGCATCATTTTTGTTGGGACACAACTTTGTGCAGGGGACGTGGGGAAGTGGGACATACTTGTGAACGGAAAATGGAAAGGGATCCTAAGTCGCGGACGTCATTACACATGGCATAGTGGCAGAAGGTAAAAACTCACTTCAAAACTAACCCTTAAGTATGGATGGTTCTACCTTGACCAGTTGAAAATCCCTTATATTCATTCTTCATATCACAGTAGTCAATGATTGCGAAGCGTGGCACACGACCCACACTAACTTCTAAAAACGGTAAAATGTATTTAATTTGAAAGTGTCGTAAAGGCATCCATTAACATGAATATAAATGTATGTCGATGTCGGATTTTGGAAGGTGCTCTTCAGAAGAGTTTGTGCCCCACACATTTTTCCATGTTGTTAGCCTATGGTACCAAGGCTACACGCTGATCGCAATCCATGGTAGATCATTGATGCAACTCACCCGTCCGAACTATTCATTATTTCTGCATCGTGCATAGATTCTGGTAAAGGTTTTCCCCTTGTCTCTGGCAAGAGTAAACACAGAAAAGCCCCCACGATGGATGCTGATCCAAATATGACGTAAGGCATTGGTTGCCAATAATTACTCAAAATGAGCACCACTGAAGATAAAATTCTGACAATATTACCCGTTGTGAGACACATCGCAGTACCGATACCCCTGAAATAAGAGAGAAAGGCATTAATAAGCTTCATCTTTATCAAGCAGCATTTCAATTTTATTACAAAGCTAAACGCGGTGATCTCGAACTTGAGACTGAACTAAATTATTTAAGACACTATGATCAAACTGACCAAAACAAGTAATTCCGATTGGGATCAATTAAATTGGTCAACTTCAAAAATGCAGGGTCGTATTCTATAGGAAAAGGGGGTACCTTGCTGAAATTTCCAAAACGTACATGCACCACGTGCTTAATGGTGGTTGAGTTGTACGTAGACAGAGTTTGTTCTCCCCTTCTACGTACCATGTTTTTCTCCCATGATACTGCCCTGCTTTGCCCACATGTGACAAATGTTTTCCCATAATTCTTTGATGTAGGCTGTGATCGAAAGTTATAGCAGTTCATGTGATGGAAAGTATGAAAATTGGCCACCCATGCGTGAGCCAAGTGATGACCCCATGAGGGAAGAGAACCACCTCCAGGTTGGCGATAGTTATAGGGTATTTCCCTGGTCCCCCATAATGTTGTGAAAATAATACACCGAATCATTCTTGATAATTTGCTTTTGGAAAATTAGAATTTTATCTCAAGCATCTTCTGGAATCACGTACCGTATTATGCAGAGCAATACAAGATAATGAGTAAGCTTCATAATTACTTCACAACATGAACGTCATTATAATAACGTTTTAGTCAAAATATTTTTTTTCTTAAATATTCTTTAAATTATGAATATGTTAATACACGTGATGACTTGACCCGGGTACTTTCGGTGGCACCTACCCTTACCTAGACTCACCACGAAGCTTTTCCTCTTGACCCCACAATGATATAGTCTCAGACCTTTTGTCTGCGAAATTCTATTCGTCTTACAGGCTACACGAGCACAACTTGATCTGAATATTTTCTGTTTCACCGTTTGGACTCCTTGAAAATATTTTTTCTTTTATTCATTATTTCACATTTTTTAATCATTTTTTTTTTTAATTTTGTCGAACTGCGAACCCCATCAGCATGAGTACAGCAGTAATGCATACTTCTCGTACCTTCTTACTCCCTGATCTCACAATTACAAGTTTCTAAAACCTTGCCTAAAGGTGGTCTCTGCAAAAAGGGTAAAATATGTCAGAGTGACCGTGCCTCCAAGTGGTTTTACAAACCTGACAGGTGTTGGAAAAATTTCTGCTGTGACAACATAAATAGTTGTATAAGATGCAGAAATGCCAAACTTTCCTATCATCCCAACAGCTGTTCGCCAAACTCCTGGAGCTGAAAAAACAGAAATATGAAGATATCTCGTTAGGCTCGTAACTCATTCAATTGTCAATGTGTGCCTGCAGTCCTACAACATTGAATGTTGTAAATTTCAAAGCTTTCCAAATACCCATCTAACAGTTTTCGTATTTCTTTATATATATATATAGGGGCTGTATTTCTATGTCAATATGTTATTAAATATTACTTAGGACAATCTTCATTAAAGAGGACAAAATGCAAACATGGAATTTATCAAAAATTAGTAAGCAGACATAAGGCACTGTCTATTATTGGATTTCACGGGGACTGACCTGTCTGCACCAGCTGTTTTGGAAGTTTTAGCAACCATAATGTTCTGCCGCGTAATTGCCTTAATCGTGGTCATAATATACACAGTTAACGTTGAACGAAATTTTGCATTGAAAATGTATTTTCTTACAAATTAATGAAATAATAAACGACTCCGAAGAACTAAGTGGTTGATAGTTTAACGTTAACCTTAACTGAAGTCAGAATTATAAACATGTGTCTTCGCAAGAATATATATAAAAAGGCGACAGGATTCCTTTGCTTCAATGTTAATCTTACAATGCTGTGCTTCCGTTTATTTACACGAAACAATAGAGTCTAGGGCGGATATCAGAAAATTTGTTTTCTTGGGGGCAAACCTAGCTTGAGACCAAGGCGTCTCAAATAGTATCAGGGAATGTCGTGCAAAAAAATATTTGGGGGGAGCATGAGAAGTGGTGACTGACTGCCCGAAAGACTATCTAAGCGGAGCGCCACCCATCGGTTGGCGCGGAGCGTGCAGAAAATCTTAAAAAATCGCGACCTCTCAGATAGCCAGAAATTGCATTTGCCAGGCTTGTAAGTAAAATTAAAGCAGTGGTTATTTTGAGCTTTCCTTTGCGATAAAATCTCCATTTTAATAAAAAGAAAATCAAATTGCAAAATGATCCGAAAATTACCAGATAAAATGTACTGCCTCCTTTACAGGACGATGTGAAATTTGATCATTTCCTTTGTTGCAAAATAAAATCTCCATTAAAAAGGTTAGACCAGAACCAAATTTTTTGTTTAATATGTTAAAGACGAACATATTCTAAGCTCTCTGGTTAAGTTCTCATTAATTTCTCATGTTCGGTTCTCGAGATATTAGCAACTGAAGTTGACACATTTTCTACAAAAACTAAACTTGAACCAAGCAGGTGCTATGTCATGTATTTATATTGATGATCAATGTTTTGTTTTGTTTTTTATTTATTTTTGATCCTGCTGTTTGATCTTGAATTGATTAGGGATGCTATCTTGCCCTTAAGGCAAATTAAGTTTTCAAACTTCCATTGCTTGGGATGCACTTATGGTTACAACATATCACAGTTAAATTGTATAAATATGGTGTTCAATTTTAGAGAAAAACAACTAAACATTTCCATCAATATGAATACATGACATCACGCCTTCTTGATGCAAGTTCACTCTTTATAGAAAATATGTCAACTTCAATTCTAATATCTCGAGAACCAAACATGGGAAATGAGTAAAAATTTCCCCAGTAAGCTACGCCTAGAATACGTTCCTCTTCAAAATATCAAACATAAATTTGTTCTGGACTTTTCTGATTCAAGGAGCTGCACACCGTTGGAAATAAATTGAAATCATAACTTTTCGAATCATTTTAACTCATATGACCATTGGTCGAATGAGCCCGTAAACTTAAACCGGCCACGCAGAAGCATTGGTAGCGCTACCAGCACTAATAACGGTACTGATTCAGTACTGCTATTGGGGCTGGTAGCGCTATCAACGCTTCTGTGCGGCCGGTACTGGGCTAAAATTTTGATACAATTACAAACTATATACTTGACAATTACGCATAAGTATATCCTTTATAAATAATGTATGACATTTGTACGAGAGAGAATGCTGGGATACTTTGCCCAGATTAAGAAAAAGGCTACTTTTTATTCATGTCATATCGAACAACGTTATTTTTGGAAAATTGAAGACCATGCTTTTAAATGTTTGGGGAGAAAGTGTCCCCAGTGCCCTAGAGTTGTGAGTATTCATTAATAAATGAGTTGAATAAGTTTGAGGCCATATTTATAATAGGTAACCAATACTGTAGGACTGAAACTCCAAAGAATGCTCGAAAGTTTCGATTAATTTTGAAGGTTGTGTAGAACAGCACTTCTCCCTTTTATTTCTTCAATGCCGAAACACCCTTCCCAGACCACTTTGACCCGCGTCTGCACGTGATCGTTGTTACAATGGCATCACGTAGAGTCAAAAATTAGCGACTCTTGGTCACCAAGAAAACGACTGGGCACATTCCATTAATTATGGCCTTTGTGGAGGTTCCGCACACTCCGGTTCTGCACACTCCCCACACTTTCCCCAAGTCGCTTTGTACAAATGTGTAAAACTTTGCATAGGCAATGGGTTTTACATCATTTTATCACCCGTTCTCCATTTCTCTTTCCCCTTCCCCTTCCACATATTACATGCAGAAAAGATGAAATAGTCATCGTCGCTACACGCTTCCAGACTTACGTATCAGATTGGTGCAAATACAAGCTATTCCACCAATGGCTTGAAATATAAACATAGATCCACGTCGACCAATGTACGAGCCGATTAGAAACATACAGAGCACGGTAGCTGGGATTTCAACAGCACCAGAGATACAAAACGCGACGTAATCATTAGTACCAAGGGTGGAAGTACTTAGCGATAGACCGTAATACACCAACGAGATGGCACCCCTATAGGATGAAAAGGAAATTAGCCGTTATTGTTTACAAGTAACAAGGTTACGCACAGTGTTATTATACTACTTTACTAAACATTCTGTTCACTCTGAAAATGGTGTTTAGGAGTTAAACGTTGTTTTAAACACTTTTTGCCCTCACTTTGTAAACACAATTGGATGCTGAACACATGTGTTTAATTCCTAAACATTCCGCCATTAAATGTGTTTAATTACTAAACGTTTAATGTTAAATAGCTGAACATGTTTAGAATTCACACGAGTTTACAAAGTTGGGGCAAAGTAAGTGTTTAATTGCTAAATACTTATTTGCGATGTAGTTTGCTCAGGGTCCTGTGGTATGAGGGAGTTGTCCGGCTTAAAGGCGGGGTTGAAACTTTCTCCTAAGGACAAGAGCAGTCATCCCAACTTGAAGTAGTGAAGGAGTCGGACACTGTCTTTTTTTTTGATTGGCTGTTGAGAGTCATTTGATACCAATTTTTTCTCCTAAAATTTGCAACTTGCGAGCTTTAATTGCTCGATTTACCTAGAATATGGGGTTGTTTTACCATAAAACATGATGAAAGACACTTTTAAGAGAAATGAGGAAATTCTGAGGTTTAGTTTATACTCTTGAGTGACCTTTAATTGAATGCCTTCAGGTCTGATTTGGTGCATTATATTCTCTGGTGGAATATAGATTGAACAATTTTCGTCAAATGTTAGAAATTGTATGAGAAAATAGCCTCAATTTTCCGCAATTTTGGAGGTTGTATAAGAATAGGAGCTTCACGCCGATTCATTCGGTAATTGGCTAAAATTAGAGTCTCCAACTGTGGATGGGACCAGGCCCTCTTTCGGGATCCTTTAATCTATGAAGCAGCATTAGATCTTGTCACATATGCTAATTTTCATGGCGCAAGAAGGTGAGAGCAGAGCACATTGACTACCTTGTAGTAAAGTTGATGATTAAAGGGTCGTCTTTTGGAGACCGGGGCGGGAACACACATTAGACCTCATAACACCCAGTTCTTCGTTTTCCAAACATTTGTTTTGGTATATGACCGTTTTATAAAGGGACTCATAAGCTATGTTGGCATCCAGAAGACAAAATACTCGTCTTTCGGTAAAAGTCAAAACTACATTTGATTTTTGTCACTTTTGTGTGCTGTGTTACCGGTAAGTGTTAACCAAGAATAAAAACTTTTTTTGAATCGAACATGTTGTAATATTGGAAAGAGAAAATTTATTACAATGATTTTGTGAGCCGATGGAGCCTTATATTTTTCTACTTATATTAACATGCTTGCACTTATCATCACCAAGACTGCCGTTGGATTTTATTGTACAGTAAATACATACATCTTAATTCAAATTTTGGTGAAATGGTTCTATCTAAGTCAAGTAACGAAAATTGTTGTTGCTGAACTGTTTCCATATGTAAAAAAATAATTTCTTAGTTTTCTTTTTATTAGTAATATTTTAAATTTGCAAAATAATGAAAGGTATTTTTCTAAGAAACAAAAGAACGCATGAGAGATTTAGCTCATTTTTCAAATAAACTTGGGATCATGCTGTTCTTTCATGTTAATTCACTCACCACTGGTAGGCAAGATTTAGCGAATTCTTACAAAGTTGTCTTGTTCGAAATATATCTTGAATGTAAGGATTTGGCTTCTCTTTTCTGCTCTCACTTTCCTGAAAAGTAAAACAGCGATTCATCCATATTGAAGAAGAATATAAAGAATGCTTGGCACGTGACGTCACAATTGTCAACCACGCTCTCTGCCGGGCAAAAGTCAGCAGTGTGTGCGTTCAATTACGCGACTCGGGCCGACTTTTGATATTAAGCAAAAGTGATCCTAACGTAACCGCACTGTCACAACCTGAGCTGGCCGAAACGACCATCCCTCCGAGGTGGTCTAGTTGGGCGGCTGACGTAGTTTACGTCCTATTTCGTCCAGTCAAGCAATTTGTTGAGCCAGTTGAACCGGCTCGAGCCGCTTAATTGAACGCACCTTAGGTGAGTCGTGTGACGTATTTTACGTCACATGTCGTCCAGTCAAGAAAGTAGCTGAACCACTTGAACTGGCTCGAGCCGCTAAATCGAATCTACTTTGCCAAGTTTTTCAGCGCAGCAGCCACACATGGGTTGTCAGCTACTCTTCAGCTAGCTGCATGCATCAGATAGCGTACTACACTAGTCTTTGCTTGTCAAAAGAGGCGGTACTTGTGACATTATTGAAAGCACTCTACAGACAGGTTTGACATTGTGAATGTATACGGCCATGACATGTGAATGTATACGGACACAACTGTCCTTTCGTTTTTTAATCATCCCCAACCTTCATCCACGGGGTAGGGGATCCTAAGTGCACCATTGGATAAATATTGAACGAATGAGAGTAAATTGAGCTTTTGAGCAGTTTTGAGTGGATTCGGAGTTAGACTAAGTGGTAGGCATATTTATAATGAAATATTATTCACATACAATTCATCCTTTTCAGTTGATTATATTCCAGAAACACAGCAGCTTGTTTTACTTTTGCGATAGAATACGGATAGACATTTGAAAGTATTTTAGTTGAGGAATTCATAGGATCGGCCTCATTAACGATCTGAAGGGTGAAATTCTTCCTCTAATAACTAAGTGATTACTGCTTGCTTTTCATTCAGTGTAAATCGATGGAAGTTCCCATGTAAACGGAGAACCTGGGAGCCAGTGTTGCCAGGGTAAACTTTTCTTAAAAGTTGAATATCAACCCAGAGCGTTGTAACTGTGGCCATTCATTTGCAATTTTTTCAATGGACACGTCTTCGGAAAACACTTCATTGCTGTGTGAAAATGTCGAAAATGTAAGTTTATTTACAGACAGTGGCATGCGTAGGAATTCTGAGGTGAGGAGGGGACGGTTAATTCCACCGACTGACATTGGTAGGGGTCAGTGGGGGTACCAAAAAGTGGTGCCTACAAATGACCGATATAAAAGCAGATGATTTAATGCGAATAGTAAGATTTGTTTTGTTTGTTGGAACTTTTGGTTGTTTGTAGGTTAGCAAATATTGAAAAGGGGGACTATCTAACAAATTCTATATGGGTTTGCAAGGCTCGTTTTTCGCTCAGTGTCCTGTTGTGGTGTCTAGGTGGAGGGTGAGCGATTCCCCTTTGGAAAAATCTCATTTTTGAAAGGACTGAGATGCATTGGCGTCGATTTGGGGGCGGGGACATGTTTCCTTCACTTTTTGAGTGGATGGGATACTTGCACAAAATTTTCTCCCACTTTTTGACTAGGAACTTAAAAGCCACGTACTACCAAAAACTGAACATGTAAAATATACTCTATGAAATTGATTACGATATCGATTTTAAGTGTTCAATAATAGTGGTGTCGGCCGATACTTTTGATTGGCAAGTCTAATGGCCATAGCGCCTGCGTTGCATGTTAAGTGGTTAGCCTTGGAGAATCCGACTTGCAGTCGGGACGTCTGGAGTTCGAGTCCTGGCCTAATCGTACCGAAGACTTTAAAAATGGACCCTACTGCCATTGTGTTTGGTGTTGGCAGCATAAGCAATGGAGTAAGGAAAACAAACCAGTGAACCACAACTGGAAAAAAGGCCGTGGTCGGCTAGACTTGAACCAAATGGTTAAGAACTGGGCCGTAAAGCGCCATCTAACTAACTAAATAACTAACTAAGCGTACTCACTTTGCTTCCCCGCGCCTCCAGTCTTATTGATAAACGCATAATCAGTTGCATCCCAAATGTATATAGAACTTACATAGAAATGCTACGCTTAGGCTAAGCTAAGGATTTTCTGAGATCTTATGAGTTGACGACACACTAACGTTATCCATGGGGACAAAACAATGCAACACGTGGTCGCACGCATAAGAATTCGCTATCCTCGGAGTTCTACGCTTACAAATTATCAAACGAAAGAAATGTCAACTTTACCTTTTCAGCTTCCCTCTTGATCTCATCCATAAAGTTACGAGGTAATTTGTGACTTGTTTTATTAAATCTTGCAGCCTTCAAAATGACCTTTTCTGCTTCCTCGTATTTCTTCTTTGATATCAACCAACGAATAGATTCAGGGAGAATGCTGTTCAACGATGAACTAGTTTGTTATAATCAATGTCACAGATTTCATGACATTTTTATAATTAACATGAGACGAGAAACGTGTAAATCAAGATTTTCAAAAAAAAATATTTAAGATATTACACAAAAATAACCGACTAGGCCTATGCTGCGTGTCATGGTCAATTCTGGAAATTGAGGGAAGGGGATTTTCTACTGTAAAAAATGTCTGTACATTTACAGAAAATAAAATAAAGAAAAAAGAATACATAAAAAGTGTTGTCAACTTATTGACAGCACTTTTATGTATTCTTTTTGTATTTCTTAATCTTTTCTTCTGTAATTGTACAAAAATTCTGTAACATTACAGATATTTTTTACAGTGTATCTCGATGATCTTGACTAACCAGTTGATCCCTGTCACTCTACTCATGTGTTCTGAATACAAGATAAGAGTATCAGTTCAATATTTTTGAAGTGTTGTTGTAACGATAACCATGTACACAAGAGATATCAAAACAAAATGAAATGACAAGGTGATCTCAGATCGTAGTGTTCCCGCTAAGGAGCATGAAAGCTCAATTCACTCACTCCTTTAATGAGTCCCGCAAAGGAAACAATCGTTTGAGGGGATTCTTTTTCTTTTTTTTTGAACAAAAATCACATCCAATTATCAGGTCGTATAAAGACTAAGTACTATCATAAATTTCACTGCCACCACAACCAATAATTTGAGCCGTAGAATTTCAACTGTTAGGTCAAGTGGTTAGAGCATCTGACTTGCAATCGTGAGGTCGGAAGTTCAAGTCATGACCGAGTCATACCGAAGACTTTCAAACTGGAACTTACAGTCATTGTGCTTGGTGCTCAGCATAAACAATGGGGGTAGGGAAAACATGCGAGGAAGCCACGACTGAAGAACCGTATAGCAGACTCGACTTGAACTAATTCAATGGTTGAAAACTTGGCCGTAAAACTTCATCTAACTAACCCAACCTAGAAATCCAAGTTTTCACAAAGTAGAGGACCACTAAACACGTGTTCCATTGACTTAAACACTACATTAGGAAACTTTTGTGCAGCTAGTTCCGTGTAAAATTTGTCAACCGGGACATATAACCCCTCAGGTCGAAAAGAGAAAACCTGTGACCGGACAGTTAAACATAGATATTACACATACTGTATTAATCGGGTTCAGTTCCGATAACAAATACCATTTACGTAGTCATGATGCACTTGACATAAACATCGCCGACCTATTTTTGTAGAAAGAGATGATTAGCCTCATGTCTGTTAAAACCCTTAAAATGGTGCCAGGTGAGAAGGAGGTTCGATGACTTACTCCCCTTCCTCCACCTCCACCCGTTCTGGCAAAAACTTCATATTTCGTAGATAAACCTTGGTCATGGGTAAGATAAGCAATTTCGACAGCTGGGTCCTGACCGACTTCTTTTAGAACTTCGCTGCCAAGTAAAGCAAATTCCTCCCTCAAACCACAATTTCAACTTGTCGTGGGGAAACCCAATCATGTGAGATTTTGTCCCACAAACCCCGTATTCGTTGAAAATTTGTTGGTTCGAGCTGTTGGTTTCTCTTCGATAGTTCGGAAAGATTGACCTGGTGCCACCTTGCCCCTCACACACTCTGCTGTCATCCTAAGTAAGTATGGGAAACAAGCCAGTGAGCCACAACTGGAAAAAAGGCAGTGGCCGGCTCGACTTGAACCAATTGGTCGGAAACTGTGCCGTTAAACTTCCTCTAGCCTAACCTAAACTAACTATTCTGCAGAAAGATCCGTTTTATGATGCGCTCTCTAAATGTAAAAGCGTAAACTTAGTCACTCTGTAAAAGAGTAAAAACTGTGAATTCATTCCATGAGAGTGTACTTCACTGCAAAAAAATTCACTGCCAACGAATGAAGTTTCACTCTTAATGAAGGCCGGACTTGCAAGGATCACTCTTAATTAAGAGCACTCGTTACAGAGTGATATTTTACCTCTTTTTGACGCGAATTTCACTCTTCTTGGAGTAAAATCCACTCTTTTTGGACTGAATTCACTCTGCGAATTAACACTCTGATGGAGTGAAATCACAGTTTTCTTTCCACTAGAGAGTGGCTAATAGTTCACTCCTTCATTTAGAGAGTGTAACGCTTGTAATGCCAGTCTACATAGTGTACATTGTCATGGACATCTGTTAGGTAATTGCATGAATAGAAATGACTCACCTGGCGTATAAAAAGACAGTACAGAATATGGACGTTATTGCAACCTGCAGAAAACGCCATGAGGTTATAAAATATGCCAAAAATGCTAGCATAATATATCCGACGGCGAAGAATAGAGACAGAATTGTTCCAGCCCATACCCTCTTTGACGGACCTACAAATTCCATGCCTGGTAAAGGAATAATTGAGAGAATTTCACAAGACCTAAATTAAGCTCGTCCAGTGGAATATTATAACAAATTAAGGTGAATTTAAATTGCATGAAGAGTGGACCCATGTGTTGCATGGGAACTACATCTTTAACCTGTCCTGCATTTTCTTAATTGCAATTTTATGAAGGATAAAACTTTATAGAGAAACCCCCATCAAAACATTTCCCGGATACAACTTTTATTCCTTTGAATCACGGCTAATTTGCCAAATGGTCCGATCGGACGGGCATTAATCTAGTATGGGTAACCCTGCTCGTGTGAGATGGTTACTTTGACTCCACGTACATATGAATTAGGCCTAACTTTCTTTGGAGTAGAACTAATTTAGCTATCATCTAAATAATGTTTGAAGCCTAAACTCAACAGGTGTTATATGTTTTTTTAGGTATTGCTAGCCTAGCCCAGTCATAACATCACCCAAGCTAATTACGTAATTAATGGTAAAGGTTGGTGCACGTGACGTCATCCTTTATTCCACACCACTGTGGCTGCATCATCAATGGACAGCAAGTTTGTCATTACAGTCATACATAAATTACAGAGAATGGTTTCCTTGTCTCTGTATAGAGGAGGTGAATTTCTGCCCGACTCCAGATCCCACCCGACTGAGCGCCAAAGACTGCGCAATTCAGCAAGCTTTTAGACATTTTGGGGGCTGCAGCCCCCAGCCTTCCTGTCCCGCAAGGCCATGCGTACTGATGAAAGATTTGAATGGGATATCGAGATAGCATTACTCAATGAAAGGGAATCAAAAACAAGAATTGTAATCGGCCTGCTACAATAGTTTGCCGTTCAGCATGCTCGCTCAGCCTGACTCTGACTCTAACGTCATATTTTATGACGTCACTGCACGACTTCAGTAGACGAATCCAAGAAGCCATGTTACCGTTGGTCATTTATTGCAGGGGTTCTCCCTGTTTATAAGAGCCATCGGCCTGATATTAATCTTTGACTTACTTTACCCGTATACCATGGATAGCTGTTGGCAATTCAGATTCCCATCAGAAGAGTTTAAAAATTGTTTGCACCAATCATGATCAATGTAGAGAAAAGAACTAAAAGGCCTTTTCCTGGTGGTACCCAATAATAGCTCACAAATCAAAGTCATTTAGCTATTGGGTCTGTCTACAACCTGCCACATATAAAAGTGCAGAAAAGTATTTGCGCACCGTAATTTTAAGGTTGTTTTTCCCGGCTGAACCGACTTAAAACTTGGTGTTCGAATAAAGATTAACTTACTAGGAAGATACGACCAAGTGGTACATGTCGGTGTACCAGGGAGTTATACTTCCAGTGCATTGGTCTGACATGCAAAAACACAAGCCTTTTAGCGATACTTGCACACGCACATGAATGTAACATAATTTCTCACCAATGACAAATGCAACATCATACATCATGTACGAGCAACCCTGGAGAAACCGAAAAGTTACGAAAAACCAAAAGGTGGGGGAAAAGACAATCACAGCTCCAAAGATGACCAGAAGAGTAGTGGAAATGTAAAATGCCTTGTATCGACCAAACCTTAATAAAGAAGGCAGAAACAGTAATTAGTTCTAATAAGGTAACGCATACTCTATTAGACGGTGAAAACCAAAGGAAAGTGACTTTCGAGATGGTATGAAACGAACGTGAAAAAGTCAAATATTTGCGCAACCATATATCTTGATAAAATACGATTGAGTTTAATTACATGTTTGAGCCACTGCACTCTAAAAACGTGTTTAGCAATTAAACACTTCTTTTGCCCCCATTCTGTAACTTGTTCATCGAATAAATGCTAAATGTTTTGCATATAAACATGTTTTAACGCAAAATGTTTTGGAATTGGATACAAAGTGCCAAGTGGCGGTAAAAGTGTTAAGGAAAGCTTTTCATTTCTACACATTACTTTGATCGAATACGGTTGAGTTAATATAAATATTTGCCCAACTACATTTCATGTGCGAATAAGGTCTATGGTTGATTCACAAAAACGGACAAACGGCCTGCCAAACTTATTTCTGAGAGCACATAAAGCTGTGGTGGCAAGTTTTCGAACAAGATCAGCAACAGAGGGCCGTAAGATTTTTACTCCTTTGATTAACGGTACTTCTAAGATTCTCTGGATTCTATCCTAGATTCGGGCATTTGCGTATATGCGCAACTGGATTTGACCGTGTGTGTTTGACAAGCGCGTGTTGAGCGTAAACCACTACTCCCTGGGCAAATGATGGGAATTATCAAAGATGCCGTGGTGTCGGTTACAAATTTGAAACGTGTAGCAGCGTTCGAGTGTGCGACATTTTAAGACTGATAACAGAGAGAAGCTGCCTATCATGCTCTTGTATAAAGCATCTTTTTTGTTTTGTGTTATTTTTTATTGTCTAAGTGGCTTGATTATTGAAAGTGAAATACGATGAAATTGGTCAAATCGAGAAAGTACTAGTCAGACCCACGACCCCCCACCCCCACCGTGAACAAATTTATTGAATAACAAAGACATTAAGCAGTAATCGTGTCTACATAAAGGAGTATCGCAATGGGAAGACGAAAATTTTGGCCACAAACTGGGCAAATCAATCAGGGGAGTTATGCATATATAGGCTTTGATAAATAGTGGCATGAATGGTAAAAAACTATCCCCACATGTTTCAAGGAAATAAAACATTGGCTGCTAAAATAAGCAAACTTTTCAAATCTATCTTTTTTGTATTTTACTAGTTCCTCTTAATATATATTTAAAAATGTATCCTAATTCATAAAATATGCCGTTAATTATAAATATACCGTAAAGTACAAACAAAGGATACATAAATCCTTGTGAATTAAGGATACGAACTATAGTCAAATAGTTCTTTTTCGTAAATTCAAAAACAAAACATGAGTTAAGGCACCGTGGTGCACTAATTCTAATTAAGCTGGCTTTAGTTCTCTTTACTTTCACCGAAATATGTTCATGTTTTATTTTAATTAAGGCTTCTAATAGAATTTACCTGTCGGCTACCGTCCCAAAAATTAGCGTGGCGATGAAATATGCTCCAAAATAAATAGCCTGCTCCACTTCTTTGAAATTTTCCTTACTGCAGACAAGGTCAAACTTTAAAGGAAAAACAAATAAACTGATGTCATATTTATATTTCTGATTATGCTAAAACTCTTTATACAAATTCGCAAAGACTTACGGGACATTTTAGCAATTGAATCTTTGGAAAAGAAAATCCTCCAATAAACCAAGAACACTTTTCGCGTCTTCAAATAGTCTTAAAATTGACCTACGAAGTTCCCCTTAGCCCACTGTAAATTTGTAGATACTGTAGTTAGAAGAGGTTTTACGATTTTATTTCTAATACATTAAGTATATGAGGAATCACGGCAGAAACATTTGACACTTGTATCACATGCACATTGTATATAGTATACGTGCATGGGAAAAGTGCGACAATGATACCATTTCGACCAACATAGGAATATATTTTCAAAATCCTTTCATGTAAGGATTTTGCTGTGTAAATATAAACGAAAAGGTGCATCGTTCTCTAAGCACTGATAGAGTTAATTCATTTGCGTTAGTCTTACAAAAAGTCCGCCAAGAATGTGAGGTGATACGATTGAGGCAAAACCAATTGAGAGATATAGACTGGGTAGATCGAGTTGCCTCCATACCTTCTGTCCTCATGCGCAATTGAAGTGGCCTTTTGAACAATCTAACAAAAGAACAATAACCTTTTCTACATGCATTTGGGACGATGACGTCATTTCCTCATTTATAACGAAAATGGGAATTGGGGTTAAGTTGCCCAGAATATTTTGCAACCAACATTTTGCGCGTTTTTCGCGCTTCTATTTGAGTCAAACATAATAACTAGGAATGTTTCTTCCTCAACATTGTGGTTCCAACATCCATTTTCAAGGGGTTTGAGACTTTTTGGTATAGTATTCAGCCATCTGCAGCCTTCCCATCCAATAGAATTTGTTTCCAAATAATTTTTTAATCCAACTTCATCATATGTTCAAAAACATTTTAAAGGCTAACCTCAATGCTTTATGATTTGATAAATTTTGTTAACGTTTTTGTCTAACCTGATTAATAAAACCGACTATACGAGATCAGCCACATCTTGCCTAAAAGCGTGGGTCACACCACAGCGGTTTTGGATCGGATTAGTCCAATTTATTATGAGTTTTAGTTAAATACTTCTCCATCTCTGCATGGCGGGAAAAGGCCAAAATTCGCCAATCTGTGTAAATATATGATTTTTTCAGAATAAGTCATAAATGAACCACATTTTTGAGAAGGTATCCCTCCCCCATAGATTTCTTGAACCGACTGTATCATTTACCTCAATGACAACACTGCTTTGGTAAACACTGCGATCATAAACCCAGCCTTCATCACACGGTATAGTGACATTGGTATAATTAGACGCAGAGAATCCTTCGTACCAGTGTGCCGGATAGCTAATATCATACTTTAAACATCTTGAGTAGGAATCCTCCTCTAATGGGATGGAAGCATCTCGGAGTTCATGGATGCATTCTAAATATAAATCCTTGTCACTGGTCCAGCATTCATCTACATCATCTGACCATTCACTGACCGCACACCAATGGTCAACTGATGGAGCCAAGAAAACTTGTGAGAAGGTGACCATTCCAGAAACCAAAGAAGATATACACACTGCTGAATATACGAGCCATTGGAAATATTGAAATTCTCCAATATACTGGAATATGTCGTCAGCTTTCATGCTAGGATCCTGATAAGAGCAGAAAGAACATGACAAATAGTTAATTTAAGCCAGTCACTCGTCATACCAAATTAAAATGGTACATCCAAAGTCAAAATTAGCAAAGCCCTTTGATTGGCATCGAAATAAAAGGCGGAGTGGCTCATATTACACAACATGTACTGAGAGTGTTCTGATCAGACATTCAGCTGTACTGAAACAAGGGGGCGGGGGGCATGCCGAACACATTGTTACGATATCTCCGTACTTCAGTATGCGGTAAATTCGTCATTTCAAGGGATCTTGCTGGTATTTTCGGCCAAATTTTCTGTACGCTTCGCGCCAATCATCATGACGCTACGCTTGGATAGTCAGTCCACACATTTCGCCATCTCCTTGACAAATATATGGCTACGAGTCTGTACACAATAGAGCCTGGTATGCTGCTTAGGATATGTTCTAAAGTAATAAATAAGGATCGTGTTTGGGCAAGAATGAGTTCAGTTTAGACAGCCGGGGAGGGGATATGAAGTAAGTAGGGAGAACTGGAACTGTGTGGGGTGATGAATAATTGCTTCAAATACAGCTTAATAAAGCTAGCGAGAGAGTGTGCTACGACAGAAATAAAACTGTAGCCTATTGGTTAGCAATAGTTGGCAAGTGGAACAGGGTGTAAGGACGGAAATGTGGAGGGGATACGCGACAGGGCTGCACTTCTAGTTTATTGTGAATAGGAAATTTTAATTAAAGGGGATGAAACGAAGACAGCTTTAAGGTACGTGCAGACATAAAGATAAAATAATGGCTTGTCTTGTGTTAATAAGGCTTACATATGCTACTTTCAAAGTCTAATGGACTGGAAAGTGCGATTTCCAGTTAATCGGGAGGTCAACCTACGATTCCCCCCCCCCCCCTTTTTTTTCATAATGGCGCTTTCTCAAAACGTGCCCCTGCATTCGTACTTAGTAAAGGTATCTATGATACCGCACAAATACACTGTAACAAATGTCTGTACATTTACAGAAAATAAAATAAAGAAAAACAAAAGAATACATAAAAAGTGCTGTTAACTCATTGACAACACTTTTTATGCATTCTTTTTGTACTTCTTTATTTTTTCTTCTGTAATTGTACAAAAATTCTGTAACATTACAGACATTTTTTACAGTGTACCCAATCAGCCAATCGTCGGTATGCCCATAACCGAGGCAGTGCTTCGTATCAACCGAAATAACACCGGTGTCGAGTAAGCCAAACCACTCACACGGTGAAACTATGGCGACAGACGGTTCGTGACGAATTCAATTAAAGCCGTTGCATTGTGTTAAGAAACGAAAGTACGATTTTCTCAATGAAATAAACAGTGAAAAAATCAGAAAGTTCACCGGAAAATAATTTGAAGGTCACCGTGGCTCTGGCACAGTTCTGGTTAACAGAGCAGGGGTGGGCCGTATTAATTAAACCATGGAGCGTTCAGGTTACATACACTTTCTAAAACAGCTCACTGGGAAGCACAGTATGAATAGTTAAAAGCTTTGAAGGAATCATTAGGTAGAAGACTAATCTCTTGGTTTGTAGATGGTTCATGTTGAGAAATTGAAACTGAATTGATTTAAATCTGGGACACAAGTTTTTAACATGGAAATTACATGTAAAGTAAAATTATTCATTGAGCGTCTTGCCCATAACATCGACCTTCATCATCCCATCTACATTAACCGAAAGTATTATTTAACTGATAGGTTAGTACAGTTGAAAAGCTTTTACGATGTACTTCATATCGCATGAACAAACCTAAAACTTACAAAAGTATTGAAAAGACACGATATGTTAGTTGTCTTCTCAACTCCTTCACTACACTCGCAGAACAAAATAAAAGGATATTATATAGGCCTAGATATCGTAATTGTAACTTCCGCAAAGAATGTTACCAAAATAGAAGGAATGACAGTGACCGGCATGGCGTAGCCAGGGACCATGATCCGGCCTTTTGGATGCAATATTATATTTTAGTTCCCAAAAGAAGAAAAATATTTCAATACAAAAGATTACTTCAACATTAGCTTATATGGCACCAAATATCATTTAAACACCCAATTTTTGAAAACTCTTAAATGAGAGGGAATCTTCCCTTCCTTTAGATCCTGGGCGTACTGACGAGATGAGGCAGAGGAGAGACTGCCTCCAGATTTTCCTCAAGACCTGAATTTCAGGGGAGTCTGGAGGTTGAAAACATTCGTGCAGCCATTTAAAGGGCAGGAGCAGTTGTCCCAAATTGAAGTAGTGTAGTAGACTGTCCAGTTTCATGATTGGCTGTTGGGAGTCACATGACAATGTTTTTGCTCTTCAAATGTGAAATTTACTAGGAATAACTGCTTGGTTTACCTTGAATTTGCAATGGTTAAATCATAAAATGTAATGGAAGACACTTTGAAGAGAAATGAGACGAAAATTGTACTATTTAGCTTTTTTCTTCAAAATAAGTTTGGGGGACTGCTCATTACCTTTAAGTCTTAAGCAATCCGGCATGGTTTTAATTGCATAGAAAATTGATAAGTGTGCCCAAATTCTTTCAAAAATTTTGCTGAAAAATAAAAAGCAAAGTTATAGAGTAACATTTTCATGTTAAATGAACAACCTGAAAAATTCTCGACGAATTCTAGCAGCATATTTAATCACTTATTCCTCAGCCTCTCTTAATAGTTTGAGCAACATTAACTTTGCCTGATATTGTGGAATACTCTTCGGAACAAAATCGCAAAATATCAGGATGTTTTCAATTACTAGATTATATAGGTAGACCTGAGCGTGCCAAGGTGTATACAGAATCCAACATGTTGTCCGAGAAAATGGTGATGCATTTTATCTAGTAATTTCCCTATTGTCCTGCAATTTGCTTATTTCGTTAACATTTTATTGGTGAGGCAAGCTCGAAATAATGTCTGAGTCTACTTACAAACCTGAGAAATGCAATTTTTGTCTGTCTGATGGGTCGCGATTTTCCACTATCTTCATGGAACGCGCCAACTGTGGTGGAATTTCAGCTAAGATAATCGTCAGTACATCACAGTACATACCCTTACCCTCCCCCCCCCCCCTTGAGAGAATTCCTAACTAAGCCACTGAGTGGCACATTGCATTTCTGTCCTACGTTACAAAAGCGAAGACTTAAATACTAGGGGCTTTTACACATACTGGCTGAAGAAATAGCCCAGTCCCAGATACGCCCAACAGAAAGCACGTTTCCCCCCACCATTGTGCCTTTTCTGTAAATTTTTGCAAATTTTGTAAGTGTGGAAACCAGTATAGCAACCAACGATTGAAGGGGCTTGAACATTCCCCAGTTAAGATGACCAGGATTTTATCTCAATGCATACGAATGTTTTCAGATCTAGTCATACTGGTTGCTGATAGGTCACTCTCTGTGGCAAAATTTCATCGTCTTTCATTCATTGTCATTGTTTGGCTGTGTACGTTTGATCTTCGTGCAGAACAAGTTACTTTGTTATAGAAAAAGAAAATAGATCGACCGATTAGACGAAAGGTCAAATCTGTCAATACAAAAGGCGAAAACAGAAACAACAAAATACATGACATTATAATTCTGCTTTCAGATTTGAGACTTATAAGCACGTTATGTCAATGGCCCCCTTAGTCGTTGGTGATAATCAACATTGAAGTTATTGCATACAGATAGTGTAATAAGACTGTGCAATAGACTTGGCAGACAGACTGTTAAACTCAAATTAACCAAATTTTCAGTGTGTTGCTTAGGGACGCTAGAGTTGGTGGTTATTTGACCGCTTTCTGAGGTTCAACCTAACAGGACGGCTTCATGGCCAAACTAGTGAAAGCATCTTCATGTTGAGCTGAGGATCTGAGTTTGAGTCCCAGGGAAGTGACCGGGTGGCATTCTCAAGGAAAATTCTCTTCGTTTCTCGTTTGGCGCATGCAGCTACCCTGAGTTATTTCCCACAATTTTCATCCCTTATTAAAAACCTGAGTGCTTTGATGCGCCACTGACAACTGGCATTAACACTCGGTACTTTATTCAACAACTGCGCCTTGAAGGATAAAACCGGTGAGGAGGTCGTGTGTGACGAGACGTTTTCCCCGACTATCGCATATAAAATGCGCACAGGAGACCGTTATTAATCATTCCTTGACTGGCGGGTTGTCGGCGCCACAAAACCGAGCAAGTCCCTCAGTGGTTGCCCCCTGTGCGCCGGGGGTTGCAGAATATGCCCACGGTATTCCCTGCTTGTCGTAAGAGGCGACTAAATGGGAGGACTTGAACAATATTTGAACAGTATAAAACTATACAACACATTCCTGTTGGCGTGTCGTTAAATTTTTTCTTACTAACTGAAGACTAAAACATGTAAAAAACATAATTCAATGTGCGCTAACTTATCGTCGCCGCCAAGGTTAGATGATGAAGGTAAATTGTGCCCAGTAAAAATTCCTAAAATAAATCTGCCGCTAAAACCACATATCCACTGTCCCCTGTTCTCAACACAGAGCAGAGCAGTTCATTCCAATCATTCTCAAAGTAGACGATTTTGGAGACTTTTGTTTTTTCAATATCTAAATGTGAACTAACTTTCTGTACATATATTGTCTTATCCTTTTATATGTAATTTTGCTTTGTTAGTCCTTTTGTAATTTCAATATTTATACTGGATTTCACAAATTAAATTTAATTCAATTCCCAAAATAAACTACTCATCCGGAAATTGCATTTCATCGGAAAATAATAGTATCATCTGAATGTTACCTAATGGTAGGGTGCCATTTTACATAAAAGAGAAAATATATTAGCCTGCTTGATAATCATTGGATGAACTCCCTAGCAGATTTTTCGCACATAAGTGTTACTCACCGTTACTATTTGGGCTAGTATACCCCTCTGGATTTAGCCAAAAATGGTGCCAAACATCGCTTGAGATGCTGTACTTTAAACAATGAGGGACATTCCAATGACTGAATGATATTCATGCAGGATCCAATGAGTCGCACTTACCTGCTGTTCAACGTTATTAAAGATATGCATAATCAGCTCTTTGACTGGAACGTACATGCCCTGATATCATTATAACGTTATGTTCGTTATTTTTAATCTAAGGTCCATTGCTAAAGTACAAAGGTCTTCGACACCGGCCAGTTGTGTAAATACTTGCATTGTTGTCCCATTGATAATGACTTTACTGATTTCGAGTATAACTACATGAAACTCATACGTTAGAGAATATCAGAATTCTTATTTACTAGATTGTTAAATCTGTTTGCAAAATTTTCTAAACGAGACCTGATGTGATAAATATAGATTTACCGATATGGCTCTATTGTTAAAAGAAGGCTTTAAGGTCACATCAAGTTCTGATAAGTTAGAGGGGCACTTAATCTGAGCATTTCGGTGGAATTTTCCTCCTTGAAATCCGATTTGTGGTTCTTAAAGGGGAAGTTTAAGCAAAAATTTAATTTTCATATGTGAAAGAGGAACAAAATCTACACAGTGTGTTGAAAGTTCCATTCAAATCGGACAATGTATTTCTTGAGATATCAGTAAATGAAGTTAGTACATTTGAATTCAAAAGTGAGTTTGAGGGCAGCAGAGCTTATATCACTCCCTCAGATTGACAAGGAATGCTTTGTTTCCCTTTGTTTTTATCAGACTGTTGTGTTAACCTTGAAGTTAATAACAGTACGACCTCACTGCGGGGGATGCAAAGTTTGTAACATTCTCATGCTACTTATGCAATCATATTCTGATAATATGGGATTGTTGAGGAGAAAATCCAGTATTAAGTTTAAAGAAAAACAAAAGACTGCCCATTAATGTGGGGATGTGATGTCGTATATGCTTGCTTCAAGTTCACTTTTTGTTGAAAATGTGAAAAGTTAACGTTCTCATATCTTGGGAACCACACATCGGATTTCACTGCAAATTTCACTGAAATGCTCAGTAAAGTACCCCTCTAACATACTAAATCCTGGTGTGACCTTAAACCCTTCTTTTAAGGGTTGAGCAGGTAAAGTTGTCACATCTTAAATTTTTTTGTAATCAGTACCCACACAGTGTATGCCGTGTGATAGGAGCTAAATTGCATTTTTTAAATTTATGTCAATCAAAGAGCTGTACCAATTGAGCATTCTGGTCTTGTTTGGGTAAATCTGTGATGTGGATGAATTGTAATTGTCTTCTAGGTCACTCTGTGTAAGCTTACGACTGCGTGTAGGTTGGAAGCAATCATCAAAGCAAAGCAAACCTATACTATACGGACGATGATACGGTACATACACCTACACCATACGGACGATGATACGGTACATAAAGAGAGTCAGGGCGAACGTTCCCCTACACAACATAAGATAACCCTTCTCTTCGAAGTACAGATAGTATAAAAGTTAATGGCGACTGTTTGGGTATTCATTATCTGGACCTTCAAACAACACTATTGAATTACACCATTTAGAAGCATACATGCAATGCCCATAATGATACAAATCTTAAAAGGGGCGCTGGCATTTTGGTCGGCCGTCGGGTCGCCCCCTTGACTGACCAGATGTACCCTCCGTCACTAGTCCTTCCTATTGGCTTGCTCAGTGCGAGTCACGCTAACAACTTCAATTTATTAATAGATATCAAGCTTAGAAAATGCTATGGTAGGCTGAGAGGTAAAAGGTAGAGACAATATTTACTCCATACTTACCTGTTTCTTGGTACCGAAACTATAGGTAGTACAATAACACTATACGTAGTAGTTGACCTTCTGTAGTGGAAAATCAGATACCTGTTTAAGCGATTGCCCGTTCTGTCAACGTGCGTGGAAATTATATACAGCGCATTGCAGTCTTGTTGCTAAGGTACCAGCCAATCATTTCAATAATTGCTGGTTACATTTGATTATACAAATATTACCCAAATGAACGTAAGTTGTGCAAAAAGTGACTACTGTGAATAACAGTTAGTTGTGAGTTTGTGGCCGTGTCTTTTTTTCAGTTTAAACAAGCTCTTTTCGGTTATGTTTTGCAAACTCAGTTTGTATCATATACAATTGTGCAAGTCGCAATAAACTGCAGATAATAGGGCAACAAATATTTTACCTGCATGCGTAAATAATGAACTACTATCGCTGAGTTAGTACTGCCATGTACAAACTCAAATTGCTCTATGTTTACTCGGACTTGTTCTTTATTAATGAGATGAGTATTTTCCAGCATATACAGAAGTATACTCCAACGTGCTACTTCCTCTCATTTCAAATGTTACTCACCATATTCCACTAAATACATCGCAAGGACTTCCCAAAATGTTGATATTTCCCTCAAGTCTTACCCTCCATTCCTCTAAGAGAAAAGATGACACCAACCACACCCTCATCCCTTAGACAATGCCATTAACTCGGGTAAAGGGGACCGAGGAGGCGTTAACAAATGGGAAAGGTGAAACTCTAGTATATGTAGGGAGTTGTAAGATGCTGGTGTCAGCATCATGTTACTATACGCGAATCCGGACAGCCAGTGATGGTCTGATTTCAGTCGGTCATTACTGGGGTCCGTCACTTTTAAATCGTTCGATTTCTTGCTTACCTCTATCATGGATGATTGTACACTAATTTGTATCTTTAATTCTCCAATTTCACTAAATATGAGGGTTTTAAATTCATGTAAACAATAAATAAAGACGATTTTAGGCTGATGGACCCCACTAATGGCGGCCTACAGTCACTAAAAACAACCGATAATCGGTTTGTCTGTGTGATCTTAACAGACTAAGTACACTAATTTATGGTAACATTATGGGATCTTCAATTACATTTCCTATTTATTAAGTAACTTTAGTTATAAATCACAATTGAGGTATTCAAGGTTTGCCGTGCATAGGTAAGAATTTTTAGGGTGGTGTTTGGGGTCGGTAGTTAAAGAAGGATGGGGGTGCTTAGGAAACTCTTCACTTGTTTTGTTATGAAATCATGATTTGCTGGAATGGCAGAAGTAGTGGTGTAAATATTGCAAAGCATTGAATTCAGAAGAATATTATGTTCCATTCGCTTTATTGACCCAACGTTATCAAATGGGAAAAATTATGTCTGAGGCATGTTGAGGCCTGTTTAAAGCTGGTCACTGAGTTGCTACAGTCTTTGGTGAAGTTCCCAAAGCCAAGAAGGTATTCGATACCATGGGGCCCTCACCCGAAATATGGCTCCCTAGTGTCTGCTTACTTCAAGATGACAATAATTTGCAAGGCTCTCTAAGTCATGTGATGTGTGCACGAAAGCCGAGTTACCAAATGATTCACCTCGTCATATGTCGTGGGAAAAATGACGAGACCGCTAAGTTTAGTTGTATCCCACGGAGCAAGGATTTTGCGGCTACACATAAGTATGACCTTGCACTAGTTGTCTCGTTGCTGGATAAATACCTAAGTAGTATGGTAGTAGTTCGTAAAATGTGGCACAAATGTTTTTTTTTTCTCTTTGCAAGTGCTTAAAAAGTCACTTATAAGAGCAACTTTTTTCCGACACATTGATATTGTAAACTCTTGTTCGGGTGAAATTTGTTAAAAAATTTGCAGGATGCTGCTAGATGATTGGTTTCCGAATATCTTCCTTAAAATTTTATTATTACAAATACAGTAAAAGAGGAACGAGTGGCGTTACTACAGGGGTGCCTTTGGGGGTTGAACCCCCCATCATGACCCAACCTTGCAATGCAAAAACACCTAAAATAGCGGTTTTTTTCTCTCCCCTTAGAATTTTCCCTCATGTCGTGCCCGACCCCCCCTCCATGACAATCCTGGCTACGCTACTGGTAAGAACCTATTCTCTGTGATTTGGATCAATAAAATAATGCTTGAGGCGTTTATTGAACATATCTGATTTACGTTTGGGTTACACTAGATGTGCCACTGAGCACTAAATAACCCCTTTGGGTCTTTAAGCAGATAAATGGGACTTCACGGTTATTTCTTACATATTTGGAGGTTTTAACATCCCTTCCTAGAGTTTCTTGCATAGAACCTTCTGATTTATAACCCATAGAAACCACATGCTACCCATCGACTGGAGATGTAGGCATACTCACTATAATAGTAGACTAGTAGCTTAGATATTCTCAGAAATAATCACGGATTTAAAAGTCACCAAGTCCTCTCTCTGAGAAAAAAATAAAAGAGTGAAATAACGGCAAAGAAAGTAAAAGAAATCAGAAAAAACTAAATTACCGCAGAAACTGAAGTAATGGCAAAAAACAAATTCAAATATATCTTTTTAAAGGGCTGGAGATTCTTGAAATCATCCGTTCAAGAGAGTGGCGGAGAGACAAGGTTTAACATGCAACATGTTAAATACTGAGCAATGGAATTATATGCGTGATCATCATGATGTGTGTACTACAAAGGAAGAAGGTTTAAATTAAAGACATCTTTGTTTATTTGAGTATCCTAAGATGAAATCTGGTGTAATATTGACACCATTTGTATTCATCGTTTTGTTCCATTTACCTTTTCTAGAATTCGATTGGGCTCTGATAGCTAGGGAGAGACCCGTAGGGTAAGAGCGCCCCTGAGCTGGAGGGCGGGGCTACTAATGAGACTGGTAATATACACGATAACACATTTTGCATTGGTCAAGGGGTTACACAACAATTCTTCTGCCCTGCGGGTTTACCAACCAAAGTTACGCTACTGGCCCACTGGACCACGGGCACTACCTCGGACTAGAAAAAGGGTGCTACACATGTTCCACATTGATATGCGGCTTCACTAACCATACTACATTTGTCAATTACTATTAAATGTTAGCTTAATATCTGTAACGAACCTTCTCTCGTGTTCTCCATAGACTTATAAGCAAGCTCTCATTCGCTTTAAAGGGACTAATTGAGTTGATATCGACAACTTAATAAGAGGTAAAAGGTTCAAAACCACCATGACAATGCTTACAATTAGCATAATGAGTCAAGTTTCATATCCAATAGGTATGGAAAAAGTGAAGAATTTGAGTTTTTTGGTGTCCCCCTGGTAATAGTTTTGTGCACAACTTGAAAAAGTGTCTGGTCAAGAATTTTTGAAAACCGAATTGAACTGTAAAGTACTCATTTCTAAAACAGTTATTTGCATGTAGGATATGTGAAGAAAAATTAACAGGTTTTGACAAATATGTTGAATTTCAGGAACCAATTCAATGAGCCCCTCTAATGTTTCTGAATAGCTCTGGTCCTGTACTTCATTAGCAAGTTTTGTCCCTCGCTGTTAATATATTAATCAAAGCGGTAGTGTATAGCCCATTAAATCTAGGCTATGCGTTTAAAATATCACAACAGTCCAGCCAGAAGGGTCTTTAGAAATCCGCAGGAAAAAAAAAAACATGATGGAATCCTTCTTAATTTAGGTCCTGCAGGACTTACCAAAATCATGTAGGAACTTTACCCTTTCAACTAAAGTAAAGATAAATCGAATCCTCCATTCTCCTGCATTTGTCATGTTCAAGTTCTAAAGGTGTCCTGCAATTTTTGCATGTGTTTGGCAGGAAAAGCCGCAGGAGTTTTTTGTACGATTTTCTTTTTGCTTTGGCTATTCTCAGAGCATAGTGTAGAATAACTTTAGATGGAGACCAGTGCAAACATTTCCTGTTTCCGATAACCCCCAAGGTTTAACCTTAACCACCTCTAGCCCCCGTTACCCCCATCCCCAAACTTAGTCGCTAGTCCTAACCGTAACCTTAAGCCGAACACCTAACACTGCGAATGTGAAACTGCGGGAACGTGGAGGATGTTACAACCGATAATGAGAAAAACAACCGGTTATGTAAAAAGAATAACCGATAATGTAAAAACAACCGGTTATGTAAAAAGAATAACCGATAATGTTAAAACAACCGGTTATGTAAAAAGAATAACCGGTAATGTAAAAACTCTCATCGACTGATAATGTTAAAAGAAATTTGTTTATTATGTAAAAACTGTTTTATCGAGGGTTTCATATGGTCCTACCTACAGGTGTGTATGTGCGCGAGTTCTTACTAGTTTTTCATTATCGGTTCAAAGAATTTTATCGGAATTTTTTTTTTACATTATCACTTAATTTTTACATTATCGGTTGTAAAACAGGGGACCATTGTTTCCCACTTTTTACCACAAGTTCACTAAACCGAATCCTTCAATAACAGGTCCTGCAGCACGTGATTAGAAGTTAAAGCATGGAAAGGCACAGTTACTGCAGGATCGGGACCAACTGCATATAAAATTAAATTTGCTGTTCGGCACACAAGGAACTGGCGTAAAATCGTGTTTTCAGAAAGTTGCCACCTTACCTTATCATGTTGTTGGTCTGGTTTTGAAATTTTCACAGACTATCAGCTGGCTTCAGTTTGGTGGATGTGTTTCTACCTGAGGCGGATTCGCATCAATTAATATGTATCTGTCGTTTTAACTTCAGAATGATCCTTAGTCCTACGAGTCGATCCCACAGGTCGACAAAAATTGCACTATATCGTCGCTGAAAAGAAAACTAGGTATGGGCTACAGCGTTTTCGAATTATCAACTAGCTGTTGGAGTTATTCTTCTGACATTGTTTCCAATCGTGACTGTTCGGCTTTCTACAGAAAATGTAGGGCTGTTTAAAATTAAGGTACTTGTCAATATTCTGACCCAAACTACAACTATTGTAGAAGTCTTCAGAAATTCTCAAGTGATACAGTTCTTTAAATGACAGCAGATTCAAAATGGCAGAACACTGTAGCTCATATCACACAGCATGTGCTGTAGCATACTGAGAGTGTTCTGATTACTTCTGATTATTGGGTCTTGTATGCTACTCACCTTGAAGCTAGGAAGGTTATGAGACTGTCGGGGTCCCTTTAAAGAAAGATTTGTTTATATCTTGTTTGTTCATAGACAACTGTTCTCTTGTAGTTCAAGTCATTTTATTGATCGATGCAAAGTTATATTCATTGAATTGGATCAAAGGTAGATGTATTGTTTTCAGTCCTATGGGCAGAATCCGTCCTGTAAGTGTCTAGTGATTTGAAACCCTCTAACAGGTGCAGAGCGTACATTTCAGAATTTGGAACGTTTTCTCTTAGACTGTTAGCAATCCCTAGCCCTAGCAAGTTGCTTCGTACATTTCGTTGACTTGAATATCCCTTCTGTCTCCCAAAATTTAATCGGTAGTGTGCACGATACTGAGAACACAAGGCACCCCTATAGTTTACTTCTTTTTATCCACGGAGAAAGCATTTAGTTTATTTCATTGGAAAAAGAATTCAGTGCCATTCAAGAAAAATAGATCATTTATGGCTTCATCCAAATCTATCATGCATTCTTCACAGTGACATAATCAGTGATATTGAGTCACATATAAACGTAATCACAAGCACCCGTCTCCTCTCCATAGTATTATCATCAGATCATAGCTGTGAAATATTTGCTTTCGAAAAGATCGTCCCTGCGTTTTATCCTTCAATGTTGTGACCGCTAAATCATAAGGGGCTGGGCACTCATCCCAAATTTATCTAAACATCTGAGAAATCTAGCAAATTTTCTTAAAACTTTATCTCAAAAGTATTTCCATTATGTTTCTGTACAAAACACGAAACAGTGGTGGTAGGCCATGGAGTTTTCCTGTATATAGTCTTGGCAAAGATCCTAAAAGCTTTTACTCAAAGCCCTCCCAACTCTCTCTGGCAAAGCGCCGTTCGGCGAAACCAAAGTTTTAAACTACTTCCCGAAGAAGATATTTTTCAAAAGTCCTCCCGATCATCTGGCAAAGGACGGTTCGGCGAAAACAAATTTTAAGAAGCTATTACGTTCACTGAAGGACAATTGCCCAACCTTAAGGTCCTGACACCATTTACATCATTGGTCTGTCATGTATGGCCCATTCTAGACTGGCTGAGAAGAACAGATACTGCACATGATCTTAGCAAAAAGGCCGAGTAGCCGACGAAGCCATTACTTCCCAGGTAGTTCAGCATTTGTTACTCTCTTTATAGCACGCCCTCTTATGCCATTAGGGATTCTTAGCTTTGTTTTCCCTGCAAAATTGACGAGTTTAAATCACGCGCCGATTTTGCTTGGTTTTTTTTCTTGCTCATTAAGACAAAACACATTAATTACAACAGAAACATTTTGTAATTAATATTTTGCTTAGTTAGTTAAATGAGTTTTTTTTTTTTTTTTTTTTTTTTTTGCTTGCGGTCAGCACCCAATAAAATGGAAGTAGGTTCCATTTATTGATGGAAGTCTTCGGGATGACCGAACAAGGAATCAAATAAAAGGCCACTAAATAAAAGATGATGAAAGCTGAAATAACACGTCTTGTATTCTCTATAACACATATATTGTCACATGATTGAAAGGAGGCATTCATTTATTTTGTTCGGACAAACAAGGGAGTTGCTAGAGACCATGGACAAACGTACCCGAACAATTTTGGAACCATCTCCTCAAATCCGCTAATACAATCTTCTTTCCCGAAAGTGGGACTGTGCCGTGTTCTTATAATTAAATAACTTCTGGTTATGCCAAACCCGCAAGGGCGTCAATCCGTATTAAAATGCGTGTGTGTGGGAGGGGGGCACGTTTGAAACATCACGACCCCTCAGAGAGTCAGAAATTGCATTTCCTATGCCTGTCAGTAAAATTTATTGACAGTCATTATTTTCAACTTTTTTTAATAAAAATTCATTTCCATTTAAAAAAATGCAAAATGATTAGAAAATTAACTGAAATTTACCGCCGCCGATTTTGCCTGTCAAGATTTTCGATACTGTGTGCGTGCTCCCGTCTGTCGGTGATATCTCGCAATTGGAAACATTCTAGAAATTTTGGGCAAATATTCTACCACTCCGAACAGAGATTTGGAATAGACTATGATATGAGGCTGATCAAACTTTGTTTCTCCATTAGCTGACCGGATGTGTAGCCCTTTTCTCTTTATACATTTTTATTTTTTCCTGAAAACCTTTCTGGCAGCCATGAAACCTCCAGATTGCAGAAAATGGCACTTTACGTGTCTTTCAAGATTATAGCTTTTATATTAAAAAGGTGTACATGAAAAGTACACTTTTTTCAGAGAAAAATTAATTTGACAAACTTGGGTAACGAACCAAGGGCTTACAGGCAAAGCATATCACCATGCACTTCAGATGACATTGGTTTACATGACTGTTCCCTTCAGTTGAGCTGGGGTCATCCCTCATAGTATCATTAGTTCTGTTCAAATAGCTCACAAGTGTCTAAAGGAACGATTCGGGTCACAACTGAATTGTCCAAAATTGATCTGACTTGATCGTCGGTCTGGGGGTAGCGATATAAAACGAGGGGTTTTATTCCCCCTCCTACATCTCCATTCAGCCATTTATCGATTTTTTTAAAAATACATCTTTATCCTCTCGAAATCAGAATGATCATTTGTTAATTTTTCTTTAATTTCTGATGTAGCACAAGTCAGTTGTGTCGGATATCCCATTGTAGTTTTTTCCTTTTTGTGTACTAAGTGTTCATCCATTAATCGTTCCCTGTATTCGCTTGCAAATTGTACTAAAGAGAGGCAAGGACATCAAATTTGTAAACATTCAATGTATGAGGCAACTCGACAGTCGTAACTAAGAGATTGTAATCATGTATAAAACTACCCACATTTATTAATCTGTAATTAATTGTATGATCACATAGGTGTTTCTAGTATCTACACGTCCATTCCTCATAATGCTGCATTGTCATCTATTCGTCATTATCTAGAGCAACGACGTGATGGCCTTATACAGACCGACACCTTCATAAGTTTAACGAAACTTACTCACACAAAATTGTTTCAATTTAATGGGCAATTATTCCACCAAGTTAAAGGAAGTGGCTACGAGAACCAAATGGGCCCTTGTATTGCTTGCCTGACCATGGGTCACTCTGAAGAACATCGTCAACTATTTCCTCAATAAACCGGACCTCGACCTTTGCTTTACAAAAGGTACATTGGTGATATTATTGGAGTTGTCACTGAATCCAGCAATTATTTGGAAACTTTCATCGGTTTTGTTAATTCCTTCGACCTTCTGCCCTTTTTTGAAATTTATCCATTGTATCTCGGACTCATATGTTGTTTTCTCCGCCTTAAACAAGTATTTAGAGCATCAGACTTGCAGTCGGGAGGTCGGTAGTTCGAGTCCTGGCCGGGTCGTACCAAAGACTTTAAGAAAGGACCAAACTGTTATCGTGCTTGGTGCTCAACACAAGCATGTACTGGAAAAAAGGGCCGTGGCTCGACTTGAATCAAGTGGTTGAAAACTGGGCCGTAAAACATGATCTAACTAACTCGACATTAAATTGTCCATTACCAACCGCATTTTACCTACACTTCAAACTAACGACTCAGATAAGTACCTGTTGTACCCTTCCAGCCATCTTAAATCTTCCACTTAATTTATCCTTTATTCTCAGCTCTTGCGGGCCAGGCGAATATGTTCAAAGGATTCTTACTTTTCCACTGCGTATCTAAAAATTTTCTTTCTTTAAAAAACGCCATTTCCCGGCCAAAACCTTCTCGTTCCTTTGGTTATTTCATATCACCCATCGGTACGTCCTATTATACGCGATATTTACAAAAATGTAGTCATTCCGACGGGAACCTTAACCCGTGACTTTCCCCAGAACCCTCATTACTGCCTTTAGAGTTGAGAAAACTATGAAACCATTTGGATCGGGCTTCCTACCCACAAACTCCCCCGATGACACCCCTTTGGTTGTAACCGTCCCAGGTGTAATACATGCCCATGGCAAACACAATCAAGTCAACGTTTTAGTCCCTAACGACAATAGCTTTATTGCCAACCTACGCTTTTCCTGTATTTCATCTTATGTAGTATACATATTAGCTTGTGAAAGTTGTTAACTCGCTATATGTGGGAAAGACCAAGCTCCGCCGCGCGGACCGAGTCACCGAGGTCCATCAAACAGAATCTCCAAGGATACCCAGTGGCTGCACATTTCAACCCACTTCACCTTGTTCAACACAGAACTAAACCGTTACTGCAGCAGTAATGTGCTAAGGCTCTGACCGTGACCGCCTTGATGCTGAAAACCGACTTATCATGAGGCTCGAAACTCTCTCCCCACACGACTTTAATGTTAGGATATATCTTTTGTAATTTCCACCTCCACTTGTCCCTTTTCCGCCTTAGTGAAACTTTTTTCCTCTCCTGAACTCTGCTTTGCGTCAGTTCGGTCCTGCTCGATTACTGTGTATATCATTTGCCGGTCCGTTTTTTCCCTTTTTCGGTTTTGCCATCGTTTATAAAATGTAATTATAAAAATCTATTTAATCTTACGGTATCATTTCTATGGTTCCACTTTTTCACTAGTTTTTCATTACTTTATTTTTAAGACCTTAAAAAGGGAAATTTCGACGGTTCGACTTTGGGATTACACTTGCAAAATCACGATGTATTTATTGAGATATTGCAGTGTATCTATAGTATCATTGCTTTCGAACTTTGAGTCACAATAGACCTTATGCATTGACGACGCGTTGGCGTCCTTTTTGTAGGAATAAAAATTCTTTCCACCAAACTTTGTAGAGAACATATTGAAGTGGTGGATCGCACGCAGTAGAATTCTCCCCACGCGTGTAGATTGAATACTTACGGGTATCCTATTAGTTGACAAAACAGCTGTGTGCATTTATTGAAGCTGGTTAATTGTTATTCCACCAAAGCAGAGCGTATGTTTGCATGGTGACGCGCATGCCCCCAGAGAAACGGCGCTCAAGGAGCGAGCCGAAAAAATCTTCCGGACGTTATGGAATTGATAATTATTTCTTCCGTTCAAAATTGCGAGAATACGTCAAAATAAACTATAAATAATTCTTTCATTTTGTGGACCCCCTTCATCTTGCTCATGCTATTATTTGCACAATCATGAATTTTACCCTTTTGCGAAATGTGGACTGACATCCCTCAGGATTGACGCCCCTGATAATTTTGATGATGATTATAGTTTTCAATCTGACGAAATTCCTTCAAACATCAATCTGACGTCAGACAGTCAGACAAGGTTGAAGCAGGGGACTATAGCTCACTGGGTTGAAGTATATTCACTGAAATTATAATGTTACTTTGTGCAATAAGTTGTGATGTCATTGTTGTGTTACTCAAATTGCAACCTTTGTTTTGCTTTGCTTTTCTGAAAGTTGTTGCCCCTTGTACCAAGGTATGATAGCACTCTACTCTTGTGGGGTGGTGTAATTAGTTAAACCCTCTCTGCACACCATGCTGTTCAAGCAAAGAGGTAGTGTTAGTATTCAAAATAACATTTTTAATTTTAAAGGGAAACAAAGCATGAAATGTGAGTTGTACAACAAGAAAGTCATAAATTATTGGGCAATGGACTAATTTGTTTTAAGTGAACAAATTTCAACATTTAATATCTCGGTTCAAGAATGTCTTATGAAGATGGGAGTTGGACTGTTAGAATTTCCCATGCTATTTAATATATATTTCTGAATTCTTTGACTGGAGTTGCACTTTAACAACTTAAGTGTTTCAATGTAAAAGGCATTAGGAGAACCACCTGTCTCGGTTATCGCTGCCCTTTGTAACTTTGTTTTTATTCAGTTTGTTTGTTTCGTGGTAATGAGTGTGATAGTGAATGTTTTCCCAATGAATAGACCTTATGCATGTGATGTCACGGAGCGGAAAGTACGCCCTCCTTTGGGGTCAAAACAAACCAACACAGACAAATGCAGACAGCTGATTTGTCAACCGGTCGAATATGTGCATAGTCTGTTACAGATGCAGGTGGTCACGTGTTCCATTGTTCCGCCCAAAGGATGATGTCAATGTGTCGTCAATAGACCTATTTCCAAATAGCAATTACAATGAATTGTGGGATATTGTTTTGGGTGTGCGTCAATTTTAACCATAGTGAAATGCCATTGACAAAAATGACAAACACCAAAACTATATCCCAAATCCTTTTTAATTGCTATTTGGGAATAGGTCTATGCATGAGGTCAATGGATGGATGGGTGGGAGGGCATGCAAGCGGATGGGTGGACGGACAAATGGTAAAGCGTCGCGGGATAAATGGTTACTGTTTTCGAGTACTACAGGCTCCATTGCCCAAAAAGAGAATGGAAAATCGCATATGACAAACGGTCTTCCCTATAGTGACCTTGTCCCTATTACATATTAGACACAAAACAAAATGGTAAAAAATTCAAACCTTGTGTCTACTTTCAGTGTGTCACGGCTTATATATTTTCAACTTTTTCATTTCATTCATTGTTTAAACCCAAGGACATCTTACCGTATTGATACAGCACCTCACACGTAGGCCCTTTCTGAATAGTATTGACATCTAACGTACATGTTCATAGGCTTACAAATGTGGCCGCCCGCCATTTCTTGTGTTTGAAGTGAGTGCCGACAGAACAAACAGATTATGCAATAAACTTGGAAACTTTTGAAAAATGTGCAAGCTTTGGTCAAAGTTAACGACCAGAACGATGTATGATATTTTCCTACAATCAATGTTTGTTATTTGTCCGAATTGTCACAGATTCGGAACCACCATTTTGGAAAACCTAGAATTATTCGAAAGGTGGTGACACTATTGGTCACATAATCCTCTGTGTAAATGTATAAAATACAAATATGGTAATAAAGAAATTCAGGGGATCATTAGCCAATACCAAATTCTACAAAGGTGCTACACTTGATGCCGGGTGAAAGACAATACTTCTCAGCAGTTTTTAAAAGTTTCATTTGTGGCCACTTTCAAACTAAACTGCATTTGTCGGAGTATCACTGATGAATAAAGGAAGAGGCGAAGTCCATTTTTTCTGAAATTTGAAGTCTCGACCGACAGCTCATTCACCAACAATAATCCGACAAATGCAGTTCATTTTTTTATTTATATTTCCACTTTTTGATCTCAGGTGACATCAGACGATCTTTCTTTTTGTATTACAATTTAATTAAGTATGAAAAAACTCGCAAAGATAACATTCAATTTGAAGGCACTTACTATTTTTACTGAAGCTACTATTTTTACTAATAAAAACTACAAATAAGCGATTGAACTTTCCATCACCATGCGTATTGACGTAGCAAAACGATATAAATTTTCCACTATAAAATAAAAGTTCTGCTAAACATTACTTAATCTCAGGTAAGCATATCTGTATGGTATTTAAAAAGTTAAAGCTGTTATTAGGAAACTCCGTAGCTAGGGGGAGCAGGAGCAAACGTTTTCCATCTAATAACCACCCTCTTCCGTAGAAGTATGAAACCTTAAGTATCTATGATGCCATAGAAGAGTTTTCTGGGTATCTCTCGTGTACATTGTTAGATGTATAAATAAAGTGAGATTATGTGACGGAAATCATCTCAACATTTTGTCGGTTGTATCCTGCGACGTAACGACACCAGAAAAAGCATATTTTCCCCAAATATCTGTTAGTGTATAATGCGATGTGTTTCACTTTTAAAGCAGCAGAAACAGACTAATGAAATATTCTAATTTAAGCATTAAATGTAAAAGAAAAATGAGTGTTAAAACACTCCAAGCCACACTTATAAAAACTAAATCATGTGGCTATTGACAATGCAACCCTGTAGGCATACGTCTACCCCTGTCGCGACAATGTAAGCAGAGTAACAAGCAAAGAGCTAATGATGACAGGAAGGGTGGACGTAGCTTTTATGGATCCATTACACTTGTTCTCATCGCACTGGCAATACTCAAAGGTATCGACGCCCAAGGTTTCGTAAGCTGCAGCAACAGAAGACGGCAGATCATTAAGACTGTAACATCGATTTTCCAGTCCAAATTTAGCACTGCAGCTTAACACTGTGAAGTCGGATTTGTCTCCATTCACTGGAACAGACCAAAAATATCGAGATGACATTTTATCTTTCTTTTGTTTCAAAAGGAATATAAAAACAACAAAGGGAGTCGAATACAAGCAAGTATGACTATTCGAAAATCTGCAGCCTATAAGTACTGTAACTTACATAATCACACCCGACAATGCCCCCGTTACCCATTTGAATGATTCGTGAACTTTTATAAATGAAACTACCGTAGAGCTTAAAAACTATTGGAACTAACTTAAGCATAGCAGAAAAGTTTGATATACATGACCACATAAACACAAAAACATTGATTTTAGTTCTCTGGACTTATGAATTGTTTGAGCAAATTGACCCTTTCACTTTAATCCTATGAAGCATTGCATGGAATAGTTACGGCATGCCGATAAGGACGATAAGAATACTCTAGATAGCAAACTATCATGGTTACACAAAACAGAGTCTTAGTTCCCCAAAATAAAATAAAATAAAATAAAAAAGCTGCACTCCACTGTGCCATGCAGGAAGTTGTAAGAGCTAACAGCTCCTGATTTATGTGATCTTCAAACCTGCTCTGTGTCCAAGCAGAGAGCTTTAGCCCCTCCCTGGTCAAAGTCCACATCCAATGAGACATGGCCAATTTCGACTCCAGCCTTCACCAGTCACAATTTGAAATACAGTGATTCTGAACCAAGACCATGGAGACCTGCTTCAACAAGTTTTGCTTGTAATATTCGGAAGACACATAACATTCCATGACGTCAAAGTTTTAAACATTGCATTTGGCCCTAGTCATTGATTACATATTTTGCGTTCAGTTATTGAAGATCAATCTGCCCAAGTTTATATGGGCAAAATCAGGGCTGAAGTTGGTTGAGGTTTCATATTTTACCATTCGATGAAAATTGATTTTTTTTTTTTAATTTTCTTTACAGAATGTTGGAAAATACGGATCTTATATCGATTTTTTTTTTTTTTTTTTTGTTGGAGGGGGGTATTTTCATAAGCAAAATTGGAAATTTTAAGTGTTCTTGATGAATACCATACCATAAGCAAAATCAAGGAGGTCGTCCCGGGGGAAGGCTGATTTATCGTACTTACTTCTTTTATCACACAAAGGAAAACAAAATTTTATCTTCTTCCCAATAAAAGGAAGCCTTCCCCGATGGGGCCACCCTTGGCTCCAGGTAAATAATAGGCCCGAAATTGTTTTGAGTCATCTTCATTTTGCGCCCCTCTAGAGGTGGCGCTCGGTTCAACAAGCCCCCTTGACCCCCCCCCCTCCCACACACACACACACACACTGCTCTAAAATAGCTTTGATCACCTGAGACAAAAGTATATGATGGAAATCAATGAAATATTCCTTTTAAGCCCAGTCGTAACTGTAAGTGCTATGTTTTTTTATTTTGTCATTGCACGTTTTTCAAATTTTGCAGATTTTCAAATATTCATTAAAAATGGAAGACTACTTTCGGAAAAGTTCCCAATTTTAAATGTGAATACTCCGTTAAATAAAAAACCAAGCCAACTATAATTAACTCAACATCTCTCGAAAGGTAGATAACTTAATAAAAACCCTCTTTTTATTCCTTGCCGAAGGCAGGCAAGGAATCTATGCGATGGTGATGTTGTGTGTATGTGTGTGTTTGTGTATGCGCGTGTGTGTGTGTGTGTGTGTATGTGACGTTTTTGCTTGTAAAAACGATCCCTCAAGAAGGGTAAGTGTGACTAATCTCATATTATAACATGTGGGTTGGCCGTATTAAGTAGATGGTCGCTTTGATTTTCGTGGAGGTCAAAGGTCATTTGGGTCAGGAGAGGTTAAATGTTAAATTCCTTAGAAATTGTTGTTAACACAGTATCTCAAGAAAAGGGTGACTAATCTCATATTTGGTGTGTGGGTTGGTCATATTGAGTAGATGATCCTTATTGTTTTTGGTGTACGTCAAAGGTCATGTGGGGTCACACGTGGTAAAAGGTTCAAAACATTGTAAACGCGATATCTCAAGAACGGTACATGTGACTATGCTCATATTAAGTGTGATGGTTGACCGTATTGAGTAGATGATCCCTATTGATTTTCGTGAAGGTCATTTGGGGTCAGAAGTGTCAAGGTCTGACAAGTTTGTTTGTACAGTATTACAACTTAGGAACGTAGTTTGTAGGGTCCTCATACTTGGCATGTAGGTGGTGCATAGTAAATAGATGATCTCTATAGTTTTTGGTGGCGGTCAAATGTCATTTGAGTTCACAAGGGATCAATCTCTCAACATCATGTTTACACGATTTCTCATAGTTGGAGTCTCAGCATCATGTTTACACAATTTCTAATGGTTAGAGTCTTGCATACCAGTTGCAAAATTTCACACATAACATTTAGATGTGATATAGCTAGCAGAACCCTAGTTCTATGTTGTCAAAGACCACTGTCAATTTAAAATACTTTATGGAGCACTGTCAATATGAAAACCAGGCTTACATTTCGGTGGCAAGGAATCACTAAGCCTTTCTGCTTTCTGGTTAATTTCATCTAACACCAAAATAAATTTTCTTTCATCAATTTCCAAAATCTCTCTCCAATATAAGCTTTATTTTTAAAATCTTTGTTCAGAAATGGTTAAAAGTTTTCGGTCAATTTTCCAGTGTCGCCTAAGAGCCTTAGTAAGCAGGCCTACAATAAAATGCTTGACCCTGAACGAATTTCAGGTGCCCATAAAACATTTTTGCTGAAATCAAGAGCAAATTCTTCTTTAAACAGCCCAATTTTTTTAATTGTCCTTACAACAAATCCAAATTTGTCACAAAAATTTCAAATTTACTTCAAAACAAGTTGGAGATTTTAATATAAAGAAACAAAGCCAAGTCACATCCCACGGGTAACTCATAGCCTTTGTCAGGGCTTCGAAATGCTTCCTCCAGTCAGGGAGCTTGACCACTGTCGGCAAACCCTTTGGGAAGAGTACACAGTCTTTTGTCAATGACCATTTTACCGTGAGTCACGTTGCTTTGCAATTCCTGTTAAAAAATGTCTAATGAAATCCAATAATGCAAAGCAAACTTAAGTATAGATTAATCTACCTGTTCTAAATGAGTTGTTTGACCAGTTCACCAGGAAGTTGTTTCAATCTCTAAAAGTACTCAACCTGTGACTTGTCACGTAAAGAACGCTCTATGATAATACATGGGGATTCCCGGCCACAAACCAAGTTGCTCAATACCGTAATAAGGAAGTAATACTACCAATAAACATTTCATTAGCACACTTTGCCAAAAGTTTCTGTATAGAATGGAACTTCTCAAGAGAACTCGAGGAAAAATTAATAGTTAAATGAAGTTAGAACTAGTTGAAAGCCTTTTGTAACATGTATGTTCAGGACTTATTTCTAAAACTGGCAAAAGAATTAAAAGGATTAAAATTCGGCCGGTAGGTTTTTCCATTACCTTAAACCTTTCACACAAAAAGTCCTTTAACCAAAGGCACAGTCTAGCACGAGATCCCAGTACACTGTAAGAATAGCTTTAGATTAGAGAGAGTAGATACCTCTCGTTTTGAAAATGTAAATGAAAAAACGTGCAGTCAATGTAAGAGTCAATGCAGGTCACGTGACTAAGGCGGCACTTTGTTTCAGATATTGGTAGGGGGAATTTTCCCAAACGATAGTCGTGTAACCCGTAATTCTGATCATGGGGAATTGTCAACTTAAGGCGAAAGGTTATGTTTGTAGTCAGTACTGACATATGTCAAGCCTGTCATACAGACGGATCAGATCAGCGCTTGTTTTAGTGACGGTAGGCAGTCATTAGAGAGGTCCATCAGCCTTAAATCGTCTTCATTTATTGTCTACATGAATTTCAAACCCTCATATTCACTGAAAGTGAGGGAATGAAGATACGATTTAGTTTACAATCATCCATGGTACAGGTTATCAAGGGAATCGAAAGATTAAAAGGTAATAGACCCCAGGTATGGCCGACTGAAATCAGATCATCACATGCTGTCCAAATTTTCTATATTAGTCTATATAGCTGTAAAGATTGCAGCTAATGGTGTGGCTTCGAGCGCAAAGCGCGCGTAAATTAGTCTCTTCTTTCTTAGGATTTCGAAAATGACAGTGTTTTTGTGTCGAAGGGGTTTTTTTTTTTTTCATTATAAAAGAAGAGGCAAAATTTGAAAAAAAAAAATTGGTACCAGTGATAGTTCAAAATCAAGTATACCAGCACCTCCCTGGTCTAGTACTCAAGGAGGTTGCTACATCAAACCCCAAGTTGTGATTGACGGAAACTAACTTTGAATGTTTCCCTAGCTTTGTTTGAAAAAGTTTTCCACTTCCACTTTAAGAAAAGTTAATTATATAATTAAGTACATATTTAGTTCAACTTCGACTGTGGGTCCTACACGCGAAGAATGCCGGCATTTTGCAATAGTGAAGTATAGTAAAACCCAGCTGGCAGGATCATTATATTGTATATATTGACATAGACGTACGGGAACGTTTCAGTTTGGGAGGGTCAGAATTGTCTCTTTTGTCCGAAAAATGTAATTTTTCCAGAAAGACTATCAAAGTGCAGAACACTGAAATTTTTTTAAAATTGAGAACCTTCAGACAGCAGGAAATGGCATTTCCCGGGCTCGTACCTATAAACAAATCAGTCATTATTTTGAGCTTTCTTTCGCAATGAAATTTTCAACTTCATAATATTTTCCCAAAACGAGGAACAATTTGCAAGCTTGCAATGTTCTGTTAAGTAATCTGTTCGACCAAAACACTCTATCTAAACGGAGCGCAACCATCAGTTGGCGCGGAGCGTACAGAAAATTGTAAAAAATTCTAACCCCTCAGACAGCCGGAACAGGCTTTTCCCAGACTTGTAACTAGTAATGAAGCAGTCGTTATTTTGAGCTTCCCTTTAAGGGGAAAGTTTCACTTCAATAGAAAAAACCCAGCTTGCTAAGTGATCAGAAAATTGCCAGATAAAAGGGTACTGTTGCAAATACTTAGATGTAATTTTCTTGTCTCTTTTCGGAGAAAACTCTGCAACGGAATAGGAGTCAAAAAAAAAAGAGCATCGATCGGTATAGGCCAACGGGAGCATTTTAGTTTGAGTTTTTTTCTTGACCACAAAACTTTATTCTGCCATAAATATTATCTAAGCGGGGCGTCACCATTAGTTATCGCGGAGCTTAGAGAAATTTCGAAAAGTCAGACCACTCAGATGGCCGGAAATAACATTTACCAGACTTATATGAAGAATCTAACAAGTCGCTATCTTCTTTTGTCGTCTGCAATAAAATGCTCACTTCAAAATATGTTCGCAAACTGGAAAGTGATCAGAGAGTTATTTAAGGCCCAGTTATCTCACCCCAAACAGTACCAATTCTACTAACCTTCTTACTTAAGCCCCTCCCAATTGTCTGAAATTCATGCTCATCCGGATACAATCTCAGTTTATTGCTTCAAGGTGAGTAAAGAAAAACTCAATTTATATAATCAAAACACTCTAAGTACCATTCATGCTGTGTAATGTAAGCTTTGGTACTCTGCATTGGCATTGTTTGAATTGGCTGTCAATCAAAGAGCTGAACCAATTGAGAATTTCGGTACCCCAAATTTGTAGTTTGGGGTGAGAGGTATGGCCCTTTAAGAGCTACTTTGCCCCCAAAATGTAATTTTGCCCGAAGGTCTATCTAAGTGGAGCGCCACCATTAGGAAATAATCGCGACCCCTCAGATGGCCGAAAATTGCGTTTTTATTCTTGTAAAGAGAATCTAGACATTGAGTCTTTATGTGTAGCTTTTGTTTGCAATAAGAATAAAATCAGGAACATGCTAAGTGATCAGAAAATTACCAGGTAAAATGTACTACCGCTATTACATTAGACTGTCTTTATTCTTTCCTGGGAAACTATACAACGGAATTGAAAATATGCTAATGCTTCTCTATTGTGACTCTCACTTTGTTAAATTAAAGATCCGCTGAATTGATGAAACTTTCTGTGACTCCTCGAACTCACGTCCGTTAATGATTTTACCCTTAACATCTCTTGCATGATTAATGGCAAACTATTTCTCAAAGCACCTGAACACCCTCCCCGTCCCCGTCTCGTACTCGTCTATGCAGGTCGGGAAAGGGATGGGCCGCTTCCTTTTGGAAAATTCTTAAAAAGGTAGCTGTCTTTAGAGCTAATCGGTGCCACCAGCGGGATTTTTAAGTAAAATTTGGAATTTGACAAAATTTGCCTACTTTTAGGAATTAAAAAAAAGGGAAGAAATGGCATCACTGAGGGGCCTTGCAGAGACAATCCTTCCCCTCTGAAACTTTGGAAAAATTGGGTGTTCCTACATGCAATCTGGTGCCACACATGCTATCTTTTAAAGTAAAATCTGTGTTACTAAAGTATGGGTACGTATTTTGATATCCGTGATGCGAGGGGGGGGGGGGGCATGGCCCAATTCCCCCTTCGTACGCCACTGTTTGACTTTGTCCTTTTTTTTTTTGACTTTGGTCTTTACTTTGACTTTCATCTTTAGCTTTTAGCGTTTGTCTTTCCTGTTTTGCTGTGTTGTCTTTTTTGCCTGTTTGTCTTTGCCTTTGAGCGTTTGACCTTTCCTTCCGGCGTTGTTCTTTTCTTTCGGCGTTGTCTTCTCCTTTCGGCGTTTGTTGTTTTCCACTTTTACTTTAGTCTTTTCCTTTTGGGTTTTAACTTTTCCTTTTGTCTCTGTCTTTTCCTCTCGGGGTTTGTTTTCTCCTTTTGACGTTTGTCTTTTTCTTTAGACGATTGATTGTTCCTTTCGGCGTTGTTTATTCCTTTTGACGTTTGTCTTTACTGTTTCGCGGTGTTGCCTTTTTTGCCTTGATGGCCGCCCATACTTTATTAGGGAATTCATTCAATTCAACCCAATTCATTTCTCACATGTACTTTTCAAGATAACAAAATCAAGTTCAAATCATTTTGTATGTATACAGAGCACATGACAGACACTAGAAGAAACTTTGTTTTTCGAGGCTAATGACCATGAAAAAATAAGAATAAGAGGAAAGGAGAAAAAACAACAAACGATCGGAAAAATGGAGAAAAAGACGTAAATATGACAAATATTTTGTTACAATTTTTTTTAAAGAGTGAAGAGAATATTTTGATCTTACTTCCAAAGAGAAATTATCCCAAATATTGAAACATCAATTTTGTAAAAGTTATTTATCATGTATGAAATTATGACGTGATACAAAGAAAAGATTCTTACAGGCAGACATGGTCATCACAGTTCTGTATGGAGGTTTTATGACATTAGCTAATACATTTGGTAATCAGTTAGGGATAAATTTATAAACAACTGCCGTACTCGCATACAATAGATATAAATATCTTTAACTCTTAAAAGGTCACAATCCAGTTTTAATTGATCGGTTGAATCAGTTTGAGTAATCTGTTTTGCAGGGTCTGAAGAGCTATTTTAAAATATATTTGAAAATATGGAGCTTGAATGACAAAACGTTTTGGATTCTTTCAAAGAAAATTGGGAAATTTTTCAAGTTTCGGAATTATTGAATAATCTGCACCTACTATTGGCAAAATCCGAGATGACACGTTCACTGTAAACACAAATTAGTCTAGGTTGTGTCTGAATTGACTAACCGCTTTAGTCACTTATTTCATATGATAACTGACCAATTTTGCAGCAATGGACTCAAGAATATCAGTCAAAAATTACTCGAGGAGGCTTAATATTTGGGTCAAATATCAGTCAATGTTATTTTACTAAGGTGATTAGTCAGTTCAAATATTGTTCGACTGGTTCGTGTTTACAGTGTTGAAGATTGTTGTTGTTATATAAGTGATATCTTAGGCATTTGCTTTAAGGCTCTTCCACAAAATCTACAATGGTCCGAAATTTTGCTGCTTTTAGACAAAGATTTGAAAATCAAGAGCTTATACTCGTGTGTCACTTGATAGCCTCACTGTAAAACATGTCTGTACAATCACAGAAAACAAAAGAAAACACTCCAATACAATCCTGATTAAGTTTCTTTGTAACACAAGCCTAACTCAAATGCTAGCTATTTAAACTAGAATTTGTGTTAGTATAAAAAGTGGATAGGGAAGTGTTCAGTAACAGAAGCTACCGGTACATGTATACAGTAAAAAAACTTTGTTCATTTACATAAAATAAAGTAAAGAAACACAAAAGAATGAATAAAAGTGCGGTTAACTCATTGGCAGTACTTTTTATGTGTCCTTTTTGTATCTCTTTATTTTTTCTCGGTCTCTCTCTGTACGAAAGTTGTGTATCAGTAAAGATATTTTAAGAGTGTTGTTTTACATGTGGCTGATCGCCTGCGTACCTGTAGCTTCGCCACTGGACTTACTGCTCTCATCCGTGCAGAAAATGTCAAATAAACCGAACGACGTCTTACCGGGAAGCTGCCGACCAGTAACTTCCTGGCCTTACAGACGTGACATCACAGCAGTCAGATCCAAAAGATGATGTACGATCTGGTCCCTAATGACATTGTAACAGTATAGGACTATGACATTCTGGACAAAGCGGATAAAGTGTATCGCGGGAAAATATGTTGTTTGATGAATGTGTTATGTAGATTTCTTTATTTTGTAAACTACTTTTTCTATTAGATTTTGTTGAAGCTGAATCATTTTAAACTTTTGGTGGAATATTTATTGCGTTACCGTAGCCTACTGGTAAGGTTTCCAGAAATATATATTTGTGTTAAATATGTAGTGTGTCTGGCTACCGGTACCGTCTGCTGCGCAGATGGTACTGGTAGCGGATGTCGTACTTATTGTACAACAGTAGACAGACCCGCCTTGATAGATTTTGCCGATCGCTTCAAATGTTAGCACAATTTGTAAATGCAAAAAATGCGTAAGAGGAATGTCAAGTCAGGGTTTTTGCTGCGTCCGTAGGCCCTTTTCTACTTGGCCATTCTTATAATATGACAAGTGAAGCTTTCAAATATTTATCCCGCAAACTTAAACAAAATTCGGGAAACCGTAAGATTTATGAAAAATTGATAAAATCCGGACGCTTTGGGAAATTTTACAAATTTGCCTAGACGGATCAGTTTGAAAAGGACATACCCGGCGTCAATAACTCTCATTACAAAATATTGTAATTGTAAAAGTGTGAGAATGTGTGTGCGCGTGCGCTCTCGTTCATGTAGATTAACTGCTTACGAACCCGGGATGCTATACGGGTGTCGGAAATCTCTCCCTTCCCGCCCTTTCCAATCCCGATATACACCTGGCGTATACTTTGTCTGAGATAGTTTGAGACTTTATAAAATATTTACCTGTTATCTCATAAGAAACGGAGAGGCAAGCGTCGAGGTCTGCCAGGCATTCAGTATCCACTAAATCCGTGCTTGCCTCGCCACCGCATCCAGTCCCACTACAAGTAGTTTGGGTGTAACAGTTGAGTGCTTCGGAGGTATCTAACAAAAATAAAAACCAAAATGCGAGTAAAGAATAATTATAGTCACATCTAATTTTTGACGATTTTTCGTTGATATCGACTGTATACTGTATGCAAACTTTTGTGTACTTCAAAAAAAAAAATGCGTTAAACAATGTTTTAAGGTTGGTTAGGGAACATTTCAGTGTACAAGTTTATTCTTGTATGAATCCTTTTTCTTATAGTTTTTCTCAACACTATATTATCATTTATTTTAGTATCATCCCTGTAAATTATTATACAAAGGTTAGAATATTACACAATGACTGACGCTTCTATCCATAGTCTAGGTGTGAGCGCAAACACATTATATTGTTTTATAAAACTTATATAATTTAAGCATTCTGCCAGTCACAAGGGGAAACATCATTGCTTATTACCTAAGACTTCCGTTTTAATTTGATTATTCCTTTACGTATTAACAGCCTGCATTTTTTCTATTGATGACACTATGTCAATAAGGAAACTTACCAAAGAGCAACATGCCGAGAAACACAGCAAAGTTTAAAGACATTCTGAAAGCCATAATCTGCAGATAAAACATTCAAGAAATTAGCTGCATCACAAAATAATTATAAGATTAGAGAGATTTTCTCCAGGTCTTTTCGTAGCCTGCAAAGCAGGCCGTTTTAAAGGTTCTTCGCAAGTAAAGTAACCTTTGTAACCTTAGTTGATAATTTTTTCTATATAGCGTAAACTCTGTAATTCATAAGTGGAATGATTAACCACATTCTATCTTTCTTCCGTTTAAGAATCATTAAAGGGATATTAAGAGCAATTGGTAAATGCTACCATTTTGGTCGAAAAGGACTCTGTTTACCTTCACTGTATGTGACGTTTACCAAATGTTGTGTTTAGAGATGGAGTGTCGTCATGAAAAAAACTGAAACGCAAGCCTTCGGTAACCTTTTCACGGATTACGTCACCACCACGTGACTTCATAATTAATATCTGACTCGCCTGTTAGCTAACCCCAAATGCTACGTAACTTTTTGTCTATTTTTATATATCTGTCACTAATACTCAGACGTGAAACCTAACGATATCAAGTGTGTCTGTGGAGTGCTCCCTACCCTGATGGAGGCAATAAGATGAAATCAGGCAGAAATTTAAAAAATGTTGCAAAAAGTAAGAAGGATAGTTCCGTTATGATTAAATCAGAAAGTAATAATCAGATTGTATTACATTTTTCACAAAGCCTTCGGGTTGATTGATTTGCACGAAAGGGGGATAAACGACTTTTGTCAAAAGGTACGTAACTGAGGTATTTCTTTATTGGTGTAACGTCCCGTCTTGATCTCAGTTTGAAACATTTGCTAGCCTAACGATTTGAGATAGAAACTTTCAACATAAACTTTTCTATAATGAGTTAAGGCAATCATCAACATATTATTTGGCCCAGAGTCAAATTTTAAGAAATAGTAATACAAGATGAGACAATGTCCTGAGGTAGGGTCGTGCGTAGAACAACTTAATCTATCTTGTGCTTCAATCTGTTAAACGCAATTAGTTCGGGAATATAAAACACTGTTGAAATATCAAAACAGGGTCAGCATTTTGGAAAAGCTTTATGCGTTATTATCCTCAAGTATTACTTCTTTTCCAAACCTCCAGTTTTTACAATTAGTCAGCGACGTAAATACGGGGGCGGCCTAGGACTGCAGCTCCCCATACAATTGTCTAGCCCCCTAACGCAGCTCCCCAATAGCGATCGGAGATAGAAAAAATGTCATTGCAAAAAAAAACAGATAATACATAAATTTAAAATATAAATATGGTGTAACTAATTTTTTGTTATCTTGTTGCACTACTCTGGTACTTTATATGATTACTATAGCCTAGACTTGAATGAAGAACTACTGAGTAATTCAGATTCCGACTTCGTGAGACATGGTCTTTCGACTTTTTCTATCGGTTGGTATGGTCGATGGTAAATTTTAGCAGCATCAAAGTGCCATGTGCTCATAAGAGCTAAGTAAAGTTTAACGCAGGGAATGATGGAAGTGGAGTGTTTAAGCAGGAGTGGTAGGACGGGTCAGAGGTAGACCCGAATCTTGGCTCTTAATCTGGGAGCTATGCTAACATAATGAACGTAGGGTTGCGGTACCTGGTTGAATATTAAGGTAAAATCACTGGTGATTGTGTAGAAGTGTCATCTTACGAGCACGGTGATAAACTTAACCAGTGCATGGGAGTTTCTCAGTATTAAAACGTTGTTGATGCAACTTTCAGTCTCCGGGAAGTGTCGTTACCTGCAATCTAATGGGTTGCTGAAAAAGTTCTGGTGAAAATTTCATGAGAAATCAAAAAGTGACAAAATTGGTGACATATTCGACCAGGTGAATAAAAGTCATTTATTCTTCAGCCTTACTTCAAAACCCTGCGCACCACTTCGACAGAAATGGTAGAACCTTCAGTTAGGGCAAAAAGTTGCAAGAAGTTCTACAGTATATGTTTTCAATTGCTCGATAACGCGGGAGAACAGGCAGATAGTATACAGCTAGGCGTATATCAGTATACAGAGAGCTCAAAATTTTCCCTGAAAAATGATAGTGGCACATTTTATCTGATAAATTTGTCATCGTTTTGCCATTTGTTCATTTTATTACTTAAAGTTAACATTTCATTACAAAAAGAAAGTTTAAAACAACTACTACCAAAGGCGTTTCATGTTAAGCTTATTTTGTTTTGCTTTTCTAACGTTTTTATAGACTGCGAAACACTTTTCACTTGGTATGAGCGCTGGAAAATCGTCTTCATTTACATGTTATAAATGAAGGTTTTACACATTTTCTTTTGCAGTTTTGAAATAAAGTGCAACCATACAGCATACATGGGGTATTCTGATTACACGTAATGGTATTTTGCAACGGCCCTATATCCACCACTATATAGTCTTGAGCAATACGCTAAGCTTGTGTCTGCTCAAAGGGAGGTGCTCATCATAGTTCTAACAAGGAGGTGTTCCCTTGACAATATAACTGGCCGTAAATCCAGGCTAACTAGCTAACTAACTTCACGAAATAACACAAGGCTTAGGATTTACTAGGATTAAGTTAAAGGGCCAATCCTCTCACCCCAAACTACACTTCTAGTATGGGGTAACAGAAATTGGCTCGGCTTTTTGATTGACTGTTAATTCAAACAATGCAAAGTACCAAAGCTTATATTACACAGCATGAACTGTACTGAGAGTGGTTTCATTAGTGCACAGTGAGCTTTTTTATACTCACCCATAAGCAATAAACTGAGATTGTGTCTGGATGAGGATGAATTTTAGACAACTGTGGGAGGGGCTTAAGGAAGAAGGTTAGAAGAATTGGCACGGTCTGTGGTGAGAGGATTGGGCCTTTAATTGGTGAGTTGGAACTGACTCTGATATGAAGGAAAGAAGATTTTTCGTGCAAACCTTAATTTTTTTCACTTCCTGAATAGGTCAACATTCAATTGGTTTTAATTTCTCTTCAACCAAAACACAAAATTTCCGTTTCGAGGGACAACTAAATTATTTGTTGACATTATTGACATTCTTTGGCAGCCTGTCTCATCTGATGTGGATTTGGGGTTTTGGGGGGTTTGCAGTAACGCTTGAGAAGTACCCTTTTATCAGTGACGTAGCTAGGATATTTTCCATGGGGGCAAAGCTCGAAAATTTCCCCCAAAAGTTTCAGTTTCAGTATATTTTCAGTTTTAATTTTCCGAACTAGTCCTTTAAAAATAAGGTAAACATCATACGTTTTTTAAGGTTTGCGGGGTTATTATGACTAGACAACGGAAAGCTATTTTTTAGCTCCATCCATGGTTAAACACAGAGTAAGATCAGTCCATAGCCTGCCCGGTACTAGCTTGTAGGATGAGAGGCCATTAATGCTTAAACTTAACCCAGGGTGCTGTCAACCGATAGGTTTGAAACTGGACTGTTAAACCTCGCCTAACCTAAACCAGGGCGTTGTCAACTTTAGTGGGTGAGAGTGATACGCGGAGCGCAACCATCGGTTCGCGCGGAGCGTCCCGCCAGGGGAAATTTCGCTAAAAATCACCCTTGAGTTGCAGGAAATGACACTCTCTGTGCCTCATTACTGCATGCTTAGAATGCCATATTTTTCTTGGCCTGAAAACTTTTATGGAGACAATTTGTTCACCATATGTATAAAAAGGAAAACTTGGAAACTCTAAGACCTATCGGTATGTATTGCTGACAGCCTGAAATCGAATATAAATATAATGGTTGTGGAACGAAAACAAACTGAAATTGTGCTAATTAAATGAGGGAATATTTCGTTCACGAGGCTATAATTATGTTACTATTTATTAGCAACGTATTATCCAATAGTGCATCAAATTGATGAACATAACATTAGCTCAACAATACGTAGGGAACTAGCTCGATGATGGTATCCTGTACTCCGGTCTTATAGCCTGTCACTGTTGTACAATATACGCCAAAATGATCAAATACCCTGCACTGTGTACCAGAGAACTTTAACGCCGCTGCAGAGGGGGCATTTCTGCGGAATGCGAGTCAGGCGCGCTTCATGCTGCAGTGACACGGATAAGGTCTGGGGAAATACGTTGCATGGAAATTCGAGTTATGCATGAGAAATGTTTCACGATTTCTTATAGTGAGGAAACTTTAAAGAAATAGGAAAAGGAAGTATTATTTCGTCAACTTGAAATTTCCCCAAATTCCGCAAATTTCCCCAAAATATTTTCCAGGGACAACTTGCCCCCCTGCCCCCCCCCCCTCATTTGCTAAGCCACTGCCTTTTATACAAGAGAGTTATCAACTCCCTGTTTATACCACCTCTTGTTGAGTCTGCATGCAGGTATAACCAGTCGAGGCGCGCATGTTCACACTTTAGGCATATGAAGCAAACCTGAGGCATCCTACCCTGTGGGCGATTCCCGTAAATTGTTATCATGGTGTCACTGTATTAAAAACATATCAATAATCTCCGGTGACGGGTCCTATGCGGTGGTTAAACCAAGTTAGAAGTTGAACTTTAAAACTACATCAAATCTACCCAATTCATACGGTTTTCGTTCCCTTTCTCTCTGTCAGTCTTTATCAGAATTCCTGGTTATATCGACCCTGACCCTGATTCTAGCGAAGGGGGCCAAAACATTTATACTCCTTGAGTTATCATCGCATGAGTCTTTAAAACTTTCGGAACTCTCTACAATACAAATTTGATAAGATTCTATACATAACTTTTGTATCAATTCCAGTGACAGCCATCCCTTCGGTTGGAATGTAAAAAATCGCACATCCCTGAACAGAAAGCAACTCTCATTGCTTTGCACAGAGCTTCCCCAACATTAAATGGTTAAAATTGAGGGAGTCCCGGACCATTCTTTTTGTCTTTTGAGGCACTTTTAAATTATTTTTCTCTGTTCAAATTGTCTTTGCCTTGCAATAAGTTCCTGGACTTCGCCTCACAGACCCTAACGCAGGCTCCTGGACACCACGATGTAAGACTTGCGCTTTGAGCTCGTGGTGCTCTTGTGCTACGCATCGATCGCCCACACCCCTCCTTCTTATCAATTCCTGGATCTTTTCTTGCAGGAAGATGTACATCAGTATATAGTTTGACGTGAAACGCGCCTGAGAGAGCCTGAAAGAATTGAACCAATCGCAGTTGATTTAGTTTGCCCGTATGAAAGGTATCTATCATGTTAATGTCTGGGTAGACAGTATACTTATGAGCTAACACTCAGTAAATTCACTCCCTGGAATATCCTAATCCTAGCAGAAATACAGCTGTTTGAAATACCTTACCAATTATTTACGGTAATGTAAAAACTGTATTTTACGGCAGGAAGACATGAAAAGTATAATGAAACAGAAACCCATCATTCCCGTACAATACACTGACAAAACTGGATCGTTACTACACTGGCGATATTTTGCAGTTGATTAGAATATAAAATTGCTTTCAGGCATGTACTATAGAAGCTGTAAAGCCATTTAGTCAATTGAAGGAAATTGAAATTTGTTTCAAAATTGACTAAAAACTCGTTCAAATTTAAAGGAAAGGAATTCTTATGAGCCGAAGTTAGTCAAAGTTTTGACAAGATTCCGATTCAAGCCCCTTTTTATTAGATCTCAGATTTGACTAAGACATTTTAGAGTGTATACATGTTTACAGACAATATCGGTGGTGTAAAGATATTAAAACTTACCATTAGCTTTTGTTTGACGAAATGTTTCTGTGGAAGGGCACAGCTAGCAATGTAGAAGTATTCAACAATATCCCTACCTTCGGCTTATATATCATAGCAAGTACAGAGTGCTTTCGCGTGACGTCACAATTGGTAAGCCACACCCACTGCCGGGCAAAATTCAACAGTAATTTGGTGCAACAGTTACACGTGGGTCGTCAGCTGCTTCTCAGCTAATCACATAATGCGTATTACACTAGCTTTTCAAAAGGGGCGGGGCTTGTGACCTCGATAAAAGCATTGTATATATGTAATATAGACAAAATCAGATAGTTTCCCTTTCTTTAAAAAAATATACAACGTATTTGTGCGCCAATGAAAGTGTACTACATGTATTAACTTCCTGAAAATTTGTATGTTTAAGCTCTGATTGTTCATTGTTAAAGCGTATAATATAAAAAAAACAGAGATATACTATTACGGAAAAATCTTATATCTATTTTAATACGTACATATTTCTCAGTTATCTGCAATCTAGCACGCTTATACAAATAAATCACGGTGGCTCCCCAAACATATTGTACAATAAATTTTGGTGTTTAACTTTTCGAGTTTGGAATTTGGGGTTGTATTTTTGGTTTCCCGAAAGTAAAAACCACGGGGTCACTCTCCTCGACCTCGCAAAAACGTGAGAGGAATCGCGGATTAAAAACTCGACATTGACTATAACAAGCTGTCGATAAGAATGACGATATGCCACCTCCTTGTTAATCGAAGCCTACAGCTTCGATTTGCAGTTACTCAGTTTGCCAAGTAATTTGTGCCTTATGCCTTCTGTAGTGGAAGTTGTCCAATTTGGAGAAGATTTTGGTTTCCCCCATTCAGCGTTTACCAATCAGCCGTAAAACTCTAATCATGTATCGCAGACACTTCGGGCAATATATTTGACGACGGTTATTGCTTCTATCCCCGAAACACCAACAGGGCAATCGTTTTTGCAGAGGTGTAAACACAGCATGTCTTACTATCCGCCTGACAATCAGGCATTCTAATCCCTCTCTTATTGGAAATGCCTGTGGTATGCGCGGGTTTTAAAAAGTGATGCCAAGGATGCAGATATTAGGTCTTAATCACTAGCCAACACCATCAGCGGGTCATTAACGTTATCAGGGTGCGGTTGACATGGAGCGTACTCGTCGAGAACGAGCTATATAAGAAATGCCGCTGCGGCAAGGCTCCGAGGCCACCCCATTATACGTGTTTGCTCACCCGATATTATCAGGGAGCTGTATAGGTGGCACGACGCGGACGTCGACTACAACGCGGTGACGTCATGTTGTAATTATGCGCATGCATATACGTGAAGTTCACGTTGTCGTTGGAATTCTATACCGGGAGACGCTCGTTTTGGTTTTGTGGCTAGAACGGCAAGGAGAGGCAGCCTTTGATGTCGTATAACTTTTTAACAACCAGCGACTACTCCAAAAGGCGGGGCTTTCAGGTAGAATATCGAAGTAGGTGCTTAATATACTCTTTATCTGTTTAATGCATATTCAGGTCAGAAGATTGGAAAGTGCCGTTTCCGGCCACCTGGGGAGTTTGTTAAGCCAAAACCTTTCTTATACGCTCCGCGCCAACTAATGGTGGCGCTCCGCTTAGATAGTCGTGCTGGCACTCAGCTCCCCCTCTCCAATAGTTTTTTTTTGTTCGACCGCGCCTAGGTAAATTGCATAATCGTTGACGTTTGTGGAAGCAAAAATTTAAAATGAATGTGCCCTTTTAATGTTGGACTCTCCCTCAAAAAGATCTCAGAACCGCCCTGCTTAGTCAATTGGTTACACAATGGGCTGTAAAGTCACATCTAACTGTAACCTTAGTCTTCTTGGTTGAAGTTTGCCCACTCGTTGTTGCATTGCCTAACCAGGAAACTGCAACAGAGACTTGGTCACTAACAACGTTATGCTAGGCCTTCTGATCGTTCACACCGTAGATTTATATAGGCCTTTTATACAGTACTACAGCCGTGTATGTTTATCGACAACAGCAGGTCATTTTGATGACCTCCCTAGTAACTAGCAGTCGCACACATTAACTAGATAACCTCTTAAGGCCTAACAGACGACCGTCGCTCATGGAGGTCAGTAGGCGGTGGTGTATTGACTTGTTACGTTTGACTTGTGATCCGAGGGTTGCCTAACCGACTCGGACCGTCTGGACTATGATACCGTGCTAAGTGGGCAAGACACTTTTCCTCAACTGCCCCTCTCCACCTAGCACTCAACTTGGGCCTAGGCAGTAGCAACCGGGAGGTCTGGAGTTCGATTCCTGGCCAGGTCAAAGTAAGGTGGGTTTATTCATCCAAGCGCAATCTACGGTTTACCCATCTGAACTTGCATTTCAAAAAATACCAGATTTGATCCAAATTGTTGAATTGGTTGCCATCCGACGTGAAATTGTAATTCATAAGCGAATGGCTTCTTCCACATTCGTGGTCGCTTAGCGTCTTAAAACAACTGTCCTTCAAGGCCTGATTATTATTATTATTATTATTATTATTATTATTATTATTATTATTATTATTATTATTATTATTATTATTATTATTATTATTATTATTATTATTATTATTATTATTATTATTATTATTATTATTATTATTATTATTATTATTATTATTATTATTATTATTATTATTATTATTATTATTATTATTATTATTATTATTATTATTATTATTATTATTATTATTATTATTATTATTATTATTATTATTATTATTATTATTATTATTATTATTATTATTATTATTATTATTATTATTATTATTATTATTATTATTATTATTATTATTATTATTATTATTATTATTATTATTATTATTATTATTATTATTATTATTATTATTATTATTATTATTATTATTATTATTATTATTATTATTATTATTATTATTAAGTCTTTACTACGCTCCACACGTAACGCTGGGAATATTACTACTTGGAGCAAAGTGCAATGGAGCGTAGTGTTACGTAGGGCCGGATTGAGAAGTACTCTCCATCCAAATGTGAAATGGTTACTTTTTATGCTACATTGTCATCAGTGGCGTCGCCAGAGTTTCAATTGTCAGGGGGTACTGGGGGACAAGGAGGACAGTGCTATATAGACAGCACCGTCATGGAGACTTAGGCAGCACCGAGAGCGAAAAGCTTGGCCCTCACGGTGGGATCCAGTAGCCCGGTTTAGGGCCCCTAGTGGAATCCAGGAGCAAACCTCCAATGGAGGCGAACTCCCCCGACTCCTGGTTTTAGGGTATTTGTGAGGTATTAAAGTTGTCATCTTAAGGACAATAGGCTGCTAACTTTCTAATAATTAGTTGAGTAGCTTAAAGAGCAGTCGTCCCAACTTGAAGTGGTGTAGTAGACTGTCTTGTTTTATGATTGGCCGTTGAGAGTCATGTGACAATACTTTTTTCTTCTCAAGTTGAATATGCACTATTCAAGTCCTAAAAATGCACTTTTCAAGTCCTAAAATATGATAAAAGATACTATGGAGAGAAATACAACGAAATTTGTAAGATTTAGCTGTTGCTTCAAAATAAGTTTCGGGGGCTGCTCTCGACCTTTAAAAAAGATGTTATTGGCAACAAAACTACTACAGGAGTGGACATCTAACGCAGCCTCATTTTTCTTTTATTTCCAACTATGTCCATGCTTCAGTTCCAGCATAGATACTGTCACGGTCAACAAACCAGTGAAAAACCAATCGTTTTCATAAAGAGTGGTTACGGTTTTCAGGTGAGGTTTTCCCACTCTCAGTTCCCTCAATTAAAGTCCCACATTTGTAATTATTTGTTTCAAAAAAGTTTCCATGGTCTATTTGAGTCATCTTCACAATATCTGCGTACCCAAGTATATTTCAAACTATTTATAAAAGTTTCTACGTGTACTTCCGTAAGTTCCCCTTTACTAACATCATTAAACAGGCAAACACGTTTCACCTTGTCAGGTTTGCCAGCCCAGACGAAATCAAAAATAAAGGCTCTGAAGCTCTTAAACAATTTTTTTATTGGGGATAGTGAGAAAAAGAAAGACTAATTGTGACAATGCAAACGTTTTTACAATAATGTTACGTCCAATTGGGGTGAGCTCACGAGAAGACCACAAGCGAAGACAATTTTTCAAACGAGATAACTTGGGCATAAAATCTAAACGGAAAACGGAAGACATCCCCTTGCATATTTAAACACTCAACATTCAATTTTTTCCCTACATTTATTTCTGTGACGAACGGAAGTAGGTCAAGGCTTAAAAAGAGGAAAAAATTGAGGACAGAGTAAAAAAATACGAAAAACTTCCTTAAAAATACATTTCAGTCAAAAATTCTAAATATTTTGCTATGGGATTTTAGCATATTTTTTAAACTTTATTTCTGATAGTTTTTGCAGGACCTCAACTTAACCAAGATGACGGAAATAACAAAATTGGTGCCAAACTGACAATCATAATTTTTAAAAATAGTATGAAAAATAATCATTTCAAATAATTTAAACATAGCTGCTCTAATCTGGCCATTTTTTGTTACACATAAATTGAAATTAGATTTTGGTAACAATTTTTTTTTCTCTTTGAGGCCTGGCAGGTGAGGTCTGGCGGAAGTAAAATGAACGCCAATAAGATAGTTATGTCAATTTACAGTAAAATGAAAAAGAAATAATCATTAAAAATACATTTTTATCAAAAGTACTAAATATTTTGATATGATATTAAAGCATATTTTTTAAAACTTTATTTTTGATAGGTTTTGCCTAATCTTAACCAAGATGGCGGAAATAACAAAATGGCCGCCAAAATTAAAATCACAATTCATAAAAAATAATATGAAAAATAATCATTAAAAATAGTTTCAAACATAGTTGTTCTTAAAATCTGGCTATATTTTATTAACATATAAATTGAAATTATATTTTGGTAACATTTTTTAACATTAACAGATTTCGGTCAACCAAGATGGCGGAAAAGTAAGATGACCGCAGATGCGATAATCATATCAATTCACATAAAAAAACAAAAAAATAATCATAACAAATATATTTCAATCAAAACTTCTACATATTTTGATATGAGATTATAGCATAGTTTTTTAAAAAAAATATTTCTTATGTTTTTTTGCAGGACCATAACGTAATCAGGATGGTGGAAATAACAAAATATCCGCCAATGCTAAAAATAAGAATAAATTACAAAAATCATGTTCATAATGCTTTGAAAAATGAATTTGTCACAGATGCTTTGCATATCTGGCCAAAATTGATGCCAAGAAGTAAACATGTGAATTTCAGAACATTTTAGTTGGTTGCACAAAATGTGACAATAATATGTAAAATTATCCATAATTTATATATTTTTTGGTTAAAACATTTAATTAGAAACTTAATATCCAAAATATATTATCCGGGTATTTCCTTCCTGATCCAGGTCAAGCAAGATACCGGAAAAAGCAAAATGGCCACCTATGTTGAAATTACAATGTAATGTAGTGCGGTAAGAAGGGAAATAATTCTTAAAAATACGCAGGTCACAGTTCTTCTTTATAAAGTGACAATTTATTATGCCAAGTGATATTGTCTTAAGTTTTATAATATTTTGATTGGAATTTAGGGAAACCAAAATGGTAGGCATAGCAAAATGGCTGCCTGAAACATAAGTCCAATAAGAATGAATATGAAAAATAGATTTAACTCATTTGAACCTAACATATGTCCATATTCTAAACAAAATTATTAAAAAGTATTTTGTAGACATGTTTTTCTTTTACAGGTCAACCAAGATGGCAAGTAAAAGCATGATGTTTCCTCATTTACACTTCGTAATATTTTGTTAAAATGATTATAATGATGATAATATTCATAAAAAATATAATGAAGATAGATGCTCCTAAATTCCAATATATGCTATCTGCTTTTATGGCAAATTAACTTTGTTAAAAACTATGCTAAAGCCTCATATCAAAATATTTTGAATGATAATTTTTCGTATTATTTTCATAAATTACAATTGTTATCATGGCGGCCATTTTTTGATTTCCGACATCTTGGTTAGACTGAGGCCCAGCAAAGACTATCAAAATATAATCTCATATAAAAATATTAAGTAGTTTGGACTGAAATGTAGTTTTCAATGATTTTTTGTATTTTATTGTAAACTGACATAATTTTCGCATTGACGGCCATTTTACTTTTCCGCCATCTTGGTTGACTTCAAAAAGAAAAATTGTTATCGAAGTATAACTTTAACTGATATTACGTAAAATATGGCCAGATTTTAAGGACAGCTAAGTTCAAAATATTTGAAATGATTACTTTTCATGTTATTTTTATAAATAATTGATTGTCATTCTGGCAGCCTTTTTGTGATATCCGCCGCCTTGGTTAGGTCGAGGTCCTGCAAAAACTATCAGAAATAAAAGTTTAAAAATATGCTATAATCTCATGGGAGTATGTAAAGTATGCTATCCATTAGACCACTTTTAAATAAAGTAAATTGAAAGCAAAAGAAATAAAGAAAAAGGAGCTTTTACATGAAATTGCTCGTCTTGAACTAAGATGATACTTTTCGAATTCAGAAAATAACATTTATCTTTTGATGCAAGCTCAAAACAATTTACAACATATTTATGATCACAAATTGAAAGGAATAATAATTCGTTCTAGAGCTCGCTGGGTTGAAGAAGGGGAAAGAGCTACAAAATACTTTTTAAATCTGGAAAACCGACATAGTAGTTTTAACGTAATCAGGAAATTAAAATCCAAAGGTAGTATTGATGTGTATAAAAATTCTGACATTATAAATGCTTTGTCGGATATTAATCATTCATTATATACGGTACGCGTAAATATTGTAATCCGAATTTAAAGGAAAAGAGCAGTACCCCAAACTTATTTTGAAGAAGAAGCTAAATAACACAATATTCATATTATTTCTCTTCAAAGTATCTTTCATTACATTTTATGACTTTACTATTGGATATTCAAGGTAAACCAAGCAGTCATTTCTTGTAAATTTTACATTTTGAGAGAAAAAAACATTGTCACATGACTTCCAACAGCCAATCATGAAACTGGACAGTGTACTACACTACTTCAGTTTGGGATGACTGCTCTTGCCCTTTAATCCTAGGCGACATTCGATGCAATAATTCTCTTACATTAGAGCAAGCTGACAGTTGTGATGGGAAACGTAACCCTTTACCGTTGTGCTCCAATCGGGCATATTTTCGGGCCTCGGGAGTGGGCGGAAAAGCGGACGTAGCACGCCTCGCATCAGCTTCCGTAGGCTATTGACCCCGTGACCTTAAACTATTGTCTCTCTCTTTGTTGTGGCCGAATTTTCGGGTAGCTACTCGCAGTTTTGAGCTCCGCGTGAAACAGTAAAGATGGGTGACAGCCGTGCTCTCCGTATGGGTCCAAAAGGACCCAAACAACGGTAAAGGGTTAATTTAAAGCAGTGTTGGGATGTCTTGAATTCTTTTGGTAAAGGAAAGAGTCCGGGTAGTGACGTGCGCTCTCTGCAGTGGCGTAGCCAGGATGGGATTTTTTGGGGGGGGGGGGCTAGGTAACAAGTGGAGGGGCCTGGTACCTCCGAAGGTCAGGCACGGCAAGACTATCTAAGCGGAGCGCCACCATTGGTTGGCGCGGAGCGTACAAGAAAAATATGGGCTTTAAAACCCCTTCAGATGGCCGGCAATGGCACTTACCATGTGTTTTAAGCTGGATGTACCCAGCCTTGAAATGCGAATCTCATGTCTGCGACTTCTCAAATAACGAAAATAAAAAATCAATCTATGAAAAATGGTAATACATACACTTTTAGGGACCCCAAAACTGGGCAGATCTGATCTGTGGCCTGGGGGATGAGACTAAGGGGAACCGATATCTCCCTTTTCCTTGGGAAAATTGTAAACTTCAGAAGGACGTAGATCGCAAATGCGGCAATATTTGAATCTAAGCGCAGGGCCACCATCAGTTGGCGCGGAGCGTACAAGAAAATTTTGGGCTTTAAAACCCCTCCAGATGGCCGCAAATGGCACTTCTCACGTGTTTTAACCTGGATGTACCCAGCCGCAAATGCGACAATATTTAAATGGATTTCCCCTTACGTAAGGCAGTACCTTACCCTTTAACAGGAAAACCAAAAGTAGTTGTGTCCCCCTTGGAGAAAAATGGTGCTATGTTTGGCAAAACTTTAAACTGATTACAGGCCTAAGTTTTAGGATTTTCCCTTTTTGGGAAGCATGAAAAATATCAAAATATTTTTAGTTTTTGTAGAGATTTTACAAGAGACATACATACTATCAAAGGAACAATGTGCAAAATGGTGCAGTATTTGTCCATCGGTACATTACGTAGTCAAAATTAAAATACTATACCAATAAATCTCTCAAAATAATTGAACCGCAAAGCAGAAGTATGGATCATGTGGGAAACACATGAAATCGGGACCTTGTGGACATTCTACAAATCCCTCGGACGCCAGTGCCAACTAGTAAAAAGAGGACTTGTCGAAAAAAATTGTCCTACAGTGGCATTTCGCATGGGCAGGAGTGAGGCACGACATAGGCCTAGGCCTACTTGTTAAGGATGGAAGGAAACAACTATCCGAAGGCAGTACCTTATCCTTAGCTGCTTACGGCATATTTTGTGTATGATAAAGTATAGGAATGGTCGTAAAAGAGTGGTCTCCAGTGTACGATTGCCTTATTTTCAGTAAATCAATCAGCCATCCGAAAGGCAGAAGGGGTCTTAACCTAACAAAGTCACATATTAAAGGTTGTTGTCGAGACTTCCGTTTCATCTTCGAAGTGAAATGCAATAAACGACAGTGCAGATCACAAACGGTATCTAATTTAGTGAAAGAAGGCATTTTATTTGATTTCATACGTGCGCGCAAAATGTGTTTTACACACATTCATCCATGTTTTTTTTTTTTTTAATTTTTACACATTTTATTTATATACTGTTTTGAAGGAAATACTTCAAAGTTTATTTCCGTTCAAGAATTTTATTTTTTTCCATTACTTTATCAGGACGAAAAAAATCTGGGGGGCATGAAGAAAATCTGGGGACCTAGGCCCCCAGCCCCCCCCCCCCCTCGTGGCTACGCCACTGGCTCTCTGCCGAATTTTACAAAGCTTTCTGGCCTAGTATCGGAAATCTGATGTGCAACTCATTAAATTATGCATTACGCTACTGATTACTGTAAAGACCCTGAAATACCTGGATTTCTCCTCCTGGTGGATTTCGAGAAAGCGTTTGACGGCCTAGATTGGGATTTTATAATTAATTGTCTGACTTTCTTTAATTTTAATGACGCCTTCATGAGATGGATATGTACCCTGTATTCAAATGCTTCTGCATGTGTTAACAATGCATTTCCCTTAGCTTTTTTTCCAGATTTCTAGAGGGATTAGAGAGGGCTGCCCTTTAAGTTTTTATTGTTTTTATTATTTGCACTGAAATTCTAGCTTTTCGCATTAATAGTTCTCCAATTACTACGGGGCTTAATATTTTAGACCAGGAAATTAAAATTCAGCAGTATGCAAATGACACCACTACTTTTGTTGACGGTACTAGTCAAAGTTTAAGGGGGTTGTTAATGTTTTCCATTCACTTGAAGTATCTTCTGGTTTAAAAGTAAACTACGAAAAGACAAACATATTTCCACTTGGACCGCTAACTGGAAGAAAACCTCACTTTGTCGCCGACTTTGATTTTAATTGGTCACAGGGACCATGTTGGGCATCACTTTTAATTATCAAAGAGATAACCATTTTCATGTGAATTACTCCCCTAAATTGTCTCGTCTCAAAGACCTATTACATTTATGGTCTTCGAGAGACTTAACTATTATAGGACGTATAACAATTGTTAAAACTTTGGGGCTCTCACAACTGGTTTTTCTCTTCCAAGTTTTACCTGACCCACCAGAAGCTTTCTAAAAAAATGGAGTCCATTATTTACCAATTTATTTGGGCAGGCAAGCCAGATAAGATTAAGCGTAAGACTCTAGTTGGAATTATTGATCAGGGAGGATTAAAGGCGCCGGACATTAAGTGCTTTATTTAAAGTCTTAAATGTACGTGGGATAAAAGATACACTGAAGGTACTCCAGCTAACTGGAAGTTATTCTTTGACTTTTATCTTCAACAATATGGAAAGGTTTTACTGTTTTCATGTAGTTTTCAAGCTAGAGATATTTCTGTGGGTAATCCCTTTTTGGATGATATATGTAGAGCGTGGTCTAGTTACTCTTACCTGAAACTTCCTAATGACTTCAAGCATCAGATTATTTGGAATAATTCTTTGATTAAAGTTAATGGAAAGTTGTTTTTAATTATTTCATGTATGAAAAGGTTGTCTTAGAGATTGTCGATGTACTTAATGAAAACCAAAATCCGTTATCTGTTTAAGATTTTAAGCAAAAGTTTTCAATCGGAGACTTTCCGTTCACGTTATACTATGGCATTATCTCAGCTATACCCACGGCTTGGATAAATCATTTTTCAGAGAAAAGCAGTGATCGACTAGATAATATTTATGTGAATCATATTGCTCTAGAGCAAATCGTGTCACGTCACGTTTACATGTCACTTATAAAAAAATTAGTGAACCTCCAACTTCTATTTAAAATGGAATGCTTCTATGGAGCTCGATGATTCTCAATGGCAGACGGTGTTTGCCTCATGTTCTGAGAGCAAAATCCTTTTCTTTTAATTTCGATTCCTCCATCGAATACTGGGAACAAACCATTAACTCCCTCGCATGAATATTATTGAAAATTCCAGGTGTACTTTCTGAGGGTCCCAAGATGAAACTTTGGAGCATTTATTTTGGGAATGTCGTATAACTTCTTCCTTTATCTTAGACGTTGAACAATGAATGTATGGTAGACAATTTATGTTAACTAAAAAGGATGTACTTTTTGGGTACGAACTCCTTGTACGTCATCCCTATAACTCTTTTATTTTGCATTTGACTATATATTCAACTCGAAATTAAATCAAGTTACACCTCATTTATGTATTTCATTCCGCAATTGCTTTCAATTATTTCAATAATGCTATTTTTTGACACAGTTAATTTCTGTGTATACAATGCTTGATGAGTGTGAACTTGAAATTGAGTAAAAGAGATGGAGCTAAAAAAAGTTTTGATTAAAATGTTTTTTTAATAATTATTTTTGTATTTATTGTAAATTAACGTACTTATCACATTAGCGGCCATTTTACTTTTCCGCCATCTTGGTTGACCTCAAAAAGGAGAAAATGTTATCAAAATATATTTTCAATGTATTTGTTGTAAAATATGACCAGATTTAAGGGCAGCTTTGTTTATTATTATTTGTAATGATTATTTTCATATTATTTTTCATAAATTATGACTGTTTTTTTGGCGGACATTTTGTGATTCGCGCTTTCTTGGTTAAGTTGAGGTCCTGCAAAAACTATCAAAAATAAAGTTAAAAAAATATGTCATAATCCCATAGAAAAATATTTAGAATTTTTGATTGAAATGTATTTTGTTGTTTTTCAACTTTGATTCTCAATTTTTTCTACTTTTTGACACTTGACCTACCTCCGTTGGGTTCGAACCTGCCGCTATGGTCTGTTAGCATCTCTGTCTTGGCCTAAGGCCACATGTTCCCAATTTTTGAGAAACCAGTAACTAATATCGCCAAAATTTACTTTGAATTTTGTCCCTTGTGCTGCTGGTTCTAGTATCATGGCCACCAAAAGGAGAGGACGTCTTCCTCTGTCACAAAATGCGTCTGGAAATACTTCTCGACGTCGGGCGACGCCTACTTCACCTTTTCTTCACCTAGGGGATGAGTTAAGCGAAATTGATGAACCTACTACTGACTGGTGTGATTCAACAGACTCTTTCGAGGCTACGATGAACAAGGCTCTTAAAGAGGTAAAAAATTGTGGAAATTGTGGAAAAAAATAGTGGAAATTGGGGAAGGATCTAGGGAAGGCTATCGAGTTCCAAAGTCGTAGAATAGACGAACTAGAACAAGCTTTACAGGTGCACGAAAGTGAATGTGCTGACTTAAAGCATAAAGTAAAAGCCTTGGGAACGGCCCTATCCTCAAAGGTTTCAGATACAAATAAATTAGAGCGTATGTCGAGGCAAAACAACTTCAGAATAGTTCGCATCCAAGATTCACCAGATGAAAATTGTGAGGAAATTTTTAAAACACAAATTTTAACTTAATTTGAGAATGCACCTGATATTATCGTGGAACGCTCTCTGGATCTGCAGATAGGCCCTCGCATATATTTATTGGTTCGCTGTCTCTCATATAAAGATAAAATTTTTATAATGAAGAAACGGAGAGCAGAGTTGGCGAACGGACATTTTTTCATAGTAGATGATCTAACCTACCCCGATCTTGTAGAGAAAAAGAAATTTGCAAAAGAGGTCCACTGATTATACTAGCGTGGTACAAAACTTCGGTTCTCTGGAGGGAAATGGCGGGATAGCGGCGGTAAAGATTATCAGTTTACATGAACGACTTTTTGAATAACCACACTCATATGTTTTTGTACAGGAAATATAATACCTTTTTTGAAGTTACGGATCATTTTTTGTCATCAACTTTTGACAATTTTTATTTTTCCGGGAAATGCATCTTATGGCAGGCTCCAGCAATGGTCAATTGGTCATGCATCTTCATGTTCTTTTGTCCATTGAAGGGACATTGGATAAAAGTGGAGTTCTCGGCCACCCGTTGTCTTGAACCTTTTTCTTTTTTCACCTTTTTTGTCTTTTGCATCTTCTATCCTTTGCACTACAAATGTCAGCGCTTTAAAGTTCTCCAGTATGTTTACAGCACGGACTTAAAAACATGGACACAGCATGTAACGTATACTTCCTATCCGTAGATTGTCGCCCCCGCTTGGACAAAAAAGGCGCACCAAGATGGCTGACGTGAAGGTATAAATCGTCTGATTTGACGACGATTTTGTAATATTTTAAATAAAAGATAAATTCAAATGGGAAAAAATATCATATTCCTGCAATACGTGAAGTGATTTTGACCTTACGCTGCCATATTTCAAAAGTATTTCAACTTTCTTGAAAAACATGGGGACATACTTGAGCAAGTCCAAACTTTCACACAAACCATGCAGACAGCCATCTTGGTGCGCTTTTTCTCAAACGTACGGTAGCGACAACATACCGTACAGTATGCTCAGTCCACGTATAGAAAGTCCGTGGCTTACAAGTATGTTTCTCTTTGTGGAATGTCTTCCTTGTAATGAAGGGCGCTATACAGTGAAGTGTGCAAAGATATTTTTAACATAGATACCAAACTTAAAATGGCGCGGTGACTCCTCACGGAGGCCGAATCGGAGGGGCGGAAGTGCTGATCACTGATCAGTCGTTTTGAAAGCTAACAGTTAATTGATATCTTCCGGTAGTGTATATACGTGTGATTTTAAAACGTTGCAACTCCTGCAAACACAGTTTTTCAATAAATCACACTTTCATGAAACGGTTTTAGGATTCTACGCCGGCTTTCTACTCAAGGACATTTAAACATTAACGCACACCTACTGGTTTGCATCATTGACTTACTGATTGGTCAGTTGCCATGGTATCTTTACAAGCGCACATCTATACACGCGTTTACATTCTTACGCGCTTACAACGAAAAACCAACCACTGCGTTCATTTTCCCAGCAGAAGTGCGCGTCTCTTTTACTCCGACGTATACACAGACTGACAGAGAAAAGTAGTTTGAACGTATATAACTCGTTTTGAAAATGCACGCATGCTGACATCTCGTCACAATGGAATTTTCTGTCATGTATCCATGGTTATATACCCAGATCACCCAACAGAACTGTGCGCATGTCAAATGAACACTTCCGCCCCTCCGATTGAGCCTCTGTGAGTAGTCAGCGCGTCTTACAGTGTAGTGATAGGAGTTTGGTATCAGTGGCGTAGCCACGGGGGGCCTGGGGGGCCTAGGCCCCCCAGAAATGTCATAGCCCCCCACCCCCCCCCCCCCAAATTCATGAAGTTTAAATGTAATTATTTCAAAATTTACATTGTATTTTTCAATGTATTGTAACTTCTTGCTTCCGTAGGAGTAACGAATTCCCTTTTTCGTTCGGTTAACACACCGAAAAGTTTTGCAAAACTGACAATACCCGTCCCAATTTCTCTCGATATTTGATGAAATTCACAAACACAACACCCGACCGTATGAAATACCGTTTTAACATTTATTCAGGAATTTCACATATCTCTAATTAATTTCAGATATCTAAAATTATGCACTATTTTAGATATCTAAAATTGAATTAGAGATATCTGAAATTGAATTAGAGATATCTGAAATTGAATAAGAGATATCTGAAATAGAATTAGAGATATCTGAAATAGAATTAGAGATATCTGAAATAGAATTAGAGATATCTGAAACAGAATTAGAGATATCTGAAATTGAATAAGAGATATGTGTAATTCGAATTTTAGATATCTAAAATTCTTATGCATTACCTAATGAATACGATTTTTAGATATCTGAAAATCATATTCATGAGCTCATTACGCATGTGTATATCCAACACCATAGCATACAGGCCACGCCTACGATTACTCGACCAGGGCGGATATAGCCTACATGGTTGCAAGTTGGCCTATGCTTATGTAGCCCTTGAACAGGGCTACAGTCAAGCCTCGCTGTAAGCGTTAATGAGGCTTGTGACGTCATCCTCTAAAATGGAAACTCCGCCCACAAGAGAAAATCATGAGTTTCGCAGAATAGGTACCTAACATGCTGGGGGAACTTCAAGCTTCTGAATAATGCATAAAAAGGCGTTCCTTGTTGCTGTATCCTTGGTCATTTGAAATCTTAAAGTCTTTTCTTTACTAAAAATATCGTGAGGTATTGTTTCTTTCGCAATTTCACAGAGAAATTTTCCATCAAAAACAGGTCAACTTTTGGTGGGGTTTTTTGATTGGCCTCAAATTTTGCGAATACCTGACCGTATTCAGGATCATTGGGGTGTAAAACTTCCAAAACCGAGTGTTTGAGACATAAAGCTAACTACTGATACCTATTACACTACGAGCAAAACAACAAAATAGTCGCAATGAACGTTTTTGCAAGTTGGAATTTTGCACTTTTTGGCCACGTAGAGCATCGCACAAGGCGGTAACGTTATGGTTAACATATGGTAACATATGGTAAGCTATTGTCATTGTCTTTTGATTCTAGGCTGCTAACTAGGATACTATTTTAGTCATTATGTCAAGTAATAAAGTGAATTTTAATACGACTGACAGACCCTTTTAATCTTTTAAACCACTAACAAATAACATTAAAATTTTACAGACAGGCCTAGTCTATACTAGGCCTTGGCCTATGCTAAAACTGCACACTGTGGTACATAGTGAATGTATGAATGTGGTACTGATGATCTGTGATCATCATACAGATACTACTTTACTAGTCCTTGCTTGCTGTATGAGTGAGTTTTCATTTTAGAAAAAAGCTTGTAAAAAAATTTAAGAGGCCTGTAGCACAAAATTATTGTGTCATATGCACCTTGTGAGTTGAATCGGGAGCAATGTACAGTACCAACGATGAAGATGAAGAACCAAAATAAGCAAATTAGTGTTGCACTTACAGGTATTGCAGGCTACATCATGAAACAATTGATATAGGCCCTATAGCCATTTATTTACACATACACTTTACCAGCCTGTCGGTTCTTTCATATGGTTTTACCAGACAAAGTCAAGAATTTTCAAAAGGGAAATGACTTGAGGAATATACTTTAGAGTATATGGAATGCGCACCTATAACAGCTCCATCAGTTTCAGGATTTTTTTGTTTATTATTTTGCCTGGGCCATTGTTCTCAGTTTTCTTACTTACCGTATTTTTGTACTGTTGTGCTGAATCATATTTCTACACAAATGAATTAATTGTGCCTTAGTTCTCAGCCTGTTCCTGTTGAAATGTAATTGCTAGTTATAGCCTACACCTACTAGTGCTCTAGGCCCATTTGGGGGTTAAGGTCAAGATTAGAGCTTGCATTGCTATATACCCTTTTCTTGTATAATGGCACAAATGGGATTCTGAGTCAGTGTATCCTAGAGGACAATTTTTCTCTACACAAGCAAAATGCCAATTTACTGACTTAAGAATTTTGGTTGTGCACTTGTGTCCTGTATCATCAGCTGTTAATTCTGATGGATGAAATCTCATATGTTCCTCTGAGACTGCCTTCTCATTTGAAGTATAAACTGTTGTCATTTTACACCACTAACTGAGCAGAGGAGAGATGAATAATGTAGCAATTGCCCCATCATATAGTAATGGCATATTACAGTCAAAGTTTTCGTCACTAACTTGAATTAACTTGATGGCCTGTTGTTACCTTGGACTCTCAGTTGATATGTCTCCAGTTGTGCATGGGGGTGGGGGTTGTGTACTGAGTACCCAGTTCCCTAAAAAAACTTAAGACCCACCCAGTTCCACATGCTGTTCACAACTTATATTACTAAACAAAGTGTTTCTGATCCGAGGCTTCATTTCTTTTACCTCACCACCTAAGGATAAGGACTGACTGTATAGCGTTAATTACCCCAGAGTTCACTAACAAGCCTTACAAGAGAACTATACATTCCAATATCCCTCCATTTTACCTCTTTATTGTCTAGTTTAATGCCACAATTTTTCTGTCATGTTATTGTTTGCAATAATTTATGAGTCTAGTACAATAACTGTGATTTACTGATTGTATAATGTGGTAACGTGCAAAGTGTATGCCATGTATGTCAAAAGGTTACCATGAGTCAGTCAATTAATAGGTGTTGTACATCGTGACGCACGTTGTATGGGAGCATATCCCCATTACAAGGTGTATTAATGCGTCCATTTGTTCGCCCTCAGATAGAGTCCCTAAAAGGAGCACTTTTTTGATATGTTATGGAATGAGCTGGGGTTTTCTGTAATTTTTTTTGGAAAGTATATTAAATGAAGTACCATTTGTGAAAAAATTGGCTCAATTAAAGCAATTTTGTGGAAATTATGGGCCTTAGAAGCTGGCGGAGGCATACCGAGATTTTAGTGAAAAACAAGGCTCGGAAAAGGTGGTTTGAACTTTGAGGTGAAATAGCAAAAAATCTTCACGGTCATGATATGGTAAATTGAAAGTGCCATGAATGGCCAACTTGTCAGCTTTCATATGAGGGGTAGCTTGACCCTGGCGAAAACTTCGACAAGCTTTTAGGGGCCCGTTTACTTTTTGGATTTAGTGTATAAGTCAATGGGGAAATTAATGGGGATATGCTCCCTTAAGGGAGAAAACTGAAAATTTTCAAATCAGTTTGAAATTGACCAAACTTGACTTATTGTACTTCATAGGCTACGTATAAACCAATTATGGGCAGACGACCCACAATTTCGTGCCTGAGCGATTTTTGGGGCCAAAATTAGTATTTTTGTGAGAAAACGTTAAAAATTCCACAAAACGGACTAAATTTAGGCCCTTAAAGACACAATACTTTACTCTTTTGCAGATATGGTGAACCCTTTTGATGAAAGTAGTACCAGGATGTTGTATAAAGGCTACCATACAGCTTTATGAAGTAGTCCCGGCCAATTGTACATGGTATAGACATACACCAGTGCTGTTGTTGTGGTACTGAAGCATCATGCAGTTCTGCGAGATTACCACATTACTTTGATGTGTGAATGTTTGTTGAGCCCCGCATTTTGGTGAGTACATGTGCAGTGTAAATACAGGTTAAGACACATAATTAGACTAAATACTTGATTGTCAGTGCTCAGGTTTACTCTCCTTGCCAAAGTTTCACATGGCCAGCCTATGCACTGGTCTTAGGCCTATGTGTTGCTACAATACAAATGTCTGTAATACACTGGTAGCCTAAAAGTGCAACTCCTGAGGTAATTACGACAATGGCAGACAGAGATTGGGTCCAATGGTCTGAGAAAATTAGGAAGAAGCTAGAAAAACGAAGTAAGAGGGAACACGGATGCATAATATGGAAAGGTGCATTCACATCCAGCAGTGCAAATGCTCCAAAATATGGTGTCATTCGAACGAACCTTCCACTGGCAACAAAACGAAAGGCCATTAGAGTGCATATTTTGGCATACGTTATTGCAGACATTTTAGACAGGAAGGCTTCACTTCAACACAAACATAAGGACATATCCCATTTGTGCCACAACAGTCTATGCCTTGATGCAGCTCACCTATCTGAAGAGCCGCGGGGAATAAACAATTGTCGGCGGACATGCAAAGTTTATGGAGCCTGTGTCGGGCATGTAGATTATCCCAGTTGCATACTAGGCCTACCCCGTGGAACCTGATAACGCCTGGGAGTATACTTTTCGAGGTTGGTATGTGAGTTAAATTGCACACTTGAATGTTTAACACCAATAGTTGGGATCCAGGGTGGGTTGTCTGGAATAGTTGTGGTCATTACAAATTAGCTGATCTTTCTTGTATTCACTATTAGTATTATTATTTTTAGTCCTTTCATGCAACATGTATTTTCGAAACCTCAGCTTTGCTTTCCTCCTTCTGTACAACTGACACCTTCTACGTAATTTATCATACTCCCTTTTTTGTTGCATTTGCCATAGGGTTTTTACACATGGGCTGTCTGAAGTCAGCTGCATCCCCATGGCATTCATTTTTTGTAGGATTGACTCTCCTGGCCCATTATTTATTAAATGAATCGCACTCTGGTCTCTAAACTGAGCATTCCTGGCAAATGTAGTACTTTGTTTTGGGTTTGTTACTTTGAAGGCATTGTTTACTGACTCTGCCTTCTGGGTTGATGTTTGAAAGCGAGTAGACCATAGTCTGAGTCTGCACACGCGTGCCTCCAATATTTTCCGTATCTTATTACTGTCAGCATCTGATATCGACAGACAACCTTTTGCCACGTGTGGCATGTATGGAAACTTGTACCGCTTGTGCCTCCTACATACAAATGAAAATTTGTTACAACCAGTGTGTTCTCCACCATAACACTTGGTCAAGCAATCCAGCCACTGTGGTGTGCATTTATTAATTTTCTCCAAGTCATTTCTAAGGTGATTTCTGGAAGCCGTCACTTCAGCTTGTACACGGTAAGTCAAGTCCTCGGCAAAACGTTTTGCCATTACCAGCTTTTGAGCTTGATTCTTTGCAGGAAACATAGCACTGGAAAATTTGATCTTTGTAAGGGCTTTGCGAAGTGACCGGTTTAAATGAACTTCGTCTAGTAGGTTGTCTGTTGATATTTCAGATGCTGCAGTCGTATAAACACTGTTAAATCCTTTACAAGCCTTCCCATCAGCATCTGTTGTCAAGTATCTAACCTTTACTGGGTTTTTACTCTTTAACAGATGTGAGGCACACATTTTTCCGCCACGTTCTTCATCTCCAATGTTGTCTGTCTCTTTCAAGTTAGCTGTGCAGCCAGGATGCCCAGGACACTCAACTTTTTCACCCTTGTTCCTTTTAAGTCTGCCTATCATGCACAGTTTATTGCTGTGGTGGTACCCAATCACAAATTTGTCTGTTGTCACATTCTCTACAACCACATCTCTACTCTGAGTTGCTGGAGCAAAGGGTGTTTTACCTCTGGCATTTCTGAGAGGGTTGTTGTATTGGCGATCATATTCAGCAGAAATAGGAGATTCATTTGGAAAGCCACGCAATGAAAGAGTATTTTTAATGATAGCCCTTTTTTCTGCCATATCACTTTCATTTATTTTTTTCATTTCAAGACCAATCTTATTTGCTGACCGCTGCAGTGAACTCACAGAAGGACATGGCAAAGAGAGACAGCTAAGTAATTTACGTGCTCCACTAGTACTTATGGAAGTCTGATGTAAGCCTAACTGAAGGCCAACATTTAACTCACATGGATCCTTTCCAGGTAAGTTCCCCCTCTTTTTATTTCCCTGTAAAGTTTCAAAGGCTTACTTTGGAAACTGCAGAGAGGACAACTAAGCACCACTTGGGTGCCTAGCCCAACCTGAACCTCCTGTGATGCCAGGGATACAAGAATGCCACCACACTTTTTGTTTGCCTCACGGTGAGCTAGTGCTGCTTCTTGTATGAGAGTCAGAGAGGTTCCCAAATGGACTATTCTGTTGCCCTCTGACTCAGCATTTTCGTGGTGGTCTGCATTCACTAGCCTATCAAGTTTGCTAGTGCAGCTCTCCTTTGGCCTAAGCAACATTGAAGGTGGTACTACATGTTCAAATTTTTTGGGTGACTCCATAACCCTCTCATGCAATTCTTTGGTAAGCCTTTTGTAACCAGCTTTGTGACTCTCAGGCTTTTGCTCTTCACCACTGGAAGGTTTAGGTATGTGGTTAGGACAAACAACATCTACTTCACAGGCACCAAAACCAAACGTGTTGCCTTTTGTGAAGGTTGTTGCTTTCCTTCCAAGCATTCCTTTCCTCCTACCCATATTATTTTAGACTCTGAAATAACCTGTCTAAAAAGTCTGACTCAAATAACAAATATCCACTGAAAGAGTGATTTAAATTTCAAATTAATTGTAGCAGTATGTCAAAACACTTGTGTGAACACATGTGAAGTGATTGAATGCAATGAATACACTGTGATCATGGTCAAAGCTCAGATTCCTGTTAACTGTGAACAGCGCCCTCACTCTGACTGACCAATTTGCTCTGGCCTCTGACCTTCGTTTTTTGCCTTTTTATCCATTATTAATGTTGCAAATGTATTGTTTGAAGCAAAATGTAACTGAGAACTGCTGTTTCTTCTTGTTACAGGAGAATTGACCCAGTAAATAGACAGTTTGGAGCCAAATTGGACCATTATGGATTGGTTTGAGGTCTGGTTGGATCCATTTTAAATTGGAGTGTGCTTTAAAATGGACAGGACCATTTCTCCCATTTAGAATAGACACAACCAGTGTATAGTACACAGGGCATAATGGGAGTCCTTCCTTCAGGTCAAAACAGGCACCAAAGGAGCCTCCTGCAATTGGATATACCCTGCAGAGTGTTATGGGTCAAACTTGGACTTAGCACTATTTCAGTGTGGATAGTATATGCTAATACCTAAAATTGGGTTCAGGGTGAAAGTCCATGGACTGGCATTGAATCAGGTCAAAAATGTTTCAAAATGTGAGTAGACTCCTAGTTTGAGTTGCACAAGTCATCTATTGCCTTTAAATTACACTTTTGGAAAAATGTAAAAATTCACCTCTCACTTAAGGGAGCATATCCCCATTACAAGGTGTATTAATGCGTCCATTTGTTCGCCCTCAGATAGAGTCCCTAAAAGGAGCACTTTTTGATATGTTATGGAATGAGCTGGGGTTTTCTGTAATTTTTTTTGGAAAGTATATTAAATGAAGTACCATTTGTGAAAAAATTGGCTCAATTAAAGCAATTTTGTGGAAATTATGGGCCTTAGAAGCTGGCGGAGGCATACCGAGATTTTAGTGAAAAACAAGGCTCGGAAAAGGTGGTTTGAACTTTGAGGTGAAATAGCAAAAATCTTCACGGTCATGATATGGTAAATTGAAAGTGCCATGAATGGCCAACTTGTCAGCTTTCATATGAGGGGTAGCTTGACCCTGGCGAAAACTTCGACAAGCTTTTAGGGGCCCGTTTACTTTTTGGATTTAGTGTATAAGTCAATGGGGAAATTAATGGGGATATGCTCCCTTAAGGGAGAAAACTGAAAATTTTCAAATCAGTTTGAAATTGACCAAACTTGACTTATTGTACTTCATAGGCTACGTATAAACCAATTATGGGCAGACGACCCACAATTTCGTGCCTGAGCGATTTTTGGGGCCAAAATTAGTATTTTTGTGAGAAAACGTTAAAAATTCCACAAAACGGACTAAATTTAGGCCCTTAAAGACACAATACTTTACTCTTTTGCAGATATGGTGAACCCTTTTGATGAAAGTAGTACCAGGATGTTGTATAAAGGCTACCATACAGCTTTATGAAGTAGTCCCGGCCAATTGTACATGGTATAGACATACACCAGTGCTGTTGTTGTGGTACTGAAGCATCATGCAGTTCTGCGAGATTACCACATTACTTTGATGTGTGAATGTTTGTTGAGCCCCGCATTTTGGTGAGTACATGTGCAGTGTAAATACAGGTTAAGACACATAATTAGACTAAATACTTGATTGTCAGTGCTCAGGTTTACTCTCCTTGCCAAAGTTTCACATGGCCAGCCTATGCACTGGTCTTAGGCCTATGTGTTGCTACAATACAAATGTCTGTAATACACTGGTAGCCTAAAAGTGCAACTCCTGAGGTAATTACGACAATGGCAGACAGAGATTGGGTCCAATGGTCTGAGAAAATTAGGAAGAAGCTAGAAAAACGAAGTAAGAGGGAACACGGATGCATAATATGGAAAGGTGCATTCACATCCAGCAGTGCAAATGCTCCAAAATATGGTGTCATTCGAACGAACCTTCCACTGGCAACAAAACGAAAGGCCATTAGAGTGCATATTTTGGCATACGTTATTGCAGACATTTTAGACAGGAAGGCTTCACTTCAACACAAACATAAGGACATATCCCATTTGTGCCACAACAGTCTATGCCTTGATGCAGCTCACCTATCTGAAGAGCCGCGGGGAATAAACAATTGTCGGCGGACATGCAAAGTTTATGGAGCCTGTGTCGGGCATGTAGATTATCCCAGTTGCATACTAGGCCTACCCCGTGGAACCTGATAACGCCTGGGAGTATACTTTTCGAGGTTGGTATGTGAGTTAAATTGCACACTTGAATGTTTAACACCAATAGTTGGGATCCAGGGTGGGTTGTCTGGAATAGTTGTGGTCATTACAAATTAGCTGATCTTTCTTGTATTCACTATTAGTATTATTATTTTTAGTCCTTTCATGCAACATGTATTTTCGAAACCTCAGCTTTGCTTTCCTCCTTCTGTACAACTGACACCTTCTACGTAATTTATCATACTCCCTTTTTTGTTGCATTTGCCATAGGGTTTTTACACATGGGCTGTCTGAAGTCAGCTGCATCCCCATGGCATTCATTTTTTGTAGGATTGACTCTCCTGGCCCATTATTTATTAAATGAATCGCACTCTGGTCTCTAAACTGAGCATTCCTGGCAAATGTAGTACTTTGTTTTGGGTTTGTTACTTTGAAGGCATTGTTTACTGACTCTGCCTTCTGGGTTGATGTTTGAAAGCGAGTAGACCATAGTCTGAGTCTGCACACGCGTGCCTCCAATATTTTCCGTATCTTATTACTGTCAGCATCTGATATCGACAGACAACCTTTTGCCACGTGTGGCATGTATGGAAACTTGTACCGCTTGTGCCTCCTACATACAAATGAAAATTTGTTACAACCAGTGTGTTCTCCACCATAACACTTGGTCAAGCAATCCAGCCACTGTGGTGTGCATTTATTAATTTTCTCCAAGTCATTTCTAAGGTGATTTCTGGAAGCCGTCACTTCAGCTTGTACACGGTAAGTCAAGTCCTCGGCAAAACGTTTTGCCATTACCAGCTTTTGAGCTTGATTCTTTGCAGGAAACATAGCACTGGAAAATTTGATCTTTGTAAGGGCTTTGCGAAGTGACCGGTTTAAATGAACTTCGTCTAGTAGGTTGTCTGTTGATATTTCAGATGCTGCAGTCGTATAAACACTGTTAAATCCTTTACAAGCCTTCCCATCAGCATCTGTTGTCAAGTATCTAACCTTTACTGGGTTTTTACTCTTTAACAGATGTGAGGCACACATTTTTCCGCCACGTTCTTCATCTCCAATGTTGTCTGTCTCTTTCAAGTTAGCTGTGCAGCCAGGATGCCCAGGACACTCAACTTTTTCACCCTTGTTCCTTTTAAGTCTGCCTATCATGCACAGTTTATTGCTGTGGTGGTACCCAATCACAAATTTGTCTGTTGTCACATTCTCTACAACCACATCTCTACTCTGAGTTGCTGGAGCAAAGGGTGTTTTACCTCTGGCATTTCTGAGAGGGTTGTTGTATTGGCGATCATATTCAGCAGAAATAGGAGATTCATTTGGAAAGCCACGCAATGAAAGAGTATTTTTAATGATAGCCCTTTTTTCTGCCATATCACTTTCATTTATTTTTTTCATTTCAAGACCAATCTTATTTGCTGACCGCTGCAGTGAACTCACAGAAGGACATGGCAAAGAGAGACAGCTAAGTAATTTACGTGCTCCACTAGTACTTATGGAAGTCTGATGTAAGCCTAACTGAAGGCCAACATTTAACTCACATGGATCCTTTCCAGGTAAGTTCCCCCTCTTTTTATTTCCCTGTAAAGTTTCAAAGGCTTACTTTGGAAACTGCAGAGAGGACAACTAAGCACCACTTGGGTGCCTAGCCCAACCTGAACCTCCTGTGATGCCAGGGATACAAGAATGCCACCACACTTTTTGTTTGCCTCACGGTGAGCTAGTGCTGCTTCTTGTATGAGAGTCAGAGAGGTTCCCAAATGGACTATTCTGTTGCCCTCTGACTCAGCATTTTCGTGGTGGTCTGCATTCACTAGCCTATCAAGTTTGCTAGTGCAGCTCTCCTTTGGCCTAAGCAACATTGAAGGTGGTACTACATGTTCAAATTTTTTGGGTGACTCCATAACCCTCTCATGCAATTCTTTGGTAAGCCTTTTGTAACCAGCTTTGTGACTCTCAGGCTTTTGCTCTTCACCACTGGAAGGTTTAGGTATGTGGTTAGGACAAACAACATCTACTTCACAGGCACCAAAACCAAACGTGTTGCCTTTTGTGAAGGTTGTTGCTTTCCTTCCAAGCATTCCTTTCCTCCTACCCATATTATTTTAGACTCTGAAATAACCTGTCTAAAAGTCTGACTCAAATAACAAATATCCACTGAAAGAGTGATTTAAATTTCAAATTAATTGTAGCAGTATGTCAAAACACTTGTGTGAACACATGTGAAGTGATTGAATGCAATGAATACACTGTGATCATGGTCAAAGCTCAGATTCCTGTTAACTGTGAACAGCGCCCTCACTCTGACTGACCAATTTGCTCTGGCCTCTGACCTTCGTTTTTTGCCTTTTTATCCATTATTAATGTTGCAAATGTATTGTTTGAAGCAAAATGTAACTGAGAACTGCTGTTTCTTCTTGTTACAGGAGAATTGACCCAGTAAATAGACAGTTTGGAGCCAAATTGGACCATTATGGATTGGTTTGAGGTCTGGTTGGATCCATTTTAAATTGGAGTGTGCTTTAAAATGGACAGGACCATTTCTCCCATTTAGAATAGACACAACCAGTGTATAGTACACAGGGCATAATGGGAGTCCTTCCTTCAGGTCAAAACAGGCACCAAAGGAGCCTCCTGCAATTGGATATACCCTGCAGAGTGTTATGGGTCAAACTTGGACTTAGCACTATTTCAGTGTGGATAGTATATGCTAATACCTAAAATTGGGTTCAGGGTGAAAGTCCATGGACTGGCATTGAATCAGGTCAAAAATGTTTCAAAATGTGAGTAGACTCCTAGTTTGAGTTGCACAAGTCATCTATTGCCTTTAAATTACACTTTTGGAAAAATGTAAAAATTCACCTCTCACTTAAGGGAGCATATCCCCATTACAAGGTGTATTAATGCGTCCATTTGTTCGCCCTCAGATAGAGTCCCTAAAAGGAGCACTTTTTTGATATGTTATGGAATGAGCTGGGGTTTTCTGTAATTTTTTTGGAAAGTATATTAAATGAAGTACCATTTGTGAAAAAATTGGCTCAATTAAAGCAATTTTGTGGAAATTATGGGCCTTAGAAGCTGGCGGAGGCATACCGAGATTTTAGTGAAAAACAAGGCTCGGAAAAGGTGGTTTGAACTTTGAGGTGAAATAGCAAAAATCTTTACGGTCATGGTATTGTAAATTGAAAGTGCCATGAATGGCCAACTTGTCAGCTTTCATATGAGGGGTAGCTTGACCCTGGCGAAAACTTCGACAAGCTTTTAGGGGCCCGTTTACTTTTTGGATTTAGTGTATAAGTCAATGGGGAAATTAATGGGGATATGCTCCCTTAAGGGAGAAAACTGAAAATTTTCAAATCAGTTTGAAATTGACCAAACTTGACTTATTGTACTTCATAGGCTACGTATAAACCAATTATGGGCAGACGACCCACAATTTCGTGCCTGAGCGATTTTTGGGGCCAAAATTAGTATTTTTGTGAGAAAACGTTAAAAATTCCACAAAACGGACTAAATTTAGGCCCTTAAAGACACAATACTTTACTCTTTTGCAGATATGGTGAACCCTTTTGATGAAAGTAGTACCAGGATGTTGTATAAAGGCTACCATACAGCTTTATGAAGTAGTCCCGGCCAATTGTACATGGTATAGACATACACCAGTGCTGTTGTTGTGGTACTGAAGCATCATGCAGTTCTGCGAGATTACCACATTACTTTGATGTGTGAATGTTTGTTGAGCCCCGCATTTTGGTGAGTACATGTGCAGTGTAAATACAGGTTAAGACACATAATTAGACTAAATACTTGATTGTCAGTGCTCAGGTTTACTCTCCTTGCCAAAGTTTCACATGGCCAGCCTATGCACTGGTCTTAGGCCTATGTGTTGCTACAATACAAATGTCTGTAATACACTGGTAGCCTAAAAGTGCAACTCCTGAGGTAATTACGACAATGGCAGACAGAGATTGGGTCCAATGGTCTGAGAAAATTAGGAAGAAGCTAGAAAACGAAGTAAGAGGGAACACGGATGCATAATATGGAAAGGTGCATTCACATCCAGCAGTGCAAATGCTCCAAAATATGGTGTCATTCGAACGAACCTTCCACTGGCAACAAAACGAAAGGCCATTAGAGTGCATATTTTGGCATACGTTATTGCAGACATTTTAGACAGGAAGGCTTCACTTCAACACAAACATAAGGACATATCCCATTTGTGCCACAACAGTCTATGCCTTGATGCAGCTCACCTATCTGAAGAGCCGCGGGGAATAAACAATTGTCGGCGGACATGCAAAGTTTATGGAGCCTGTGTCGGGCATGTAGATTATCCCAGTTGCATACTAGGCCTACCCCGTGGAACCTGATAACGCCTGGGAGTATACTTTTCGAGGTTGGTATGTGAGTTAAATTGCACACTTGAATGTTTAACACCAATAGTTGGGATCCAGGGTGGGTTGTCTGGAATAGTTGTGGTCATTACAAATTAGCTGATCTTTCTTGTATTCACTATTAGTATTATTATTTTTAGTCCTTTCATGCAACATGTATTTTCGAAACCTCAGCTTTGCTTTCCTCCTTCTGTACAACTGACACCTTCTACGTAATTTATCATACTCCCTTTTTTGTTGCATTTGCCATAGGGTTTTTACACATGGGCTGTCTGAAGTCAGCTGCATCCCCATGGCATTCATTTTTTGTAGGATTGACTCTCCTGGCCCATTATTTATTAAATGAATCGCACTCTGGTCTCTAAACTGAGCATTCCTGGCAAATGTAGTACTTTGTTTTGGGTTTGTTACTTTGAAGGCATTGTTTACTGACTCTGCCTTCTGGGTTGATGTTTGAAAGCGAGTAGACCATAGTCTGAGTCTGCACACGCGTGCCTCCAATATTTTCCGTATCTTATTACTGTCAGCATCTGATATCGACAGACAACCTTTTGCCACGTGTGGCATGTATGGAAACTTGTACCGCTTGTGCCTCCTACATACAAATGAAAATTTGTTACAACCAGTGTGTTCTCCACCATAACACTTGGTCAAGCAATCCAGCCACTGTGGTGTGCATTTATTAATTTTCTCCAAGTCATTTCTAAGGTGATTTCTGGAAGCCGTCACTTCAGCTTGTACACGGTAAGTCAAGTCCTCGGCAAAACGTTTTGCCATTACCAGCTTTTGAGCTTGATTCTTTGCAGGAAACATAGCACTGGAAAATTTGATCTTTGTAAGGGCTTTGCGAAGTGACCGGTTTAAATGAACTTCGTCTAGTAGGTTGTCTGTTGATATTTCAGATGCTGCAGTCGTATAAACACTGTTAAATCCTTTACAAGCCTTCCCATCAGCATCTGTTGTCAAGTATCTAACCTTTACTGGGTTTTTACTCTTTAACAGATGTGAGGCACACATTTTTCCGCCACGTTCTTCATCTCCAATGTTGTCTGTCTCTTTCAAGTTAGCTGTGCAGCCAGGATGCCCAGGACACTCAACTTTTTCACCCTTGTTCCTTTTAAGTCTGCCTATCATGCACAGTTTATTGCTGTGGTGGTACCCAATCACAAATTTGTCTGTTGTCACATTCTCTACAACCACATCTCTACTCTGAGTTGCTGGAGCAAAGGGTGTTTTACCTCTGGCATTTCTGAGAGGGTTGTTGTATTGGCGATCATATTCAGCAGAAATAGGAGATTCATTTGGAAAGCCACGCAATGAAAGAGTATTTTTAATGATAGCCCTTTTTTCTGCCATATCACTTTCATTTATTTTTTCATTTCAAGACCAATCTTATTTGCTGACCGCTGCAGTGAACTCACAGAAGGACATGGCAAAGAGAGACAGCTAAGTAATTTACGTGCTCCACTAGTACTTATGGAAGTCTGATGTAAGCCTAACTGAAGGCCAACATTTAACTCACATGGATCCTTTCCAGGTAAGTTCCCCCTCTTTTTATTTCCCTGTAAAGTTTCAAAGGCTTACTTTGGAAACTGCAGAGAGGACAACTAAGCACCACTTGGGTGCCTAGCCCAACCTGAACCTCCTGTGATGCCAGGGATACAAGAATGCCACCACACTTTTTGTTTGCCTCACGGTGAGCTAGTGCTGCTTCTTGTATGAGAGTCAGAGAGGTTCCCAAATGGACTATTCTGTTGCCCTCTGACTCAGCATTTTCGTGGTGGTCTGCATTCACTAGCCTATCAAGTTTGCTAGTGCAGCTCTCCTTTGGCCTAAGCAACATTGAAGGTGGTACTACATGTTCAAATTTTTTGGGTGACTCCATAACCCTCTCATGCAATTCTTTGGTAAGCCTTTTGTAACCAGCTTTGTGACTCTCAGGCTTTTGCTCTTCACCACTGGAAGGTTTAGGTATGTGGTTAGGACAAACAACATCTACTTCACAGGCACCAAAACCAAACGTGTTGCCTTTTGTGAAGGTTGTTGCTTTCCTTCCAAGCATTCCTTTCCTCCTACCCATATTATTTTAGACTCTGAAATAACCTGTCTAAAAAGTCTGACTCAAATAACAAATATCCACTGAAAGAGTGATTTAAATTTCAAATTAATTGTAGCAGTATGTCAAAACACTTGTGTGAACACATGTGAAGTGATTGAATGCAATGAATACACTGTGATCATGGTCAAAGCTCAGATTCCTGTTAACTGTGAACAGCGCCCTCACTCTGACTGACCAATTTGCTCTGGCCTCTGACCTTCGTTTTTTGCCTTTTTATCCATTATTAATGTTGCAAATGTATTGTTTGAAGCAAAATGTAACTGAGAACTGCTGTTTCTTCTTGTTACAGGAGAATTGACCCAGTAAATAGACAGTTTGGAGCCAAATTGGACCATTATGGATTGGTTTGAGGTCTGGTTGGATCCATTTTAAATTGGAGTGTGCTTTAAAATGGACAGGACCATTTCTCCCATTTAGAATAGACACAACCAGTGTATAGTACACAGGGCATAATGGGAGTCCTTCCTTCAGGTCAAAACAGGCACCAAAGGAGCCTCCTGCAATTGGATATACCCTGCAGAGTGTTATGGGTCAAACTTGGACTTAGCACTATTTCAGTGTGGATAGTATATGCTAATACCTAAAATTGGGTTCAGGGTGAAAGTCCATGGACTGGCATTGAATCAGGTCAAAAATGTTTCAAAATGTGAGTAGACTCCTAGTTTGAGTTGCACAAGTCATCTATTGCCTTTAAATTACACTTTTGGAAAAATGTAAAAATTCACCTCTCACTTAAGGGAGCATATCCCCATTACAAGGTGTATTAATGCGTCCATTTGTTCGCCCTCAGATAGAGTCCCTAAAAGGAGCACTTTTTTGATATGTTATGGAATGAGCTGGGGTTTTCTGTAATTTTTTTTGGAAAGTATATTAAATGAAGTACCATTTGTGAAAAAATTGGCTCAATTAAAGCAATTTTGTGGAAATTATGGGCCTTAGAAGCTGGCGGAGGCATACCGAGATTTTAGTGAAAAACAAGGCTCGGAAAAGGTGGTTTGAACTTTGAGGTGAAATAGCAAAAATGCTTCACGGTCATGATATGGTAAATTGAAAGTGCCATGAATGGCCAACTTGTCAGCTTTCATATGAGGGGTAGCTTGACCCTGGCGAAAACTTCGACAAGCTTTTAGGGGCCCGTTTACTTTTTGGATTTAGTGTATAAGTCAATGGGGAAATTAATGGGGATATGCTCCCTTAAGGGAGAAAACTGAAAATTTTCAAATCAGTTTGAAATTGACCAAACTTGACTTATTGTACTTCATAGGCTACGTATAAACCAATTATGGGCAGACGACCCACAATTTCGTGCCTGAGCGATTTTTGGGGCCAAAATTAGTATTTTTGTGAGAAAACGTTAAAAATTCCACAAAACGGACTAAATTTAGGCCCTTAAAGACACAATACTTTACTCTTTTGCAGATATGGTGAACCCTTTTGATGAAAGTAGTACCAGGATGTTGTATAAAGGCTACCATACAGCTTTATGAAGTAGTCCCGGCCAATTGTACATGGTATAGACATACACCAGTGCTGTTGTTGTGGTACTGAAGCATCATGCAGTTCTGCGAGATTACCACATTACTTTGATGTGTGAATGTTTGTTGAGCCCCGCATTTTGGTGAGTACATGTGCAGTGTAAATACAGGTTAAGACACATAATTAGACTAAATACTTGATTGTCAGTGCTCAGGTTTACTCTCCTTGCCAAAGTTTCACATGGCCAGCCTATGCACTGGTCTTAGGCCTATGTGTTGCTACAATACAAATGTCTGTAATACACTGGTAGCCTAAAAGTGCAACTCCTGAGGTAATTACGACAATGGCAGACAGAGATTGGGTCCAATGGTCTGAGAAAATTAGGAAGAAGCTAGTAAAACGAAGTAAGAGGGAACACGGATGCATAATATGGAAAGGTGCATTCACATCCAGCAGTGCAAATGCTCCAAAATATGGTGTCATTCGAACGAACCTTCCACTGGCAACAAAACGAAAGGCCATTAGAGTGCATATTTTGGCATACGTTATTGCAGACATTTTAGACAGGAAGGCTTCACTTCAACACAAACATAAGGACATATCCCATTTGTGCCACAACAGTCTATGCCTTGATGCAGCTCACCTATCTGAAGAGCCGCGGGGAATAAACAATTGTCGGCGGACATGCAAAGTTTATGGAGCCTGTGTCGGGCATGTAGATTATCCCAGTTGCATACTAGGCCTACCCCGTGGAACCTGATAACGCCTGGGAGTATACTTTTCGAGGTTGGTATGTGAGTTAAATTGCACACTTGAATGTTTAACACCAATAGTTGGGATCCAGGGTGGGTTGTCTGGAATAGTTGTGGTCATTACAAATTAGCTGATCTTTCTTGTATTCACTATTAGTATTATTATTTTTAGTCCTTTCATGCAACATGTATTTTCGAAACCTCAGCTTTGCTTTCCTCCTTCTGTACAACTGACACCTTCTACGTAATTTATCATACTCCCTTTTTTGTTGCATTTGCCATAGGGTTTTTACACATGGGCTGTCTGAAGTCAGCTGCATCCCCATGGCATTCATTTTTTGTAGGATTGACTCTCCTGGCCCATTATTTATTAAATGAATCGCACTCTGGTCTCTAAACTGAGCATTCCTGGCAAATGTAGTACTTTGTTTTGGGTTTGTTACTTTGAAGGCATTGTTTACTGACTCTGCCTTCTGGGTTGATGTTTGAAAGCGAGTAGACCATAGTCTGAGTCTGCACACGCGTGCCTCCAATATTTTCCGTATCTTATTACTGTCAGCATCTGATATCGACAGACAACCTTTTGCCACGTGTGGCATGTATGGAAACTTGTACCGCTTGTGCCTCCTACATACAAATGAAAATTTGTTACAACCAGTGTGTTCTCCACCATAACACTTGGTCAAGCAATCCAGCCACTGTGGTGTGCATTTATTAATTTTCTCCAAGTCATTTCTAAGGTGATTTCTGGAAGCCGTCACTTCAGCTTGTACACGGTAAGTCAAGTCCTCGGCAAAACGTTTTGCCATTACCAGCTTTTGAGCTTGATTCTTTGCAGGAAACATAGCACTGGAAAATTTGATCTTTGTAAGGGCTTTGCGAAGTGACCGGTTTAAATGAACTTCGTCTAGTAGGTTGTCTGTTGATATTTCAGATGCTGCAGTCGTATAAACACTGTTAAATCCTTTACAAGCCTTCCCATCAGCATCTGTTGTCAAGTATCTAACCTTTACTGGGTTTTTACTCTTTAACAGATGTGAGGCACACATTTTTCCGCCACGTTCTTCATCTCCAATGTTGTCTGTCTCTTTCAAGTTAGCTGTGCAGCCAGGATGCCCAGGACACTCAACTTTTTCACCCTTGTTCCTTTTAAGTCTGCCTATCATGCACAGTTTATTGCTGTGGTGGTACCCAATCACAAATTTGTCTGTTGTCACATTCTCTACAACCACATCTCTACTCTGAGTTGCTGGAGCAAAGGGTGTTTTACCTCTGGCATTTCTGAGAGGGTTGTTGTATTGGCGATCATATTCAGCAGAAATAGGAGATTCATTTGGAAAGCCACGCAATGAAAGAGTATTTTTAATGATAGCCCTTTTTTCTGCCATATCACTTTCATTTATTTTTTCATTTCAAGACCAATCTTATTTGCTGACCGCTGCAGTGAACTCACAGAAGGACATGGCAAAGAGAGACAGCTAAGTAATTTACGTGCTCCACTAGTACTTATGGAAGTCTGATGTAAGCCTAACTGAAGGCCAACATTTAACTCACATGGATCCTTTCCAGGTAAGTTCCCCCTCTTTTTATTTCCCTGTAAAGTTTCAAAGGCTTACTTTGGAAACTGCAGAGAGGACAACTAAGCACCACTTGGGTGCCTAGCCCAACCTGAACCTCCTGTGATGCCAGGGATACAAGAATGCCACCACACTTTTTGTTTGCCTCACGGTGAGCTAGTGCTGCTTCTTGTATGAGAGTCAGAGAGGTTCCCAAATGGACTATTCTGTTGCCCTCTGACTCAGCATTTTCGTGGTGGTCTGCATTCACTAGCCTATCAAGTTTGCTAGTGCAGCTCTCCTTTGGCCTAAGCAACATTGAAGGTGGTACTACATGTTCAAATTTTTTGGGTGACTCCATAACCCTCTCATGCAATTCTTTGGTAAGCCTTTTGTAACCAGCTTTGTGACTCTCAGGCTTTTGCTCTTCACCACTGGAAGGTTTAGGTATGTGGTTAGGACAAACAACATCTACTTCACAGGCACCAAAACCAAACGTGTTGCCTTTTGTGAAGGTTGTTGCTTTCCTTCCAAGCATTCCTTTCCTCCTACCCATATTATTTTAGACTCTGAAATAACCTGTCTAAAAAGTCTGACTCAAATAACAAATATCCACTGAAAGAGTGATTTAAATTTCAAATTAATTGTAGCAGTATGTCAAAACACTTGTGTGAACACATGTGAAGTGATTGAATGCAATGAATACACTGTGATCATGGTCAAAGCTCAGATTCCTGTTAACTGTGAACAGCGCCCTCACTCTGACTGACCAATTTGCTCTGGCCTCTGACCTTCGTTTTTTGCCTTTTTATCCATTATTAATGTTGCAAATGTATTGTTTGAAGCAAAATGTAACTGAGAACTGCTGTTTCTTCTTGTTACAGGAGAATTGACCCAGTAAATAGACAGTTTGGAGCCAAATTGGACCATTATGGATTGGTTTGAGGTCTGGTTGGATCCATTTTAAATTGGAGTGTGCTTTAAAATGGACAGGACCATTTCTCCCATTTAGAATAGACACAACCAGTGTATAGTACACAGGGCATAATGGGAGTCCTTCCTTCAGGTCAAAACAGGCACCAAAGGAGCCTCCTGCAATTGGATATACCCTGCAGAGTGTTATGGGTCAAACTTGGACTTAGCACTATTTCAGTGTGGATAGTATATGCTAATACCTAAAATTGGGTTCAGGGTGAAAGTCCATGGACTGGCATTGAATCAGGTCAAAAATGTTTCAAAATGTGAGTAGACTCCTAGTTTGAGTTGCACAAGTCATCTATTGCCTTTAAATTACACTTTTGGAAAAATGTAAAAATTCACCTCTCACTTAAGGGAGCATATCCCCATTACAAGGTGTATTAATGCGTCCATTTGTTCGCCCTCAGATAGAGTCCCTAAAAGGAGCACTTTTTGATATGTTATGGAATGAGCTGGGGTTTTCTGTAATTTTTTTTGGAAAGTATATTAAATGAAGTACCATTTGTGAAAAAATTGGCTCAATTAAAGCAATTTTGTGGAAATTATGGGCCTTAGAAGCTGGCGGAGGCATACCGAGATTTTAGTGAAAAACAAGGCTCGGAAAAGGTGGTTTGAACTTTGAGGTGAAATAGCAAAAAATCTTCACGGTCATGATATGGTAAATTGAAAGTGCCATGAATGGCCAACTTGTCAGCTTTCATATGAGGGGTAGCTTGACCCTGGCGAAAACTTCGACAAGCTTTTAGGGGCCCGTTTACTTTTGGATTTAGTGTATAAGTCAATGGGGAAATTAATGGGGATATGCTCCCTTAAGGGAGAAAACTGAAAATTTTCAAATCAGTTTGAAATTGACCAAACTTGACTTATTGTACTTCATAGGCTACGTATAAACCAATTATGGGCAGACGACCCACAATTTCGTGCCTGAGCGATTTTTGGGGCCAAAATTAGTATTTTTGTGAGAAAACGTTAAAAATTCCACAAAACGGACTAAATTTAGGCCCTTAAAGACACAATACTTTACTCTTTTGCAGATATGGTGAACCCTTTTGATGAAAGTAGTACCAGGATGTTGTATAAAGGCTACCATACAGCTTTATGAAGTAGTCCCGGCCAATTGTACATGGTATAGACATACACCAGTGCTGTTGTTGTGGTACTGAAGCATCATGCAGTTCTGCGAGATTACCACATTACTTTGATGTGTGAATGTTTGTTGAGCCCCGCATTTTGGTGAGTACATGTGCAGTGTAAATACAGGTTAAGACACATAATTAGACTAAATACTTGATTGTCAGTGCTCAGGTTTACTCTCCTTGCCAAAGTTTCACATGGCCAGCCTATGCACTGGTCTTAGGCCTATGTGTTGCTACAATACAAATGTCTGTAATACACTGGTAGCCTAAAAGTGCAACTCCTGAGGTAATTACGACAATGGCAGACAGAGATTGGGTCCAATGGTCTGAGAAAATTAGGAAGAAGCTAGAAAAACGAAGTAAGAGGGAACACGGATGCATAATATGGAAAGGTGCATTCACATCCAGCAGTGCAAATGCTCCAAAATATGGTGTCATTCGAACGAACCTTCCACTGGCAACAAAACGAAAGGCCATTAGAGTGCATATTTTGGCATACGTTATTGCAGACATTTTAGACAGGAAGGCTTCACTTCAACACAAACATAAGGACATATCCCATTTGTGCCACAACAGTCTATGCCTTGATGCAGCTCACCTATCTGAAGAGCCGCGGGGAATAAACAATTGTCGGCGGACATGCAAAGTTTATGGAGCCTGTGTCGGGCATGTAGATTATCCCAGTTGCATACTAGGCCTACCCCGTGGAACCTGATAACGCCTGGGAGTATACTTTTCGAGGTTGGTATGTGAGTTAAATTGCACACTTGAATGTTTAACACCAATAGTTGGGATCCAGGGTGGGTTGTCTGGAATAGTTGTGGTCATTACAAATTAGCTGATCTTTCTTGTATTCACTATTAGTATTATTATTTTTAGTCCTTTCATGCAACATGTATTTTCGAAACCTCAGCTTTGCTTTCCTCCTTCTGTACAACTGACACCTTCTACGTAATTTATCATACTCCCTTTTTTGTTGCATTTGCCATAGGGTTTTTACACATGGGCTGTCTGAAGTCAGCTGCATCCCCATGGCATTCATTTTTTGTAGGATTGACTCTCCTGGCCCATTATTTATTAAATGAATCGCACTCTGGTCTCTAAACTGAGCATTCCTGGCAAATGTAGTACTTTGTTTTGGGTTTGTTACTTTGAAGGCATTGTTTACTGACTCTGCCTTCTGGGTTGATGTTTGAAAGCGAGTAGACCATAGTCTGAGTCTGCACACGCGTGCCTCCAATATTTTCCGTATCTTATTACTGTCAGCATCTGATATCGACAGACAACCTTTTGCCACGTGTGGCATGTATGGAAACTTGTACCGCTTGTGCCTCCTACATACAAATGAAAATTTGTTACAACCAGTGTGTTCTCCACCATAACACTTGGTCAAGCAATCCAGCCACTGTGGTGTGCATTTATTAATTTTCTCCAAGTCATTTCTAAGGTGATTTCTGGAAGCCGTCACTTCAGCTTGTACACGGTAAGTCAAGTCCTCGGCAAAACGTTTTGCCATTACCAGCTTTTGAGCTTGATTCTTTGCAGGAAACATAGCACTGGAAAATTTGATCTTTGTAAGGGCTTTGCGAAGTGACCGGTTTAAATGAACTTCGTCTAGTAGGTTGTCTGTTGATATTTCAGATGCTGCAGTCGTATAAACACTGTTAAATCCTTTACAAGCCTTCCCATCAGCATCTGTTGTCAAGTATCTAACCTTTACTGGGTTTTTACTCTTTAACAGATGTGAGGCACACATTTTTCCGCCACGTTCTTCATCTCCAATGTTGTCTGTCTCTTTCAAGTTAGCTGTGCAGCCAGGATGCCCAGGACACTCAACTTTTTCACCCTTGTTCCTTTTAAGTCTGCCTATCATGCACAGTTTATTGCTGTGGTGGTACCCAATCACAAATTTGTCTGTTGTCACATTCTCTACAACCACATCTCTACTCTGAGTTGCTGGAGCAAAGGGTGTTTTACCTCTGGCATTTCTGAGAGGGTTGTTGTATTGGCGATCATATTCAGCAGAAATAGGAGATTCATTTGGAAAGCCACGCAATGAAAGAGTATTTTTAATGATAGCCCTTTTTTCTGCCATATCACTTTCATTTATTTTTTTCATTTCAAGACCAATCTTATTTGCTGACCGCTGCAGTGAACTCACAGAAGGACATGGCAAAGAGAGACAGCTAAGTAATTTACGTGCTCCACTAGTACTTATGGAAGTCTGATGTAAGCCTAACTGAAGGCCAACATTTAACTCACATGGATCCTTTCCAGGTAAGTTCCCCATCTTTTTATTTCCCTGTAAAGTTTCAAAGGCTTACTTTGGAAACTGCAGAGAGGACAACTAAGCACCACTTGGGTGCCTAGCCCAACCTGAACCTCCTGTGATGCCAGGGATACAAGAATGCCACCACACTTTTTGTTTGCCTCACGGTGAGCTAGTGCTGCTTCTTGTATGAGAGTCAGAGAGGTTCCCAAATGGACTATTCTGTTGCCCTCTGACTCAGCATTTTCGTGGTGGTCTGCATTCACTAGCCTATCAAGTTTGCTAGTGCAGCTCTCCTTTGGCCTAAGCAACATTGAAGGTGGTACTACATGTTCAAATTTTTGGGTGACTCCATAACCCTCTCATGCAATTCTTTGGTAAGCCTTTTGTAACCAGCTTTGTGACTCTCAGGCTTTTGCTCTTCACCACTGGAAGGTTTAGGTATGTGGTTAGGACAAACAACATCTACTTCACAGGCACCAAAACCAAACGTGTTGCCTTTTGTGAAGGTTGTTGCTTTCCTTCCAAGCATTCCTTTCCTCCTACCCATATTATTTTAGACTCTGAAATAACCTGTCTAAAAAGTCTGACTCAAATAACAAATATCCACTGAAAGAGTGATTTAAATTTCAAATTAATTGTAGCAGTATGTCAAAACACTTGTGTGAACACATGTGAAGTGATTGAATGCAATGAATACACTGTGATCATGGTCAAAGCTCAGATTCCTGTTAACTGTGAACAGCGCCCTCACTCTGACTGACCAATTTGCTCTGGCCTCTGACCTTCGTTTTTTGCCTTTTTATCCATTATTAATGTTGCAAATGTATTGTTTGAAGCAAAATGTAACTGAGAACTGCTGTTTCTTCTTGTTACAGGAGAATTGACCCAGTAAATAGACAGTTTGGAGCCAAATTGGACCATTATGGATTGGTTTGAGGTCTGGTTGGATCCATTTTAAATTGGAGTGTGCTTTAAAATGGACAGGACCATTTCTCCCATTTAGAATAGACACAACCAGTGTATAGTACACAGGGCATAATGGGAGTCCTTCCTTCAGGTCAAAACAGGCACCAAAGGAGCCTCCTGCAATTGGATATACCCTGCAGAGTGTTATGGGTCAAACTTGGACTTAGCACTATTTCAGTGTGGATAGTATATGCTAATACCTAAAATTGGGTTCAGGGTGAAAGTCCATGGACTGGCATTGAATCAGGTCAAAAATGTTTCAAAATGTGAGTAGACTCCTAGTTTGAGTTGCACAAGTCATCTATTGCCTTTAAATTACACTTTTGGAAAAATGTAAAAATTCACCTCTCACTTAAGGGAGCATATCCCCATTACAAGGTGTATTAATGCGTCCATTTGTTCGCCCTCAGATAGAGTCCCTAAAAGGAGCACTTTTTTGATATGTTATGGAATGAGCTGGGGTTTTCTGTAATTTTTTTTGGAAAGTATATTAAATGAAGTACCATTTGTGAAAAAATTGGCTCAATTAAAGCAATTTTGTGGAAATTATGGGCCTTAGAAGCTGGCGGAGGCATACCGAGATTTTAGTGAAAAACAAGGCTCGGAAAAGGTGGTTTGAACTTTGAGGTGAAATAGCAAAAATCTTCACGGTCATGATATGGTAAATTGAAAGTGCCATGAATGGCCAACTTGTCAGCTTTCATATGAGGGGTAGCTTGACCCTGGCGAAAACTTCGACAAGCTTTTAGGGGCCCGTTTACTTTTTGGATTTAGTGTATAAGTCAATGGGGAAATTAATGGGGATATGCTCCCTTAAGGGAGAAAACTGAAAATTTTCAAATCAGTTTGAAATTGACCAAACTTGACTTATTGTACTTCATAGGCTACGTATAAACCAATTATGGGCAGACGACCCACAATTTCGTGCCTGAGCGATTTTTGGGGCCAAAATTAGTATTTTTGTGAGAAAACGTTAAAAATTCCACAAAACGGACTAAATTTAGGCCCTTAAAGACACAATACTTTACTCTTTTGCAGATATGGTGAACCCTTTTGATGAAAGTAGTACCAGGATGTTGTATAAAGGCTACCATACAGCTTTATGAAGTAGTCCCGGCCAATTGTACATGGTATAGACATACACCAGTGCTGTTGTTGTGGTACTGAAGCATCATGCAGTTCTGCGAGATTACCACATTACTTTGATGTGTGAATGTTTGTTGAGCCCCGCATTTTGGTGAGTACATGTGCAGTGTAAATACAGGTTAAGACACATAATTAGACTAAATACTTGATTGTCAGTGCTCAGGTTTACTCTCCTTGCCAAAGTTTCACATGGCCAGCCTATGCACTGGTCTTAGGCCTATGTGTTGCTACAATACAAATGTCTGTAATACACTGGTAGCCTAAAAGTGCAACTCCTGAGGTAATTACGACAATGGCAGACAGAGATTGGGTCCAATGGTCTGAGAAAATTAGGAAGAAGCTAGAAAACGAAGTAAGAGGGAACACGGATGCATAATATGGAAAGGTGCATTCACATCCAGCAGTGCAAATGCTCCAAAATATGGTGTCATTCGAACGAACCTTCCACTGGCAACAAAACGAAAGGCCATTAGAGTGCATATTTTGGCATACGTTATTGCAGACATTTTAGACAGGAAGGCTTCACTTCAACACAAACATAAGGACATATCCCATTTGTGCCACAACAGTCTATGCCTTGATGCAGCTCACCTATCTGAAGAGCCGCGGGGAATAAACAATTGTCGGCGGACATGCAAAGTTTATGGAGCCTGTGTCGGGCATGTAGATTATCCCAGTTGCATACTAGGCCTACCCCGTGGAACCTGATAACGCCTGGGAGTATACTTTTCGAGGTTGGTATGTGAGTTAAATTGCACACTTGAATGTTTAACACCAATAGTTGGGATCCAGGGTGGGTTGTCTGGAATAGTTGTGGTCATTACAAATTAGCTGATCTTTCTTGTATTCACTATTAGTATTATTATTTTTAGTCCTTTCATGCAACATGTATTTTCGAAACCTCAGCTTTGCTTTCCTCCTTCTGTACAACTGACACCTTCTACGTAATTTATCATACTCCCTTTTTTGTTGCATTTGCCATAGGGTTTTTACACATGGGCTGTCTGAAGTCAGCTGCATCCCCATGGCATTCATTTTTTGTAGGATTGACTCTCCTGGCCCATTATTTATTAAATGAATCGCACTCTGGTCTCTAAACTGAGCATTCCTGGCAAATGTAGTACTTTGTTTTGGGTTTGTTACTTTGAAGGCATTGTTTACTGACTCTGCCTTCTGGGTTGATGTTTGAAAGCGAGTAGACCATAGTCTGAGTCTGCACACGCGTGCCTCCAATATTTTCCGTATCTTATTACTGTCAGCATCTGATATCGACAGACAACCTTTTGCCACGTGTGGCATGTATGGAAACTTGTACCGCTTGTGCCTCCTACATACAAATGAAAATTTGTTACAACCAGTGTGTTCTCCACCATAACACTTGGTCAAGCAATCCAGCCACTGTGGTGTGCATTTATTAATTTTCTCCAAGTCATTTCTAAGGTGATTTCTGGAAGCCGTCACTTCAGCTTGTACACGGTAAGTCAAGTCCTCGGCAAAACGTTTTGCCATTACCAGCTTTTGAGCTTGATTCTTTGCAGGAAACATAGCACTGGAAAATTTGATCTTTGTAAGGGCTTTGCGAAGTGACCGGTTTAAATGAACTTCGTCTAGTAGGTTGTCTGTTGATATTTCAGATGCTGCAGTCGTATAAACACTGTTAAATCCTTTACAAGCCTTCCCATCAGCATCTGTTGTCAAGTATCTAACCTTTACTGGGTTTTTACTCTTTAACAGATGTGAGGCACACATTTTTCCGCCACGTTCTTCATCTCCAATGTTGTCTGTCTCTTTCAAGTTAGCTGTGCAGCCAGGATGCCCAGGACACTCAACTTTTTCACCCTTGTTCCTTTTAAGTCTGCCTATCATGCACAGTTTATTGCTGTGGTGGTACCCAATCACAAATTTGTCTGTTGTCACATTCTCTACAACCACATCTCTACTCTGAGTTGCTGGAGCAAAGGGTGTTTTACCTCTGGCATTTCTGAGAGGGTTGTTGTATTGGCGATCATATTCAGCAGAAATAGGAGATTCATTTGGAAAGCCACGCAATGAAAGAGTATTTTTAATGATAGCCCTTTTTTCTGCCATATCACTTTCATTTATTTTTTTCATTTCAAGACCAATCTTATTTGCTGACCGCTGCAGTGAACTCACAGAAGGACATGGCAAAGAGAGACAGCTAAGTAATTTACGTGCTCCACTAGTACTTATGGAAGTCTGATGTAAGCCTAACTGAAGGCCAACATTTAACTCACATGGATCCTTTCCAGGTAAGTTCCCCCCTCTTTTTATTTCCCTGTAAAGTTTCAAAGGCTTACTTTGGAAACTGCAGAGAGGACAACTAAGCACCACTTGGGTGCCTAGCCCAACCTGAACCTCCTGTGATGCCAGGGATACAAGAATGCCACCACACTTTTTGTTTGCCTCACGGTGAGCTAGTGCTGCTTCTTGTATGAGAGTCAGAGAGGTTCCCAAATGGACTATTCTGTTGCCCTCTGACTCAGCATTTTCGTGGTGGTCTGCATTCACTAGCCTATCAAGTTTGCTAGTGCAGCTCTCCTTTGGCCTAAGCAACATTGAAGGTGGTACTACATGTTCAAATTTTTTGGGTGACTCCATAACCCTCTCATGCAATTCTTTGGTAAGCCTTTTGTAACCAGCTTTGTGACTCTCAGGCTTTTGCTCTTCACCACTGGAAGGTTTAGGTATGTGGTTAGGACAAACAACATCTACTTCACAGGCACCAAAACCAAACGTGTTGCCTTTTGTGAAGGTTGTTGCTTTCCTTCCAAGCATTCCTTTCCTCCTACCCATATTATTTTAGACTCTGAAATAACCTGTCTAAAAAGTCTGACTCAAATAACAAATATCCACTGAAAGAGTGATTTAAATTTCAAATTAATTGTAGCAGTATGTCAAAACACTTGTGTGAACACATGTGAAGTGATTGAATGCAATGAATACACTGTGATCATGGTCAAAGCTCAGATTCCTGTTAACTGTGAACAGCGCCCTCACTCTGACTGACCAATTTGCTCTGGCCTCTGACCTTCGTTTTTTGCCTTTTTATCCATTATTAATGTTGCAAATGTATTGTTTGAAGCAAAATGTAACTGAGAACTGCTGTTTCTTCTTGTTACAGGAGAATTGACCCAGTAAATAGACAGTTTGGAGCCAAATTGGACCATTATGGATTGGTTTGAGGTCTGGTTGGATCCATTTTAAATTGGAGTGTGCTTTAAAATGGACAGGACCATTTCTCCCATTTAGAATAGACACAACCAGTGTATAGTACACAGGGCATAATGGGAGTCCTTCCTTCAGGGTCAAAACAGGCACCAAAGGAGCCTCCTGCAATTGGATATACCCTGCAGAGTGTTATGGGTCAAACTTGGACTTAGCACTATTTCAGTGTGGATAGTATATGCTAATACCTAAAATTGGGTTCAGGGTGAAAGTCCATGGACTGGCATTGAATCAGGTCAAAAATGTTTCAAAATGTGAGTAGACTCCTAGTTTGAGTTGCACAAGTCATCTATTGCCTTTAAATTACACTTTTGGAAAAATGTAAAAATTCACCTCTCACTTAAGGGAGCATATCCCCATTACAAGGTGTATTAATGCGTCCATTTGTTCGCCCTCAGATAGAGTCCCTAAAAGGAGCACTTTTTTGATATGTTATGGAATGAGCTGGGGTTTTCTGTAATTTTTTTTGGAAAGTATATTAAATGAAGTACCATTTGTGAAAAAATTGGCTCAATTAAAGCAATTTTGTGGAAATTATGGGCCTTAGAAGCTGGCGGAGGCATACCGAGATTTTAGTGAAAAACAAGGCTCGGAAAAGGTGGTTTGAACTTTGAGGTGAAATAGCAAAAATCTTCACGGTCATGATATGGTAAATTGAAAGTGCCATGAATGGCCAACTTGTCAGCTTTCATATGAGGGGTAGCTTGACCCTGGCGAAAACTTCGACAAGCTTTTAGGGGCCCGTTTACTTTTTGGATTTAGTGTATAAGTCAATGGGGAAATTAATGGGGATATGCTCCCTTAAGGGAGAAAACTGAAAATTTTCAAATCAGTTTGAAATTGACCAAACTTGACTTATTGTACTTCATAGGCTACGTATAAACCAATTATGGGCAGACGACCCACAATTTCGTGCCTGAGCGATTTTTGGGGCCAAAATTAGTATTTTTGTGAGAAAACGTTAAAAATTCCACAAAACGGACTAAATTTAGGCCCTTAAAGACACAATACTTTACTCTTTTGCAGATATGGTGAACCCTTTTGATGAAAGTAGTACCAGGATGTTGTATAAAGGCTACCATACAGCTTTATGAAGTAGTCCCGGCCAATTGTACATGGTATAGACATACACCAGTGCTGTTGTTGTGGTACTGAAGCATCATGCAGTTCTGCGAGATTACCACATTACTTTGATGTGTGAATGTTTGTTGAGCCCCGCATTTTGGTGAGTACATGTGCAGTGTAAATACAGGTTAAGACACATAATTAGACTAAATACTTGATTGTCAGTGCTCAGGTTTACTCTCCTTGCCAAAGTTTCACATGGCCAGCCTATGCACTGGTCTTAGGCCTATGTGTTGCTACAATACAAATGTCTGTAATACACTGGTAGCCTAAAAGTGCAACTCCTGAGGTAATTACGACAATGGCAGACAGAGATTGGGTCCAATGGTCTGAGAAAATTAGGAAGAAGCTAGAACAAAGAAGTAAGAGGGAACACGGATGCATAATATGGAAAGGTGCATTCACATCCAGCAGTGCAAATGCTCCAAAATATGGTGTCATTCGAACGAACCTTCCACTGGCAACAAAACGAAAGGCCATTAGAGTGCATATTTTGGCATACGTTATTGCAGACATTTTAGACAGGAAGGCTTCACTTCAACACAAACATAAGGACATATCCCATTTGTGCCACAACAGTCTATGCCTTGATGCAGCTCACCTATCTGAAGAGCCGCGGGGAATAAACAATTGTCGGCGGACATGCAAAGTTTATGGAGCCTGTGTCGGGCATGTAGATTATCCCAGTTGCATACTAGGCCTACCCCGTGGAACCTGATAACGCCTGGGAGTATACTTTTCGAGGTTGGTATGTGAGTTAAATTGCACACTTGAATGTTTAACACCAATAGTTGGGATCCAGGGTGGGTTGTCTGGAATAGTTGTGGTCATTACAAATTAGCTGATCTTTCTTGTATTCACTATTAGTATTATTATTTTTAGTCCTTTCATGCAACATGTATTTTCGAAACCTCAGCTTTGCTTTCCTCCTTCTGTACAACTGACACCTTCTACGTAATTTATCATACTCCCTTTTTTGTTGCATTTGCCATAGGGTTTTTACACATGGGCTGTCTGAAGTCAGCTGCATCCCCATGGCATTCATTTTTTGTAGGATTGACTCTCCTGGCCCATTATTTATTAAATGAATCGCACTCTGGTCTCTAAACTGAGCATTCCTGGCAAATGTAGTACTTTGTTTTGGGTTTGTTACTTTGAAGGCATTGTTTACTGACTCTGCCTTCTGGGTTGATGTTTGAAAGCGAGTAGACCATAGTCTGAGTCTGCACACGCGTGCCTCCAATATTTTCCGTATCTTATTACTGTCAGCATCTGATATCGACAGACAACCTTTTGCCACGTGTGGCATGTATGGAAACTTGTACCGCTTGTGCCTCCTACATACAAATGAAAATTTGTTACAACCAGTGTGTTCTCCACCATAACACTTGGTCAAGCAATCCAGCCACTGTGGTGTGCATTTATTAATTTTCTCCAAGTCATTTCTAAGGTGATTTCTGGAAGCCGTCACTTCAGCTTGTACACGGTAAGTCAAGTCCTCGGCAAAACGTTTTGCCATTACCAGCTTTTGAGCTTGATTCTTTGCAGGAAACATAGCACTGGAAAATTTGATCTTTGTAAGGGCTTTGCGAAGTGACCGGTTTAAATGAACTTCGTCTAGTAGGTTGTCTGTTGATATTTCAGATGCTGCAGTCGTATAAACACTGTTAAATCCTTTACAAGCCTTCCCATCAGCATCTGTTGTCAAGTATCTAACCTTTACTGGGTTTTTACTCTTTAACAGATGTGAGGCACACATTTTTCCGCCACGTTCTTCATCTCCAATGTTGTCTGTCTCTTTCAAGTTAGCTGTGCAGCCAGGATGCCCAGGACACTCAACTTTTTCACCCTTGTTCCTTTTAAGTCTGCCTATCATGCACAGTTTATTGCTGTGGTGGTACCCAATCACAAATTTGTCTGTTGTCACATTCTCTACAACCACATCTCTACTCTGAGTTGCTGGAGCAAAGGGTGTTTTACCTCTGGCATTTCTGAGAGGGTTGTTGTATTGGCGATCATATTCAGCAGAAATAGGAGATTCATTTGGAAAGCCACGCAATGAAAGAGTATTTTTAATGATAGCCCTTTTTTCTGCCATATCACTTTCATTTATTTTTTCATTTCAAGACCAATCTTATTTGCTGACCGCTGCAGTGAACTCACAGAAGGACATGGCAAAGAGAGACAGCTAAGTAATTTACGTGCTCCACTAGTACTTATGGAAGTCTGATGTAAGCCTAACTGAAGGCCAACATTTAACTCACATGGATCCTTTCCAGGTAAGTTCCCCCTCTTTTTATTTCCCTGTAAAGTTTCAAAGGCTTACTTTGGAAACTGCAGAGAGGACAACTAAGCACCACTTGGGTGCCTAGCCCAACCTGAACCTCCTGTGATGCCAGGGATACAAGAATGCCACCACACTTTTTGTTTGCCTCACGGTGAGCTAGTGCTGCTTCTTGTATGAGAGTCAGAGAGGTTCCCAAATGGACTATTCTGTTGCCCTCTGACTCAGCATTTTCGTGGTGGTCTGCATTCACTAGCCTATCAAGTTTGCTAGTGCAGCTCTCCTTTGGCCTAAGCAACATTGAAGGTGGTACTACATGTTCAAATTTTTGGGTGACTCCATAACCCTCTCATGCAATTCTTTGGTAAGCCTTTTGTAACCAGCTTTGTGACTCTCAGGCTTTTGCTCTTCACCACTGGAAGGTTTAGGTATGTGGTTAGGACAAACAACATCTACTTCACAGGCACCAAAACCAAACGTGTTGCCTTTTGTGAAGGTTGTTGCTTTCCTTCCAAGCATTCCTTTCCTCCTACCCATATTATTTTAGACTCTGAAATAACCTGTCTAAAAAGTCTGACTCAAATAACAAATATCCACTGAAAGAGTGATTTAAATTTCAAATTAATTGTAGCAGTATGTCAAAACACTTGTGTGAACACATGTGAAGTGATTGAATGCAATGAATACACTGTGATCATGGTCAAAGCTCAGATTCCTGTTAACTGTGAACAGCGCCCTCACTCTGACTGACCAATTTGCTCTGGCCTCTGACCTTCGTTTTTTGCCTTTTTATCCATTATTAATGTTGCAAATGTATTGTTTGAAGCAAAATGTAACTGAGAACTGCTGTTTCTTCTTGTTACAGGAGAATTGACCCAGTAAATAGACAGTTTGGAGCCAAATTGGACCATTATGGATTGGTTTGAGGTCTGGTTGGATCCATTTTAAATTGGAGTGTGCTTTAAAATGGACAGGACCATTTCTCCCATTTAGAATAGACACAACCAGTGTATAGTACACAGGGCATAATGGGAGTCCTTCCTTCAGGTCAAAACAGGCACCAAAGGAGCCTCCTGCAATTGGATATACCCTGCAGAGTGTTATGGGTCAAACTTGGACTTAGCACTATTTCAGTGTGGATAGTATATGCTAATACCTAAAATTGGGTTCAGGGTGAAAGTCCATGGACTGGCATTGAATCAGGTCAAAATGTTTCAAAATGTGAGTAGACTCCTAGTTTGAGTTGCACAAGTCATCTATTGCCTTTAAATTACACTTTTGGAAAAATGTAAAAATTCACCTCTCACTTAAGGGAGCATATCCCCATTACAAGGTGTATTAATGCGTCCATTTGTTCGCCCTCAGATAGAGTCCCTAAAAGGAGCACTTTTTTGATATGTTATGGAATGAGCTGGGGTTTTCTGTAATTTTTTTTGGAAAGTATATTAAATGAAGTACCATTTGTGAAAAAATTGGCTCAATTAAAGCAATTTTGTGGAAATTATGGGCCTTAGAAGCTGGCGGAGGCATACCGAGATTTTAGTGAAAAACAAGGCTCGGAAAAGGTGGTTTGAACTTTGAGGTGAAATAGCAAAAAATCTTCACGGTCATGATATGGTAAATTGAAAGTGCCATGAATGGCCAACTTGTCAGCTTTCATATGAGGGGTAGCTTGACCCTGGCGAAAACTTCGACAAGCTTTTAGGGCCCGTTTACTTTTGGATTTAGTGTATAAGTCAATGGGGAAATTAATGGGGATATGCTCCCGTATAACACTGTGGTGATCGACTCAAGGTACTAACGTACTTAAGATACAATCGCTATAACCCTTGCATCGGTAGCCCTTAATCGTTACAAGGTTTTCAAAAATTGACTCTCAATGTAATTTTCCTGCTATATATATGTAAATCAAACGTAAAGGAAGACTCGACGAGGTTAACATGATTAATACTTATGTGGAGGATATTTTCTCGCTCGGTGTAGTTCCATTTAATTCCAAAAATCCAACTAATGCAAACACCTCAGTACGAAATTGGGCTTTTTACATACGGTGCAAGGCAGTGTCAATACCTGCTCTAAACTTTGCGAATACCTGACCGTATTCAGAAATATTTCATGGTAATGTTAGATTTTTTAGGTGTATAAGGAAATTTCTGATGTACCCTCTTTCTGGCATACCGTGCCAAAAACTTGTTTTAGAAAAAACCAAATTTTCCGAACAGAATGAAAACTGTTTTACGAGTTCAAAAAATCGTCTCAAATTCATTGCTTTGTGTATAAAATACTTCAAAAATGTTGCAAAACTATCCAGAAAATGTGTTCTCTATTAATTTTAATGATGATTTTGTAAGATTATGTGTTTTTCATGTCGAAATTTGGATTTGAAAAGCTAGTTTTTGCTAATTATATGCAAAGGCTGTGACGTCATGCATACTCAAATTAGAAAAGAAGCGACTTTTGGTGGCTGTGCAGCGCAGACTGGCTGGCTAGGTATAACGTTACATGGCCTAAGCTCATTACACTCCACGTGAGCTTAGGCCATGTAGCGAAACACACAGCCCTCTTCAAGGGCTAATGCTTATGCTATGCTAAACCATAGAGCAGGATAATATGTATATCTAGGCTATTGGTATTTGATATAAATTATAGGAACCTTCCAATAAGCGTTTTGGCGAAAAATCGAAAGGTGGTTCACGTAAATTAACGTCATGCATCCACGACGTAAGAATTGGCCAACGATCGTGGCCGTGCACAGTTAACCAGTTTCAACAACAAATGAGCCGTTGATGTTCATCCCTGCCCAAGGCACAAAGGTAAGTACATTTTTTTGTAGGTTGGTAACCAGGCTAAATTGTTGCATTGCTGCAAGGACCACTGTCTTGTTGTTTGGCTTTTCAATCCGTTTTGAGGATTGCGACGTGGAAATCACATAGCCTAGCCTAGCCTAGCTTACATTATGTAGCCTAGGCCTACTGTATGATGCTACAGCACTATAGGCTAGGCTAGGTCCCTTTGGCCTAATGATGTTGTACAGTAACTTGTATACAACACACATAATACGGATCATATAGTGGGTGTGTGATGTGTATCTAGGCTACAACACCGTACGGGGCGCCCGTGGCCAAACCTACAGTAGGCCTAAAGCCCAGGTCACACTACAGCGGTATCGGATTGGATTACAGTACTGTCCAATTTTTGTGAGTTTTAGTTAAAACCTCCTCAATCCGTTGTTGGAAAGAACCAAAACATTGCCACCCTGTATAAATGAATGATCGGTATGAGAGGACCATGGAAATGAAGTTATTTTGTGCCGCATATTGACAAATAGCTTGTCCGAATAGCGAATTAACAAGCTGTCTCATAGCTCCCAAGTTTCAAGAAGCTAGATGCGGGTCCAACTGATCTGTCCATTGGTGGATTGCCGTTCAGGGGGAAGGTGTAAGGTGGAGGGGAGGGGCTGTCCCTCTCCCCTTTTCGAAAATTTTTGAATTTTAGAAGTGTCTAGACAAAAATGGTGGCACCTTTTTGGCAAATCAGTCAACACAATATCATAGGTTACTGCCAAAAAAGTTCAGTCTGGTACTGAATTTTTGAAGAAATGGCCTAAGAAAATATGTATCCAGAAATGTGCCAAGATACAGAAATATGCAGATGCTCACAAATGCTCAATTACTAAAACCTCTCCTATATGTGCAATCGTGCTTTTTGCTGTGAATTTTGGTGCAGTTCCTGTACAGTTTGCAAACCAAAACGTCAACCCGATTTTACCACCACCATCATTTTTGCTACTGAGCGCAGCGTTGCATGACATTATTACACTATTTACGCCTTTACAGGAATATTCCCCACCAGCTACGCAGGTTACAAATTGATAGCGATGTTGCGACAGCTAACATTGGTCTGTACGTAACTAGGCCTATGCATTGTATAGCCGCGCAAGCAGTTGAATGTGCCGTGAGATACGATTTAATAAATTTTTGTTTTTAGTAAGCTGAACTATTTGTTAATTTGTGTAGTTTTCTGGCTAAAAATACTTCTCGGAGATTAAGAAATGCAGGTTTCTTGAGAGGTATGCTGTCTGGCGCCAGATGTGACGCCACAGAATAATTGATATAACTAAGAATTTCATAGTCCTGTGGTACAATTCATATAGGGGCCTATCTACACAGGTTGGGGAAAATTTTTGTTTCTTTTCGACCAAAGATGGAGGAGGTATTAATTAAAAACTCACAAAAATCTGAGCATAATCCGATCCGATATCGCTATGTAGTGTGACCTGGCCTATAAGGCGTAGCTGGAGCATTACCCAAGCTATACTGACAAGACTGGAATTTGGCTGGCCAGCAGTACCCTGGGATTCATTCACAACTTTGAAATTTTTGTCTAGAACAACCTATTCCAATCAGTTAAACATATGGTAACTAAAAAATATTAAAAAGTTCACCTGAAAAGCCCTGGATGAATTCAATGAGCCAGACAGGGAAAATTCACACCTTATCTTTTAAGCCTACAGGTTGGAAGTAAATTACCACAGTTGATAATTTGCTGCCAATTTTTTAAAGCAGGTAGCTTTGATGAATGTCATACAAGCAGATGCATGATGGCTTTCAGAAGTTGTTACGCTTAACCAACAGGTTTCAATGAGATAATAAAGGAGATATGAGGTAGGAAAAGCCTAGGTAGGAAACAATTCTTTTTCTTTTTTTTCATAAGGCTGTCCCCATCTAGCAAGTGCTTTGTAGTTTTCATTGTGCTTTACAAAACTTTTTTTTTTGTATATAACAGTATCATTATTGATTTTTTTTGTTTGATGACCTTTTTATATTTCATTTTTTTATGCATCATACTGTACCTGATCACCAAGGATGTTCCACTTTTATTTTGTTTATCACTGAAAAAACTTACTGTAGGTGCATCATTTCACTGTTTTCATGGATAACCTTTGATTGTGCATAAAAGTATTGAGATTCTTGCAGCATACTGTAGCTGCTCTAGTTCACTGTGTCACAATATCTATTGGGTTGTTTGTGATCAGAACACTTGCTACAGGTGTAAATGTTTTTGCAACAACAATTTGCATTCAAAAATGCCATGTCTCACTCAGAAAAAGGACCCTGGGTGTAATGACACCCAAAAATCTCCTCCTCCTGGGTTATGTGCCTTTAAAGTGTCCCTGCATGCAAGTTGAGGGTGCAATAACAATAGGGTACATGTAAGTGATGTAATATGGGAAACAGCAGACAGCAATTAACATACTCATCCATCCATTTACATTGATCAGATGAATCTTACCTACTTCACATACTCTACATAACTGAACTTTAGTCTGTTCATTACAGTATTGCAAGTGTAAAATGCCCTTCAAGCTGGCTGCTGGTGGCAGTGATTGAAGGTTCTACAGTACAGTATAATGCCTTGGAAATAACTTAAAGAGAAAGTGCAGTTTTCCCAATTTGAAACTTACAGCATACCCTGTCATGCTAATACAGGAAAATTTTTAGTTTGTTAGGTCTTATCAGTAGTTCATTGATCTCTGATCAAGGGAATAAATTCTTTCCTAATCTTTTGCTTGTAAA